>UESW01004895.1:0-281699 GCA_900491605.1 Calamus simplicifolius | reverse complement strand
GTGGACTCCTGAGTGCCAGAAATCATTTCAAGATCTCAAGAAGTACCTCGGCTCGCCTCCGCTTCTCAGTAGTCCGTCCCAGGGAGAGACTCTATTTCTGTACCTGGCCGTTTCGGAGGGCGCAGTTTGTTCGGTGCTAGTCAAAGAAGAAGCAAATCCAGAGGCCGATCTACTATGTGAGTAGGCTGCTCCGCGATGCGGAGACGAGGTACACCAGGATTGAGAAATAGTGCTGGCTTTGATCACCTCAGTCCGGAAGCTGCGGCCTTATTTTCAAGCACATTCAGTGACGGTCCTCACCGATCAACCCATCAAGGCGGTGGTCCACCGTCCAGAAACATCGGGGAGGATGACCAAATGGGCCGTCGAACTAAGCGAGCATGACATACATTTTCAACCTCGCCCGGCCATCAAAGCCCAAGTGCTGGCCGACTTCCTCCTCGAGTGCACCATCCCGGAAGACGGCTCTACCCCAGAAAATCCCGAAGGACCAAAGCCTGAAGCTCGGTGGCTCCTTCACGTCGATGGGTCGTCCAATGCCCATCACTCCGGTGCGGGTCTAGTCCTCACCAGCCCAGAGGGGATGATCTTCGAATATGGCGTCCGATTCTCCTTCCCGGCTTCCAACAACGAAGCCGAGTACGAGGCCCTGTTAGCCGGTCTCCGGATCGCCCGCAACCTGAAGGTGGAAAAGCTTAGCGCCTTCACCGACTCTCAGCTGGTGGCCGGCCATGTGCGGGGAGAGTTTGAAGCCCGAGAACCCAATATGATCCGATATCTCCAAGAGGTGCGCGGCCTACTTCCCCACTTTTGCCGAGTTTGAAATTATTCAAATTCCTAGATCGGAAAACGCCCGTGCCGACCTACTCTCCCGATTGGCAACCGCGGAGACGATGGATGCTGAACAAAAATTCCATCTGGAGACTCTGGAAAGCCGAGTATCATGGAAGCCGATCGGGTGATGCAAATCGAGACCGAACCATCCTGGTTCGACCCTATCCTCAACTATCTCAAAGAAGGGTCGCTCCCATCCGACCGAAGAGAGGCCAGGAAATTGAAGCTGCAGGCGACCCACTATGTATTGATTGACAACCAGCTTTACAAGCGGTCTTTTTCTATGCCGCTGCTCAGATGCCTCCGCCCATCCGAGGCGGACTATGCTCTACGGAGGTACATGAAGGGATTTGCGGCAACCATCTGGGAGGCCGGTCCCTATGCCACAAGGTGCTACGGCAAGGCTATTACTGGCCGACCATGCAGAAAGATGCGGACGATCTAGTCCGAGCCTGTGACGCCTGCCAGAGACATTCAAGCATCCAGAGGCTCCCTTCCGCCGAGCTAGTTTCTATATCCTCCGCCTGGCCCTTTGCCAAGTGGGGGATGGACATCCTCGGCCCATTCCCGCTGGCGACGGGACAGCGGAAATTCTTATTTGTCGCCATTGACTACTTCACCAAGTGGGTTGAAGCGGAAGCAGTTGCCCAAATCACCGAAGCACGGGCCAGAGACTTTGTGTGGAGGTCCATCGTCTGCCGGTTCGGCCTCCCCCACACCATAATCACCGATAACGGTAAGCAGTTCGACAATTCCAAGTTCCGCCAATTCTGCGAGGAACATGGAATCCGTCACCACCTTACTTCGGTCGGGCACCCACAAGCCAACGGAGCGGCCGAGGTAACCAACAGGACTCTCCTCCAAGGAATCAAAGCTCGCCTCTCTAGAGCCCAAGGCAGGTGGGCGGATGAGCTGCACCATGTCTTGTGGGCCTATCGCACCACTCCGAGAATCCCGACGGGCGAGACTCCATTCCGAATGGCTTTTGGCACGGAGGCCGTCATCCCTGTGGAAATAGGCCTCCCATCTTTGCGGGTGGAGAGTTATTCGGAGGAAGCCAGCAACGAGCAACTCCGCACCAACCTCGACTTGGTAGAGGAAGTCAGAGAAAAGGCCCGAATCAGGACGGCTGCTTATCAACAGAGGGTGGCTCGGTACCATGCCTCCAAGGTCAAGGGGAAAACCTTCCTACCCGGCGACCTCGTCCTCCGAAAAGCTTCTGTATCCAAACCGCTGGAGCAAGGAAAGCTGGCGCCGAACTGGGAAGGCCCGTACCAAATCACGGAGATCATTGGGCCAGGAACCTACAAGCTGCAGGATCTCGATGGGAAATCCGTCCCCCGAACGTGGAACTCGGACAACCTCCGCAAATACTATCAATAGGGTATGTCCTTTATGCTTCGCCAGTTATCTATTTTCCCGCAACTTGTTATGTGAATCGATTATGCACCATATTGCCATAAATCGTAAAAGGAAATAGATGCTGCTTACCAATCCTCGGTACAACCGAGTTATCTGCCTGGACAGGAAAACCTCAAATCCGAACCTTGGCAGGGCCAAGTAAAACAAAGTCTCCGAACCTCGGCAGGGCCGAGCAACAAATCTCCGAACCTTGGCAGGGCCAAGTAAAAAATCTCCGAACCTTGGCAGGGCCAAGTAAAACAAAGTCTCCGAACCTCGGCAGGGCCGAGCAACAAATCTCCGAACCTTGGCAGGGCCAAGTAAACAAGTCTCCGAACCTCGGCAGGGCCGAGCAACAAATCTCCGAACCTTGGCAGGGCCAAGTAAAACAAAGTCTCCGAACCTCGGCAGGGCCGAGCAACAAATCTCCGAACCTTGGCAGGGCCAAGTAAAACAAAGTCTCCGAACCTCGGCAGGGCCGAGCAACAAATCTCCGAACCTTGGCAGGGCCAAGTAAAACAAAATCTCCGAACCTTGGCAGGGCCAAGTAAAAAAGTCTCCGAACCTTCTCCGAACCTCGGCTGGGCCGAGCAACAAATCTCCGAACCTTGGCAGGGCCAAGTAAAACAAATCTCCGAACCTTGGCAGGGCCAAGTAAGTCTCCGAACCTTGGCAGGCCAAGTAAAACAAAGTCTCCGAACCTCGGCAGGGCCGAGCAACAAATCTCCGAACCTTGGCAGGGCCAAGTAAAACAAATCCGAACCTTGGCAGGGCCAAGTAAAACAAATCTCCGAACCTTGGCAGGGCCAAGTAAACAAAGTCTCCGAACCTCGGCAGGGCCGAGCAACAAATCTCCGAACCTTGGCAGGGCCAAGTAAAACAAAGTCTCCGAACCTTGGCAGGGCCAAGTAAAACAAAGTCTCCGAACCTCGGCAGGGCCGAGCAACAAATCTCCGAACCTTGGCAGGGCCAAGTAAAACAAAGTCTCCGAACCTCGGCAGGGCCGAGCAACAAATCTCCGAACCTTGGCAGGGCCAAGTAAAACAAAGTCTCCGAACCTCGGCGAGCAACAAATCTCCGAACCTTGGCAGGGCCAAGAATCTCCGAACCTTGGCAGGGCCAAGTAAAACAAAGTCTCCGAACCTCGGCAGGGCCGAGCAACAAATCTTCGAACCTTGGCAGGGCCAAGTAAAATATTCCTCCGAACCTCGGCAGGGTCAATGAATCACCCGAGCCATGGCAAGGCCAGGTAAAAACCACTCGGGCTAAAACCCCAGCAAAAGGTCTGAACCAGCCTCGACCAAAGCCGAACGGCCCCAAATAGTCCCCGAAGGACTTCGTCCGGTTTGAGGCGAGCACGTTGAGTAAAAAACCATCGGCGCGAGAAAAAGCCACCATTGCAAGGCTACTCTCGAGGCCATAAGCCCCGCGTAACCGGCCGAAGCCCCAGGCAGAGTTAGGAAATTTCCCTCTCCGCCACTGGAAATCTTTCGGATAACCCCCTATAGCCCGTCATTCGAAATATCTACGATTAGCACACCAAAACGACGGGTCACGACGGCCCCCTGATTCGTCACACGGGCCTAGGCCAAAAAACTCAAAGGAAAGGGCTTCATAAAACGAGACCCATTTTCATTCATGAAAAGAGAACTACAAAGAGACGATAAGAAGCAAAAGCGAGTGGGGAGCCCCGAATCAGAATTCGGAGCCACCCCGGAGGCAACAGTTCCTCCAGGCGCTCCGACAGGTCAGCCACCTGCTGACGAAGGGACGAATCTCCTCCTTTGCCGATCCATTATCCGGCGCGAGGCCTTCCGCCTCCCTAACCGATACGTCCAAAAATTGTTCGGCGGTCCTCGCAAGCCGCTCATTAGTCGCAAGGCCCGACGCCAGGTCAGCCCATCGACCGTCACGGAGATGGATCTCTCCTCCGGGCGAGCGGGCTGGCAAGTGAAGAACGCGAGTCAGCTCGATCGCGCTGGAGAGTCCATCTTTTTCAAGCCGAGGGATAGCCAAACCTATCCCCCGGTCATATTTATACCTGCCAGGCAGGTATCTCGATCGGCCGCGCCGCGAACACCGACCCATGAGAGTTGCCACGTGTCGACATTCTAATGCGTGAGGAATCCAAAGAGTCGCGCCCTATCCCGAGTAAGATCGATACAGACTGTTCGGAGGTTCCCCAGGCGAACACTTTCCGATCTGTCGCCCCCTGCATTAAATGCACTTAGCGCTTCCCCAGGCTGCTTAATACGCCCCCCCCTTCCTCGGAAAACGTGGAAGTCCGTCGCTCGGCAATAAATTACCACCTCGGAAAGAGCAGCATCGCCAGTAAAGGCGTGACAACACGCCGCCCGTTCCGCTCGAGCGCCCCATCCATTGAGCGCCGCGCAGACCTAGCGCCGTAGCCTGCAACGGCGACTGATTCGCCGAGCGAACCTGCCTCGGCAGGGCCGAGCTACCAATTCTCCGAACCTCGGCAGGGCCGAGATTCTCCGAACCTCGGCAGGGCCGAGCTCTGAACCTCGGCAGGGCCGAGCTAAGTTCTCCGAACCTCGGCAGGGCCGAGCAATTCTGAGAGTTCTCCGAATCTCGGCAGGGCCGAGCCATCAATTCTCCGAACCTCGGCAGGGCCGAGCTATCAGTTCTCCGAATCTCGGCAGGGCCGAGCCATCAATTCCGAACCTCGGCAGGGCCGAGCTATCAGTTCTCCGAACCTCGGCAGGGCCGAGCCTTCAATTCTCCGAACCTCGGCAGGGCCGAGCTACCAATTCTCCGAACCTCGGCAGGGCCGAGCTATCAGTTCTCCGAACCTCGGCAGGGCCGAGCCTTCAATTCTCCGAACCTCGGCAGGGCCGAGCTACCAATTCTCCGAACCTCGGCAGGGCCGAGCTATCAATTCTCCGAACCTCGGCAGGGCCGAGCTACCAGTTCTCCGAATCTCGGCAGGGCCGAGCCATCAATTCTCCGAACCTCGGCAGGGCCGAGCTATCAGTTCTCCGAATCTCGGCAGGGCCGAGTTCTCCGAACCTCGGCAGGGCCGAGCTATCAGTTCTCCGAACCTCGGCAGGGCCGAGCCTTCAATTCTCCGAACTTCGGCCAAAGCCGACTCACGATACTCCGAGCTCCGATAAAAGCGGAGCACAAAATACCGAACTCCTGACCTAAGCAAGGAGTATATTTCGCCGAACAGTCTCGCATCGCCGAAACGAACCTCGATTAGTTCGGGGCGTGAAGTCCTCGTCTAAGGGCGAGCAAAACTTCTGACGCCCACAACAACAATGGCGAAAAGCTCGGCACAAGAAAAGACAGAGTTAAAAAATGAATATAACTCTCTTTATTGCCGATCATGATCAATTACAAATGCCTCACAGGCGTTACAAGAGCATTGAAATGCATGAAATAAAGACAAACGCAAAACCCGAGCGACTGCTACAAAGCAGACCCAGGTGACTGCGGCGTCCCAACGGTCGGATCGGCAAATCAGGCAAACCAGGAAATCAGACCGCCTGGGCAGGATGAATTAAAAGATCCAAAAGGAGGCATGGCCCGCGGATGCTGATTCTGAGGATCCGGACGATCCCTGCCCCCCCCCCTGGGAGGGGGTGCTGGATCGCGAATCGCCGCCCAACCAAGGGAACCGGGAACCATCCGACCCCGGTCACTCCCATCTTCTCCCTCCCGTGGCAAGGATTCCCCTCAGAGAAGGGACGGGAACCTAAGCCAGCGAAAAAGGGAGAATCTGTGCGTGCTACGGGGGTGTCGATGCACTTCCTACCATAAGCCCCCCGTAACCGGCCGCAAAGGTCACACGGGAAGAGTAATATGTGCGCTCCCCGTGTGATCCCTGCGCCCCCCATGTGCGCTCTCCATGTGATCTCCGAGACTCGTCCCCTAAGGGCGAGCCATCCTCCAGCTGCTCCCCGGTCGCCCCAGCTATCCGGCGGCAAGGAGCCCATGAAAAGAAAAGTCGATCCTCCCACTCGTAGCAACAGAGAAATGAGCATAGTAAAAGCTCTGGCGAGAAAAGAAACTTTGGGGATAACCAGGTGAGACCCCCTTTCCCCTTTTATAGGCGGAAATGGACTCGGGAAAAGCCACCCAGGCTGCGCGTCCCGAGATTCAAATTTCCAAATAATACTTCCACGTGGTCTCCCAGATTGGCGCCCCACTGCGCGCCAAAACCACCGCCCGAACCAGGACGTGTACGAAGATCCCTCCTGATCTCGAATCACAGTCACTAAATGCAGGAAATCGTCCGCTGACGCTTCGAAAACCGGCGGGCTCAGAAAATCGTCCTTTGAAAAAGTACTGTCCAATAGTGGACGGTTGCGTGCGCATCGCAACGAGGTGGCCTGCATGGGAAAAGAGCACCTTCCGGAAAGCTCTGATGCAGCTTTATGCCCCCCACTCGCCGTATCACCGTTTCTAGTAAAGTAAAAACCGAATCGCCTGCAGGACAGCAGGACATTGGCAGGATGGCAGGAATCACGCCGACCTATTTTTGTCGGCCCACGCCGACCTGTTCCCGCCTGTCGGCCCCAGCCGACCCGTTTTATTCGTCGGCCCTAGCCGACCTACTTATATCCGTCGGCCTTAGCCGACCTACTTATATCCGTCGGCCTTAGCCGACCTACTTATATTCGTCGGCCCCAGCCGACCCATTTCGCCTGTCGGCCCTAGCCGACCCATTTTCGTTTGTCGGCCCCGGCCGACCTATTTTATCCGTCGGCCCTAGCCGACCTATTTCGCCCGTCGGCCCTAGCCGATCCATTTTGTTCGTCGGCTCAAATCGACCTATTTCGCCTATCGGCCCGAGCCAATACGCTTTCCCGGTCTCGAATTAAAGGCCGACGAGGGATATCAGCGAGCAATGACCCACTCATCATTGAGGCAAGGCTAAGCAACAGCGGAGTCGCACAGGAAAAACACTTAGATAAAAACAGGAAATCCCTTTGCTACGAAACGTCAAACAAATGTCTAAAAGGGCGAGATACAAGAGCGGCTCCTAAGAGCCAGGAGCCCCACCGGCTTTGGGATACCCTCAACCACGTCTGCAGGTGCACGGCTAGGCTCACCTTCTCCGATATTCCCCCTCGGCGGCAGTTTGCGATCGTCCCTCAGAAGCTGCAGCTTCGCTGGGACTAGGGCTGCGCCAGGTTCGCGTCAGAACATCGACACGTTCATCTTCTTCTTCTCATCTTCGTCCCCTTCTGAATCTTCAACGCTCAGAAAAGAAAGGTCCCACTCCGGACGCTCGCTAAGAATCCTCTGCTTGCACTCTTCCATCCCGTGACGGAACGCGTCTACGCTCATAGCGTCTTGCCGCCCCTTAAGTATGGCAAGCTGCATGTTGGCCCCAGCGGCCCGTTTCTCAGCCTCGATCGCTTGGCCTTCGAAATGGCATTTTGTTCCTCAAGCTCGCTAGCCCGTGTCTCGAGTTCCGAGCTCCTGCTGCGAGCGGACGCGAGCGCACTTTGGAGAGCCCGAATCTCCGACCCCATCTTCGCCATCTGGAAAAGCTAAAATCAATCGGCATCGCAAAGACCAATGGAAAAATAAAGAGGATGAAATGGGAGCATACCTCCCCCTCTCGCCTGGCCACCTTTTGGCCAGCTCCTCAGCCTCACTCCGGGCCCTTGTCCTGTCAGCGCCGACCAGCTCAACCCTCTCTTGCAGGGTACTGATCTTCGATCGTCCGGTTCAATCTCCCGCGAGCTTGCGACAACTCGTTACTCACTCGAGTCATCATCCCTTGATGCCACCTGGCGCTCTCCTTCAAATCGGCGATTTCACCATCACGCCGTTTCAGTTTCCTCCTCCATTTCTCGAGCATTCTTGCCAGGCGCTTTCTTTCATCGTCGGCCTCTCTCCTCAACCGGCTCAAACTCTCGCCGTGTTCCCGCCGCATCGCCGCCACCTCCGCGGAGTGTTTTGATTCGATCCTGGCCAGCTCCCGGCATGCGTCGTCGTTCTTCGCCAGGAGTCCCTGTAACTCCTCCACCCTGCGTTTCAGCTTGGACACCTCGTCCACGGCAGCCTGATGTGCCGCCCTAGCCGCCCTCGAGCTCCTATCCATTGTGTCCATGAGCTCTTCGAACTGCTCAGACACCTTCAGCCGCGACTGGAGCTCGACGTTCTCCCTCCGGGCCTGGACGCTGGCCCCTGTCGCCAAACTCAGACGCCAGCAAATCGCCCGGGAAAGCAAAACACCCTACGAAAGCAAAAAACTGAGTAAATGCCCACAACGGGATCCATCGGGAAACATCTGTCACAGGAAAAATGGCTCACCTTCGAGGCGTAGTCCCGGGTCATCTTCATCAAGGTCGTGTTATCTATGGCGGGAAGGAGATGAATACCCTCAGCTACACCTTGCTGCCCGAACGCAGCATCGACCAATCCCAGGTCGGCGAACTTGTCCGCCGATGGATCCGCACCCGGATGCAGAACCGACCTCATCATGGCGGAAAACGCCTCATCAATGTTAGCCTCCGAACTGCTGGGTTGACCGGCCCCGCCTGAGGGGCCGGCCTGGGCGACCCCCAGCTGAGTAGCCTTCAGCCTCCCAGCCTCCTCCATCAGGGCCCTGGCTTGAGCCTCTTCAGATAGCTCGGCCAGCCCAAGCGCCAGCCTCCCCAAAATCTTCTTCGAGGGGGCCCCGATCGTGGGACCCCCACTTTGTTGTGCTCCCTCCACGGTGCGTCCTCTCCGGTCGCCACCACCTGCGCCCCCTCCGCGGGCTCCCCCGAGGTCTCGGTCTGAACCGCCTCTTGACCCATCGAAGGCGGCCCGACCTCGCTGCTGCCAGACTCCCCAGCGGATGGACCAAGCAGGGGCTCCTCCCGAACTTCCTCCGCTGTGGCTGTCTCCTCCCCCTCTCCCGCTGGAGCCATGACAATCCCGCGGGGACAATAGACCCTCTGCTACAACCGCCTCCACTGGACCCGTCGCAGATTCCTCTTTCAAGGGGGACGCGGTCGGACGGGCCAGCGGAGCTTCATCTGAACTGTCTGAAATCTCCAACACGGGAGGTTCGGGCGCCACAGCCGCCCTCCCCGGATCCTCCTTCGCCCCCGGCGCTCTGCCATAACTGCTCCAGCGCCCGGCGGGCTCCTTGCGGATTTATGAGCCCTTTTCTCAGGCCGACCGCTGTCCGCGCCGCTACCTTCCCCTGGGCGCTTCCCTCTCTTCCTCTTGGAGAGGCTCGACAATGCCGACCTTGCGGCTGCCACATCAAAGCACATGCTCAGAACCAAGCACGCTAATCGAAAAAGATACACGACGCAAAAGAGACTCACCTTGCGGGTCCAAGGGGCTGAGCCCGGCTGCAAAGAGGGCCCCCTCCGATAGCAGTCGTTAGCTGAAAAGACCTGTCCATTGCGAAGGACATCCAGTCCCTCTCCTCCTGCGCCGATAAGGCTGGGTGCGTCTCCGCATCCCTCACAACTTCCCCCCATCGCCGAGGGAATCAGAACCGATGTTCCCCTCCGCAATCACGAACCGGCTCTTCCACCCCTTAATGGAAGAGGGCTTGTCCGCGATGACGTTAAAAGATCTCCGGGGCCCAATGGAGGTCCATTCCGATTTCCTCCCGGGAGTCAAGTGATAACAGGTGCGGAAAAGGGGGAGAGTCGCAACGATTTGAATCTGATGACACATCGAGATGAATCCGACGATGTTCCGCCAACTGTTCGGAGCCACCATCGACGGGCTGATGTTGTAATGGGTCATGATCTCCTTAACCAGGGGATGGAGAGGGAAACGAAGACCCGCCTTCAGGCTGTCTTCGTAGATGAAAACTCCGGACTCCAAATCTCGAGTAACCCTATCTTCGGGTTCCGGCACCCGAAGGACGATATCCAAGGGCAAGCCATACCGTTGATGAATCCTCCCCAAGTCTTCGGCAGCGATCACGAGGCTACGTCGTCCGGGCTCATCGCCATTGAAAGAAGTATCAGATGAAAGCAATGAGCGTCGGAGAAGATGAAAGACCAAAACCCACTTGGAAGCAAAGCGAGAAAACGCCAAGCGCGCATGCACAATACGCCTATATATATATGGGGCGGCCGTCACTTCGCTTCTCCGCTAAGGAACCGCCTGGGGAGCGGGGCGTCTCATTCAAAGCGTCCGGAACCGCCTCGACAAACACCCGATCGATCGGAATTCGAGGTGTGGCGCAATCTCAACCGTCGATAGTGGAGGAGCCTTACCCCCGAAGGTACAATGGCCCTGTCGCATTAATTAGGGCATCATTGCCTGGATTGTTTAAGCCAAAACGTCCCATCCAGAGCGCGCCACTTGAGCTTATACTCCCTACGCCCGAACCTACGCTTCGAACTAGGGAGTGGAGGGCATGTGTTGGGGGGTAAAATCGTCATTGCATTGATATCCGTGCGAGGCGGCTAAGGCTGACCTCCTCCCGCCGCCTCCCTCCGGCCTCCGTAGCTCGGCCTCCTCCGGGCTTCCGTAGCTCGGCCTCCTCCGGGCTTCCGTAGCTCGGCCTCCTCCGGGCCTCCGTAGCTCGGTCTCCCCCGGGCCTCCGTAGCTCGGCCTCCTCCGGGCCTCCGTAGCTCGGCCTCCTCCGGGCTTCCGTAGCTCGGCCTCCTCCGGGCTTTCGTAGCTCGCTTATCCAGCGATCCACGCCCCGACGTCTACCTCCGCGGAACCTGACGCGGGAGAGCTTAAACTTACCCGAGCAGCTCCTTAGGCAAGGAATCATATCGAGATGTGGCCTAAGACCTATTGAAACCGCCCCAGGTCTACTCACCCAGATCCCAAGACATCAAAGAGCTCTCCCAGCCGTCGATCCCTTAACAGACAAGGTGTGGATTCTAACGGCCCCACAACGGCCTGATTCTGTCTACCCCCGTATCGTAACAACCTCAGAACCTTCCAGAAGATGCTCAAGTCCCCAGGTGACAGTCTATAAGTATCAGATCAACAGACTCCCTCAGGTACGCACGCAGCTCTGTACGCACACCTCCACTCTCACTCTCCTCCCCTTTTTGGAGCCTCCGATTGGCCACCCCCCGGAGAGGGCTCCCGGAGAGATCCACCTCCTCATTATCTGGTTGATCGCCGATTCCTTCCCCACTGACTTGAGCGTCGGAGGGTCTTCCGCGGAGGACCACCCCCAGCGTCCCTCCGCGTGTGGACTTCTTTTTTACAGGTCCGCCGCACCCCCTCTTCCTGGAGATCGACCGCGCCCGAGTCGGAGGACGGATTTCGGCGGCAACAGGGCTCTTGCTTGCTCTGATTCCCCAATGAGTGGAAGTGTGTTGGCAATGATGTGCTTCATATCCTGATACATGGTTTTGGAGCTGATATGCTGTAGAGCTTCTTAGTTTCATCTATGTTCCAGGATTTAATTCATTTCTATTGTGTTAGTGACGTGGTGATTTTCTCCCATCTGTTCGATTAGTACTCAAGCTCTTGAGGTTTTTCATGTGGATGAGAGTAGATATGTTTTATTTAAGGTTCCTCAACCTTATAGAATTGGCTATGCTATTTCTTACTTACACTAGAGTTTGTGTCTTAGGTTAATTTGTATTATTTCTGATGTTGTAGAAAGCTGGTATTTCATGGGGCAATCTTGCTAGAGGGAACCCAATCTGATTATTGGAGACAGGAGGTGGGGAAGTGCAATCATATGCTTTGCTATGCAGGGGTTTTCTCATTTTTTATAGTGGAGTTAATACGCTATTCTTTCCTGCACTGGCTGTTCAGACTGTGGGGGTTAATTTATTATTTTTGCTGCTGCAGATGAATGTCCTGTAAATCATGGTTCTACTAATGTGCAAGGGTTTGTCTTTATTTATATCATTGCTTTTGTTTACATGACCCTTGTAATCGTAATTTCTTCTTTTCATTTTTCATTTGTAAACTGATCGTCCTCATTTGTAAACTGACTGTGGGGGTTAATTTATATTTTGCTGCTGCAGTGGTCTCTTTTCTTTTGGGTAAGTACCTTAGTAATTTTCTCTTCTGGGCCAACGTCTTAGTATTCCTTTTTATTTGCTTCACCAGAATATTGATTGGATCAATATGAGAGTAGTCAGGGTTAAGAAGGAATTTTCCTGATGAGAGTTCCTCTGTTCCACAGATACCTTTGGAGTCAAAGCACGGGGGAATGGCACGTTTGCTATGCTGATAAGTGGATTTGCTTCTTATATGTTTTATTGTGTTACCTTTGAAAATGCTGGTTTGCGATTGGTAATCGGTGTCATTCTCTTCCCATTTGGATTGCGCTATATTTCCACTCATCTTGATTGACACACAGTTTTATTTTTTAGGTGATGATGTATGTTGGTTCTTAAATAAATCCTTCTACTGACTGGTCACCTAGTAGCTGCTTCATGCGATCTAGGTCTATTGCTCCATCCTGTTCGAGTTAACTCAAAATTTTTCTTTTGGTAGTTATTATCTTTGTTAATTCTGTCATTTGCTTTACAAGAACTGCGATTTTATTGTTAAAGGGATCATGGAGCATTCAGAGTGAAGCAGTGATTTTTCATGCATTGGTGTGTGTTGGAGCATGGAGATTATGTGTTTGTTGACTGGCTTAGTACCTGTTACACTTTATCTCGTTCTATTTTGTACGCCTTTGTTCCAAATATTCTAATTTTTGTTATGGGTCAGTATCTCTTGTTTGCTTCCCTGGAACCTTGATTTGATCGGTTAAATGCATCATGGGGAAATTGAAGCGAAGAATCAAATTTTGATGATGGGTTTTGTGCTGTAGGTGACATTTCAGCTGATGAATGGATCAGACCCACTGCCGTCTTTTTATTGTTTTTTGACTATGATTCAGAGACTGTTAGCTTCTTAATTGTTTATCAGTATCAGGATTATTGATGCTTTTACTCTACTGTCCGCAAGTGTAGGTAGAGTTGTTAGATTTGCATAAAAGTGCAAATTTCTCGAAGTTTTGCAGTGGGCAAGGTTTTTGACTCAGTTTTAGGGTTTACTTCTCTGTACTGTGGATTGAATCTGATTTCATGTGATTTTTTTTTTTAATTTTGAAAAGAATTCAACTGAATTAAAAAGTAGTGCTCTTTCAGTGATCTACAGGAATCAGTCTTTGATTAGTTTTTGAATATTACCAATTGAATATTTTGGGTTCAGATCTGCTTCCTTACTTCCCTGCTGCCAGTATTGAGTTTGTGGTATTTGCTTTAATACTATTTTCAGATTCGGAGGCTGAAATTCAGGTTGAAGATTTGCAGTAATTAAAGATATCATATTTCAATTCAGGGGGTTTCTTATCATTGATGTGGATCAAATATATTTTTCCATGTCCCATTAGCAAGCCAAAATTATGATCTCTGCTTTTGTTGCGGTTCATGAAAATTTTTCTTTGGAGGGACCTCTCAGAATCCTGTAAGTTGTAATTATTGCCTTGGCTGGTATGTTATTATTTTCTTGCAAATAGTAAGCAGATTTGTTTTCTTAGTTTTCATGTTAGGCTACAGATGAAAGGTATTTTCTGAGAATTTGGGATTTGGTGGACTGCAGTGAGCTTCAATTCTTTCCTTGTATACAAGGTACTCTTTTCCTTCTGTTTCTTTTACTAGTATGCTGATTCAGTTCCCAATTTTCCTTGAGGATGTGGCTGCACAGCTGGGCTGCCTTCATAAATGATCCAAAATGATGACTTTCTTCTAGCTTATGGTTTGTTTCTGTCACTAAAGTTGTATGCATTTATGTAGTGACTTTCTATAATACGAAACAACATATTTTACTTGTTATGGTAGCCCAGCCTATTGTTTCACAAGCAAATTTGATTTTGTCTGTTTTTATCATTAAAGTTGTAATTATTCTTTGCAGTGACTTTCAACAAGATGGAATACTGCATGTTTTACTTTTTATGATAGTTCAGCCTTCTGTTTCACCAGCATGCTCGATTTGTTTACAATATACTGGAGTAATAACAAGGAAAGGGGTGAACTTGGTTGGCTTGTGGATCTACACCCCTCTGTATTTTGTTGACCTGATCCTTTAGAGTCAGGTTCTGCATCAGTTTAGGTAGGGTATCTACTCTTTGCATGAGCATGTTGAACTAGTCCTAAGCGATCACTCCTATTGGTTGTTGAGGAAGATGGTTCATTGAATTTCTCTACAATTCTAGTATTGGACTTGAATGCTAGGTTGGGAGCTGAGTACTACTTGTTCCTTGATAGTTTCTTCCTTTCAGTGGCATGTTTTGGATTCCTGTTTCATTTCCCACAAATGGCATCAATTTGTTGATGTGTAATTTGGCTTCAAAATCCAATGACTAAGAAAGAATCGTGTAAAAAGCATAGGTTATTCTCCGAGGGGATCATCTAATGCTCAATTGAATAAGAGAATTTAAAATAAAACTGGAATGCAAGAAAGCAGAAATTGCATTAGCCATTTTCTGTAGCCTTTGTTTATAGGAGAGTTAAATCCCACCAAGGTCTGGAAAGCTTAGAATCCTTATTTGGGTGGCAAGTAACTAGTATTTAATACTTGATCATTTCCTCAATTTGATTAGAGTTAATCTTTGGGGAAAGGATCATCCCTGTCACGTATCACCAAATAATTGGTTACTTATTTTATGTCACATCAGTACTCATCCCACTTGGAATTAGCCAAGAAAAGCTGGTACCATGGTTGGTTTGGTTGATACCAACTTAGAAGAAACTAGGTCTCTTTGTTTTGGGTAAAAAACAGAGTCTATCGCATTGCTCTTTTTTCTATTTATTCATAGGAGGGTCTTAGGCTTAGAGAGATAAATAGAAAGATAGGAAGAGAGAGAGTGAGAGAAATGAGGGTAAGGAGGAATGTTCAGCTTGATTCAGGCCTGCCCTTAATGGTATCTAGCTTCTTTGAACTTAAAACATTTAATTATTCATTAAAAATTTAAAATTCATTTAAGACAATAAAAGTTCAAAAACTAAGAAATAATAATTAAAAGAAATATAGCATCTTTGTGCGAAGGAGTAATTTGATACATGTAAAAGAAAAAAGAGAGAGATAGACTAAAAATTGCATGAAAATAATAAAGATTTAATATTTTGCATCTTTAGGAGCCGAATGATGTGGTGGCCCATACTAAGATTTAAACCCTTGGATGTGGCTTTTAATATGTCACCAATGTTTGAATTTTGTCAATGTTAGAGGAGAAGAAAGGATGAAATAGCCAAAGGAAATATCTATTTTTTTCACATTTTTTTCTTTTATCATAGTTTGGGGTCTATTTTTGAATCCTAGTTATCTACTTCAAGTGTCGTTAATGTTATTTAGGTATTTACCAACAATAAAACTTTACTTGATTATAAAGACAACAGCTTTCTTGTTTTATTAAATTTTTTTTGAAAAAATAAAAAAAGAAAAAAAGGAGGTAATGTCAACGCTAAAATTAGATCATCTTCATTATAATGCTGCCATTGTTTTACATGTACCTATGTGCAACTTGTTTTCTGTCATAGAACTATGTAAACTCTTTATGGGGATGATAATCAAAAGTTTACTTGAAATAATTATTTACAGCAAATTGTTGATTATTCCAAGCTAGAATCTAGTATAGAACTTTGCCATATTCCAAAAGAAACTCAAGAACTAATGAATAAAATCTTGCGTCTTCCCCATATATTTATTAGAGTTAATTTGCGATGTAGAAGTTGTGTGCAAGTTTGAAACAAATATTGTTTGAACATTGCAATACTTTTTTCCGATAAAAATTATTATGTGGGCATGTCAAAGATTAATTTTCACTGATATCTAGAGACAATTAAAACCTAAAATTACTGGCGAAATAGAAACTTGTAACTTTTTTTATTACATAAATTATTCTAGAATAGTGTTTTATAGATTCAAAGTGAGGTCAAAGAGGCCTTCTGAAAGGTCTTACCATGTTTGATGGAGTGTGATCATGAAGGATCCACTAAAATAATTCAAGTGTGTAGGGTGTGCATCTAGTGAAGTATGTAATTTTCTCTCTTAAAGAAATGGTTTGCCTTTATTTTAGTTTGCTATGTAGTTTAAATCATGGATTATAGAGTACTGGTCTGTTCTGGCAGTACAGCAATACACATCATGTCAATGCATACTGGGGCAGCACTGGCTTCCTTAATGTGCTTTTAAAGCTGTGGGTACCGTTGCATGCCAAGCAGTTGTTATTTAATGCGAGGCTGGCATGGCATCAGAACACAGTACCTCGACCCATAGTTCCATTTAACGTTTAACATTTGTTATTTAATGCCATATATTAAGTTAGCAGAACATGATATATTTGTACGTTAACCTTTGCTTCGTTCTGGCCAAAATGAGTCCTTTTTTTTTCGAATTTGCAAGCTTTTTTTGCGTCCATGATGAACTTTTTTATGAAATTGATAAATGGATCATGCCAATTAATAATGGTTAAATTTGAAAATCTTCTCCTCATTTGTCATTTAGGCTGTATGTGCTACATTCTGTCTTGAAGATGTTCTATGGTTAGGGTATATTATATGTTTCAAAAATTACATTGAGAGGGCATCCTGTCAAGCTGTCCACTTAAATTGTTTAATTGCACTTCAAATTAACTTGTGTTAGAATTTTATTTAGCTCCATTTATTTGTGCTTAGCTTTATGTTTTCTAAATTCTTGCTTGCTATATTATTTGGAGTTGTTTTCAAAGTGCCTCTCATCAGATCATTCTTTACACATTCTATCCAGGTTCTTTAATGCCTCTTGCTTTTATTTGGTTCATCTAAGACAATTACTTCTTTTATTATTAAGTTTTCTTATGTCCTTTATTGTACATAATCTAGTCTTTCCTTTTTGGTGTCACTCGTAAGCTTTCTCCACTTGGAGAATTCTCATCTTTAATGTTATCAAAATGCTATATCACCATTTTTTTTTCTATTTTACATTGTGCCCAAGTAGAAACATTTTTTACTGCTGAGCATTTTAATGCAAGCAGCATTTCTGACCATACTGTTTTCTATGGATGTAAGGGGCATTCAGCACTATTACAACACTTCACAACACATCTCAGCTCCTCCCCAAAGTCTGTCTGTAATTAACAGTCTGACTATTCTTGCCATTTGTTTCTGCTAGGAGTCTACTAACTTACATCCAAGTTAAAGTTGCTTCCTCTGCGTTATGATTGTTTCTTAACTTATGATATGTTCCTCTCCAAGCATCTGTAACTGATTTGAGGTCTAGAGTTTATTCAGTTTCTCATTTCGCCTTAATGATATAGCTTTCCATAGTCAACCAAAGTGTAGGGGAGCATAAGTGGTTTTTTCCATCTTCACTTCAAGATGTAAAAATACCAAAGCATCATGAAATTTGGCAATTTGTTGAGTTGATCATCAAAAGTGGTCACTCTAATGAGCTGTGATCATAGAGACCTCAGGCAATAATTTGAGAGCTTGCCACCTGCCTTTTATTGACACGCAACCTTTTTAAAATTAAGAGGCTCAGATATAAGGTGGTGAATAATCTTTATTAGTGTTATTTTTACCATCCTGGTGTCTAGTTAAAGATCTCATACATCAGTGTCATTTATCTCCTAGTGAAATTTATTCACGACTTAAGCAAACATTAGTAAGTTCATTAAACAACCCTTTCCCTGTGAGATTTGATTTGTATTACGAGCGTTACTACCAAATGAAAATGAATTTAGCTTCTCTTGTGCCCATCTTTGAATTCCTTGTCTTTTGAGGATTTTTTTTTCCAATGTAGAACTTGGTCTTTTTTTGTTCCTGTATTCTTGAATATAATCCTTATTGGCCCACTGCTCTTTCTTTAGCTTTTCTTATTTTCTTCTTTTCTTCACCTAATTATGAAGTTCTTGTCACCTCATTCCCAATAAATTTGGGTTCCATTCTTTCTTTTTGAAGGATTCCTACTAGGTTGAATATCCTTGCCTTGTCCACAAAATCCTTTTCAGGACATATATTTTTACTTTGTAATAAATTATCTTTTTGTTGGACCCCATACAAGTTTACTTCACTTGAAATTTGTATATCTTTTCTAGCCTTTATCTAACCTCAAAATTTTTTTAGGCCAATGCCTAATTTTATCATATCCCGATTTTCCTATTAATCAATATTTCTTTGTCATCTGACGTAACCTAGCTTTAATTTATTGGGTCAACATTTGAAACTTTATAACCCGAACACCTTCAAATGCCTGCTTATTTATCTAATATCCTTAGACATGCTATAACCTAGTTTATGTTTTTTTACCTAATTTAACTTCTTGCCTTGTGTTGTCATGACTGGACTTCATTATGGAACTCCACTACCATATCACTATGTTCAGTCTGTTTTGGTGGCTGTAGACCATTTTAGTCATTTGCTTTCATATTATATTAATCTGCATGCAACTCCAAAACATCTTTGTATGACTGGTCCATTGATCCATCCTGAGGTCGCCTGGATTTCATGTTTAGCTCACTAGCTAGCCATCAAGTTTGTCAGGAAACTAAACTTGCTTCCAACATGTTTGCTAGCTTCATTTTCCTCATCAATGCCGCAACCTAAGAGGAAAATTTTGTCATCCCTACTGTTGCATTGAGGTTTCTTTCTAGAAAATAGTTTCAACTTCACTTGCATTGCTTTTATTTTTCGCATATATAGCTCCTCTAACCTGCATTTTGCATCAAGTGCTTGACGAGCCTTTGTCCAATTCCAAACATTTACTGCTTTTGTTCATCATAGCAAGGGGGTTTTCTTGAACTCATGTCTTAAATGCCATTGAAGCATCACCTGAATTCATCCTCTGGGAACACATTTATTCCCTTTGTAAATTATCACCCTTACACTTTATTTAGATACCATCTCCTTATGCTCTCTCTCCATTTGTACTGATGTCATAATTTCCTAGTTTCCTTTCCCTCATGATTAACTCAACATGTCTATATGAATGCTTCAACCTTTAAGATACATGCCATTTTTTCCATTTCAGTTCTTTTTATCTTTGAGGGAGAGGAACAAGAATGGATCAGCCAGAGTACGCTTATATTCATTAACTTATATAAGTAATAACTTTTTCATCAGATAAGGGATTGTAGCAATCAAGATATCATGCAACAACTCTAGCCCTTTGAATTGTTTAATTAATCCACCTTCTTGAACTCTCCTTTTATGTACATAAAATGTATACCTAAAGGTTGTTTCATTTTCCTTTTCCTGGTAAGGCTTTACTTAAGAGGAGGATTATTAAAATTAGTATAAACTTCTGATTAGCAATTAAATGTTGTGTGCTGTATATATGTCCTCTTCTGTTGTGCATGGATTTGTATATGAATGCAACAGTTAGAGTGGTACCTCTGTAGGCTGAGTTCTTGCTCAAGTAACAAAATTAGCTGGAACACAAAATTGAATATGCATTGCAAATTAGGAAAATTCCTTTTGTAAGTCAAAGGTTAAAATAGATGTCCGGAAATATAAGGACATCAGGATTAATGAAGTGGAGGCACAGTGTTGGCCTCATTTAACACTGAAACAGATAAAGTGATTGCAGAACTAGCTTAGCTTAGCATGTTAGCAGATTAGATTGTCAGACAATGCAAAGGGCATATGATATGAGCACCAGATGACCCTATTATTTTATAAGTTAGAATGTGATGGGCCAGAGAATTAGACTTGTGACTGAGTACATCTGATCAAGCTTTTGTTGTAACAGTTATAGAAGGTAAAGTTTGAGTCTTTGAGATGATGTGACACATGTACATTGAAGTCTGTTGCAGCACGGAGGGTTTTCAGATTCAGGCTGAATGTTCAAAGAAGAAGTGGCCCGAAGCAGAGAGAATTTTTGATTTAAAGTCTGTAACAATTTCAATTTAGAAGAAGGGGTTTGGCTCTGTAGGAAACTAGAACAAAATAGCTTAGTTCAATCTCAAATATGTACAAGGTTAAGCTTTATGTTAATTTGAGTGGCTTATTACTGTGCATGTGCACGTGTGGACAACGCACTGTCATTGATGACAGCTTGTATAATTGAAGTTCTAACACTATATGTTGATGCCGATCAATTTCTTGTGGTATTCACTTATGCCATGTGAAGTGAGATTATTAATGTATGGCAGACGTTAAACTTTCAGACAATTGACTTAACCTAGTTATGACACTGTGCATCAGAAAATTTTGACATAATGCAGCTTGAAGAGAGTGGTAGGAGAGTGAAATTCTGTAATCTAATCAGATGATAGTTAATATATTTTGGACTCCACTATATGAAAAAAGCTAGCTGCCATCGCAAATGCTTCTTCTACGGGGCTTATTGGATAACTGCAGGACCACTCTCATCTAGCAACTGCCTCTTATCTGCTGAGATAGGAACATTCTCATTTTTGTGCCACATACAACCGCATGCAGACAATTAAATGTTATAGCTTTTATATAGAATGCAATTGTCATCATTCAGTGTCAAGGGGACATAGCATTTCTTATGAAACAATATTTCCAGCCTATCACTTTTTCCATTTAAGAACTGGGATGGCCTCTTAATATCTTTGATATCAAGATAGTTGTTTCACAAGATAATAGAAATCTTGTGACTTGTTATAGAATTCTCAACTTGCGTTGCATTGCTTGGCAAGCAGTTGTAGATGATCATGCTTAGAGAATATTTTAAAATTTTGTGAGGAAATCCAAATTATAGTGCTCCACAAGAATTGTAATTTGAAAAAAGTCAACTCTATGGCCTTTCGTCTTAAATATCAAGAAATTTGCAGTTACAAAAATGTGGAGTCACTAATTTCTTGGTCTCCACATTTGAAGGCATGACATTCAATGAATTGGTGTTTGTAGATTTTTATTTTCAATAATCAGTTAGAACTTAAAACTGTTGTGACTAGCGGTCATAGTAAGGTGAAACCATGTGAAAGTAAACATCATCATGGATTTTAGAGTTATTTTATTTTATTTATTTTATGGATATATCAATTCAACTCATCTAAGCATTTTTTTCAACTACATGGGGTTTATTTTATGGATACATGAACTATGTAAATTTAAATATGAAGAAAATGATTGAAGGATTTGGCTATATTTTGAAATGTAGTTAAGTCTATCTATCTCATATAATAGTAGCTATCATATTATCACATTTTATATGATATAATTTATGTCAATAAATATAATTTATAAGTTATTTAGTATTAGGACTTATATATATAAACACTAGAAAGAATGGTTTTAAAGCCGATTTACCTCCACTTACAAAAGTCAAATATTTTCATGACTCATTGGTGTCTAGATGTCATAATGTACAAAAACAGGATGGAATGGAAATTACTACCCACTTTTAATAGCAATTTTAAGAATGATGTTCACTTACATGAAAGAAATTTTTTATTGTTTATATATTTTCAAGAATTTATAATACAACGTAAACTTAGACTTAGGACCCTATGGGGAACAAAGCCTATGGGTTTTATTTTCCATCCAACTGATTGAACAGGTCCTCTTGATCAAATCCCTTTCCAACCCACCTCCCATGGGGCAATCTAGGATCTATTGGACAGGCTTTCATTATCTTATACATGTATCTGTCATTACTCGTTCATCCCCACAAAAGACACGTAGGTGTTGCCTCTTGTATACATGATACAGGATGGAAGAACCTGGTCTAAGGTGGTCCAAGGTGTCAAAAAAAAAAAAAAAAAGGCCCTCTGTAATTTTAACGAGGAGGTAATAGCAAATACCGAACAAGCGTTTTTAGAAACTATTACCTTTTTCAATGATGAACTTAGAGGTTTAATTAGTCTGCCTCTAAGCTGGTGCCTTTCTAAAGAATTTGCTATCAAGAACCACAAAGTTACGTGCAAGCTTTAGAGTTACCGATGAGGGAAGACCTCCAAATAGAAGAGATGGATAGAGTTGTTTACCGTGGCCCGTGGGTTTGGGTTAGTCAAAGCTTTGGCCATTAAAAAAATGGCAACCAGACCTCTTCCAACATAATGTTGCGATGAAAATTTGTTCTCTTTGAATGAGACTCACGGACAAGGTAATCCATTCCAGATATATTATAGACATACTCATTTAAAGATCACCGCCTCTTTAAGACAAAACAAAACTCTTTTTAGGGTTCTACATCCACCATATTATAGATCAAACCATCATTTATTTATTTAAATAACCATATTCTTTCTGTTATTTTCTGTTGAATAGATGATAGCACCACTCACAACTGCTATTCATTCACTCCCAAAATGCCAGTCATTGGCTGCCTGTGTATATTTCCACTTCAGCGGTAGCTAAGAACTTTAAAGAGGATCAACTGTCAGCTAATAACGGTATTATCAAACGATCAGGAATTCGATAATATTATGACCAACAATGCATAAATAGATATCCTGTTATTTTGGGTACAAACAAGTAATTGATATTACTTTGATCATAACCTAACATTGTTTCATATTATTTTAATAACCAATGTACTGTTCAAATAAAAGCGAACTGCAAAATTCTCGTATCAAGAGTCCCGCAAATATTCATCAATGGAACAGATAAATTAAGCGCAGTTCATGGCAAGCTATGCATCATATTATACGTAAAAAGTGAGACAGCGACAAGAAGAGGATGAAAGATATGCAAATGATCTATGATTTGATATAGATAAAATGATATTATACATAAATATGCAAAGCCAGTCATACAACAATGAATAAAATGAGCAAGTATGCATTCAATGCTGCTATTAGAGGATAAATATTCGCATTTCTGTGGTAGCCTATGAAGTAGTAGTACTAGGTTTCAACACTGAAGCATGTGGGTGCTTGCCATGGGTTTGTGGAGAAAGGTTGTGCTTCTTTTTGGGGTAGGCATGCATACATGTGCGTGTGTGTGTGTGTGTGTGTGTGTTTCCATAGTGTCATTGGGTGCATCTGGGTTAGCACACTAAGGAGCACCATGTGAGGCCAGAGTGTGAGAGTTCTCAGTCAACCTAGCACAAAACCAGCTTATAAAAGTTTGGATAATGTATTTACATGAAGGAGCATCTACATTTGCGTAAAAGAAACATCCATTCGACTAATATACTTGAGATCAGAAAAATAAAATATACACGTGAGGACTTTTCTGTACTTTATCTTCAGTCACAAGAAAATTAAGATATTCACCTCGAACAACTTCAGCCTCTTTGTCAATCTTGACACATGACACTGGAACTGAGACATCTCTTGGCTTTTGAAGGTTCATGATAACTGCTGACTCTGAGCTTGAAACCACACATTCAGTTTTCTTTTGTGGTTTGCAACTTGAGGGAATATCAGAAGCATGTCTGTTTAATCTACCTGAAAAGACATCAAACCTAGTTTCTTCACATTCAAGCAATCCAGGTAAGAACATATTAAAAAATACACCAAAGAGCTTTTGTCTCTGTGCATATAAAAACACTTTTCATAACTAATCAAAACTTAATACAATGACTTACATTCGTTCAGCTTAAACCAAGCAACCTTTGCAGCATTCATTTCTGCCTGCTTTTTAGTCTTTGCAACATCTCCGGTGAAGCTTTCGCCTTCTACCTCAACAGTGCAGGAGAAAATGGCCATATGAGATGCACCTTCTCTGACGGTTGTGTATTTTGGTAAGGAAAAACCTTCTTTCTGAGCAAATTCCTGTAAAAGTTTTTTGTAGTAACCCATCTCACCCTGCAAGAAAGATACTTATGCTCAATAAGCCTTGAATCAGATAATGTACAATAGAGGACCTGATCCTCAACTTGCCTGCTGATATTCTTCTGGAGGAAAAGACATCAAAGCAACCTTTGCAGCATCATGTTCTGCTTCCATCAGTGTGTGAAAATATTGTGAACTCTCAAAAGTTTTTCCATCAACTGTCATTCTAGCTTTAAAGCGAGGAGCATGAGGTAAACCCTTGCGAACACAGGTATATATTCGTAAATCAATATTTTACCTCTGCACAAAATTCTGCAGCTGACTCTTGTATGGCATTTGATTCTCTATAAGTAAAACAATTTAGCTTAAGTCCACTGAAGGAATAATGATCTCAGTAAAACTAAACATACCAGAGAATAAAGCAGGTCTACACAACATGGACATTATTCATCTACTTATAGACAGGAATGACACCTGCAAAAATTTCTTCCATAAGGCATTTTAATTCCATTTAAAATGTCCCATATTTGTTTATTCCAAAGCATTCAAAGTTGCACTTGTTTAACTAAAATATAACAATCTGGCCATTGTCCAAGACCAGAAACAAGGTCATGCAACACAGTAAAACGAAACCCATATTATTTACTTCTGCAAAGACAGAGAAATGTAACATAAAATTTTCAAAAAATATGTGACTAATAATACTCAGGTTTCTTTCTTATCAACAAATCTAGACAATTGATAATCATTCAATTCAAAGCCTATATTTTGTCCATCAAGAAATGCTTCCAACTACACATATTTCATGACAGAGTTTGTGAAAATCCAACGATCTGCTCAAATGCCCAAGAATTTCCGTCAACTGTCTCCTCATAAAATGGCAATGTGAAAGATGCAGATAAATCACTGCAAAGGATGAACCACAAGCTAGCTTAAGACCGTTCAAGCAGTTTTATTATATTACAATTTTGCATGTAACTTTTCCCTTCTCCATTCTCCCACTCACCCTTGTCTAAGATAAAGAAATGCTTCACCTTTGTTGATCTTAATTAGAATCAACTAATCAAAAAGTTGATCTTAATTGGAATCAATTAAAAGGAGGGTGACCAGTCAGAAAGGAAAATTTTAATTATAATCAATTAATCAACAAGTTGATTCTTAATTAGAACCATTTAATCAACAAAACGCGCATGTGTGCATGGACACACACGGAGCATGACCAGTGAAAGAGGCAAATCCTAATTAGAACCAATTAATCAACAAACAAGTCATTATTAGAACCATTTAATCATGGGAGGGGGAGGGGAAGTACAACATGGAGATGGAGAAAAGACAAAAGGCATTTCAGGTAGCATGCATTAACGATAACTTATAGATTGCATTCACTATTACAAACCTAAATTATCTTCAAAGCAATCAGATGGCAATTTATGGTTTAAACTTATTTAGGACTAGTTTGGCAACATTATTGTTTTTGTATTTTTGTTTCTCTACAAATTAGTGAAATATGTAATGGAGATCAATGTTGAAGTTATCACTTGTGAGAAACAGCTGCAAATCCTTTCTTTTTATTACAGAAATAAAAGTAATACCAATTGGGACCTTAGTTATTCATGTTTCTTTCTGCTACTTTATTCTTTAGTTCAGTTTGATCATAATACATTTTTCTTACTACCACTCAATGTTTAATCCTATAGATTTAATGCCTTTAAAAGGTTCATGTGCACCCTTAAATTTGACCTTATGGATTTGTAGGGAAAAAAGAATTTAGTTTTAAATGTCAGAGCTCATGATAAGTGCAAGTCTATATGCATAATTATTTTCTTCATTCAAAAGGACTTTCACAAAAGTAGCATTTCTAGAAAGCATGGAAACAGATTAAAAGATATAGAAATGAAATGATCTGGAAAGGCTGAAATGGCAAATCTTAAAAGGTATTAAAGAAGAAATAAATAAATATTTCTCTACATATATGTTAAGAAGCATCAGGAAAGCATAATGAATTATTTTGTTTGTGACAGCTATGGGGTCTGGAAAAGCATAATGGATTATGAAAACAGCAATAGTTCATTCTTTATCCATTCTTCAGTAATAATTTATGTTACATGGATATGGCAAGAACTGTCAAGTATCCAAACCTTCAACTATTCAAGAATTTGTCCTTACAAATGCATGTCCAAGAATCAAAACTTTACGCACAAGTAGAACTCCCAGTACCACTCACCATACCAATCTAATCCTAATTCAATAACCACTAGGACATAACCATCCCAATGCTTGAGATAGTCTAGTGTACTAGTAATATATCAAAATCTTTTTTTTTAATTATTTCTTTAAATGATTTTGATAAAAATTTAAATATTTTAAGGTTCTTAAACATGGTATCTGAGTCAATAATGGAGCATATAGTACTGGTACTGGGCTACCCTCTCTCCTGCTCTTTTCTCCTCTCTCCCTCCCTCCCCCTCTCTCTCAGCTTGAGACTAACAACCTATGAATAAAGACAAGTGAAAAAGAGCAGCAAGGGGACGAACCGATTTAGTATTAGCCCATTCCAATTGGTTTTAAGGGAGATGTCTTGACTCACACAAGAACCAATGTCCCAAACCAATCCCACATAGGTCATAACTTAAATTCAAAGACCAAATTTAAAATTCATACTCCAGTAATATTAGCATTGGAAACTTCAACATGAATCATCCATCATTAATTGATCAACATTTGTCAAAAAAATAAAAAGGGAAAACAAAAAAAGTCCTCCCATCTCCAAGCCAAGAAATATTGCTAACCTTTACCAATTTTAAAAAATAATACTCAATATAGGTATTTGAACAATATTCCTAAAGGATTTGACAAACGTCAATAGCAACCATATGTAATACAATGTGATATGCAATTTGAAGTACACATGCTTCTTAGGTGGTAGATTTTACACCTTTTCAAACTTATCGATAAAATTCTAAAAAATGCACATCCTTCTAATTTAAATTCAAAAAACATCGCTAAGAATCTATTTTAAATACAATGATTTTAAATCTTGTAGTACTACTATCCAACAATAGCTCTCTTAAATCACCTTATTAATTCAGAAATATCTAGCCATTTTGGCAACTCCACCCTCATCAGATTATCGAAATTTACAAAGACAAAATTATTACATGTAGGAAGATGCATTGCATAAATAAGGCAATAAAGAAATTGTAGCATGTGGGAAGACATACTGCATAAATATGGCTATATATAATTCAGCATCCGCCCCACTCCTGACACATCCCCCACCCCCTAGAAAAGGGCCCCAAAAAGATGTGAAAAAGAAAAAGAATACTCCAACATAGAAATAAGGTAATTTACCTCCTAAATATTGTGTTATCGAACCCACTTCATAAAAATGATTGGTCCTAATCATATTCTCAAGAAAAAAAAAACATTGATAAACAAGTTATTGATTTGAGTAGAATTGTGGATAAACTTCTAATGAGACATTTACTCGAGTGTCATCCAAGCAATAAGAAAGAACATGCTAGACCTTCTCTAGGAAGCTAAGTTATTAAAGTATCAATGGTTGTTTTAAATTTCAATTGTCATAAACCATGGAATCAACTAAAGATCCTTGGAGAAGAGAGGAAATAGACCTGAAATCCAGCTAGTGCAGCAAGTAGCTAGTTATTCAGGAAGTATAAATGTTGATGTCAATAAACTGATGGAAACTCAATAAAATGGGGTGGCCAAATGCCATGTAAAAATTCATCAATAAAAAGTCTCTTCTAAGAGAAAATCCAAGGGAGCAAACACTAATATGAATCAGCACACCAAATCTCATTACACGAAACTCTCTCTCTCTAATTGTAAGCATTAGGGAAGGTCTCTCTCCCTTTAATTGTAAGCATTAGGGAAGGCTTCATGCTAAAACTAGAAGTCCATAGGATTCCATTTCAAAACTCTGCATGCAATGGAAAGGGCACAGAGAGGACAAGATATAAGCATGTGAGAGGAATTCCGCATGCCCTAAAATTGATATCTTTCACAGTTCCTATTGATTTGTTCACCAAATATTTTTAGTGCTTTCTTATCAATGGAAAAGTTCAATTTTGGTGGTTTTATAAGTTTACAAAACCTATGAGTTTGCTTCAGATTAAAGAATTGCACTAATTACATGCAGAATAAAAAAACCTGATAACCAGAGAATTTGGATTTTGGATAAAACTATTCAGGCAACATCACTAATGCAGCCCCTCAACATAGGCCACAAGTAAATTGGAAATATGCAGAAGTAAATTTCAGATCTTAATGAATCCGAGTTTTCTGTTTTTTTCTTCCTTATACTGCATTCAAAACAACGAGGAAGGGATAAAATCAGGAAAAACAAAAAGAGAACGAGAAGGGTTTGAGTAAAGGAGAAGTACAGAGAGAAAATAGAGAATAATAACAAGTAAAATCCCAATAAAAGGGTTACTTAAAAAGAAAGGGTGGCCCATTGCATGAAGCTTTCACCATTGTGGAGTTTAAGGAAGGTTGGATGTATGCAACCTGACTTTCACATGTGAAAAGGCCATTTTTGTGTTTCAAATCCATGACGCTTTGGTCGCAAAGGAGCAACTTAACTATTTGGCCAAGGCCCACTCTTAAGAACCCATATCTAAATATTCAATAATTCAAACAACCCTAAAAAAATATCTCCTAAACATGAAAGGACAGCTAACTTACTTATAATGGATTTGGGATGCTAACTTATATTGTTAAGCTCAAAGATGGAAACATACTGAACCAAAAACTCCATTATATCAAACCCACTAACTTTCCTAACAAATGACTAAAGGCTTTTTGAATTCCTAATTTTGTAACATTCCGCATAAAATAACATCAAAATCTTTCTAAATCACATGCTTAATGAGTTCAAACTTTTCTAACCCAACCTAGAAACTAACCTTGATCTTCAATCATCTGATAGATCGATTGCAAGAGAATTTTTTCTAAGACTTCATCACCATGTTATGGAAAACCCATGGTGGACTGGAGAAACACATGGCATCCAAAAGATCTTGTGGACAAGATTCACATAGCAAAAGTGCCTAATGTGATTTACATCTAAATTAGTTTTGGCTTCATTGTTTTAATTTTGAGTTCTGTTTTTTTATAAAAAAAAAATTTGCTTGTCTTGTCAAGTCTTAGAGGTATTATTTATATCAGTCTTTAAGGAACAGAATAATATTTTTCTTGTTTTCTTGCAATTTTCATATCTCCTTTTAGGGCTATTTTCCTATGGGGCTTTTGAGTCCTAATGTAAGTCATATCTTGACCGATAACATTAAAGCCTCCAATAAAATGATGAACATCAAATTTCAGTACTTAGTTTAAAAGTTTTTCAAGAAATGGATCAACATAGTGTCTAATCTTGGTGTTGGTCAATAGAAGATAATTACACTTTCTCTCAAAAGTTGAAATCTTTAGATGTTCCGATAGTCACTCAAAATTATCAAATTTCAGTGGTTCTTGCACCATTTATGGATGATGAATTTTATAAATTAATGGACGTTCAACCAAAAGAGCTTTAGATGGTTGATCTTCAACTTTTGGGTATGCATCTTTATCCTTGATCTTCATATCTAGACATGGAGGGTCTTCAATTGGATCTTCATCCAACTTTCATGTACTCTCCATCTCCATGCATCTCAAAAGGGGACTCAAGATCCAAATAATGAGACCCTCTCTTGAGATCACTGACTGAGGCAAGGACAGTACTAAAAATTATGGATATACACTGATCATACTCTCCCTGTTGTTGATGCCACTCGTTACGACATCAAAATTGCTATCATCTTGATGGTGTCTTATTTAAGGATCAATTTGCCACCACTTAAGATGGCTTCATGGATCTGATAATATTATAATGAAACCCTCAACACAGGAGCGTAGATACAGTTGATATGCAGGAAGCAAATTTCATATCTGAATATATCTGAATGTCTTCTTTCTTATATTTCATCCAAAACAAAGAAAGAGGTAAAAGTATGAGAAGAGTGAACAGACGGGTTGAAATAAAGAAGTATAAAGGGAAAACATGAACAACACTACATGGTAAAATCTGCACAAAGGAATTACTTCACGATAATTTTATAAATCATGCACAATTCATCACTCCTCATATATTCATATACATGACACTTTAACAACCCTAAATCAATGTTTCCTAATCATAAAAGGACTCGCAACTTTCCTAGAATGGGTCAAGAAATCAAACTTACATTATTTGACTTATTAGCCAATAACTCCACTATAACAAATCTATTCACTTCCCTAACAGGAGATAGTTAAAACTTTGGATAAAAAGTAAAGTTATAATTCCATAGGAATGCTTATAAAAGACAATCAAAATATTTCCAAATCACATTCCTAAAAAGTTAAAACTTTTCCTCACCCAAAGTAGACTCAAGTTAGCCCTAAATATTGATATGAAACTGCAAGAAAATATGACTCAAGAATTACCTATTCCATAAAGGCCTAAAGAAGACATCTAAGATTCAATAAAAATAGCAAATGAATTAAGATTAGAACCCAAAAGTTCGAACAACAAAACTAAACCTAGTTTGGATCTAACCTACACAATCATTGTTCAAAAGTTTTCCCATCAAATATATGGTCAGGTTGAATGACAAAACAAACAACTGAAAGATAAGAAAGCATTGTTGCAAGGATCAGACCAATTTTACAGTAAGCTGTCAACCTGAAGTTGACCCTCTAAATTGGCTCAATATTCCAGGCGAAGGCCTATGATGAAACGCATACAGTCAACTTAAGGATAGATAGATCTTGCTTACCACGCATAGCAAGCTTGATGCAACCAAGAAGCGACCCTTCAAAATTTTTCTACGCATCAAAAAGCTCCAGGGAAATGATATTTTTGATGTAGGGATCTGAACTCATCTCTAAGGCACAAATTAGCCAAAGAGTCAACTGAACGTCAGTCCCATATTGAAAATTCAAGAAGGTGGTGGCAATAAACATGTCAAACATGGTGGAAAGAAGTTGGATTCCTGACTACTTTGAGCCAGAATTACGTCTTTGTTGGAACACATTTACCTTGACCACTCTTCTCCAATTTTCGGAAGAGGGTTCTCGCTGTGCTCGGTTCTCCTATAGACAAAATCAATATTTAGCTATGGAAAGATCAAGTTTGGTCAGGGAAAACATCTTCGATCAAAAGTCACGATAGAATACACGAAATTTTGATATGAAGAAACTTCATTTCTAGCTGATGAGCAAGTTCTGAATACCCAAATCTTCAAAAGGGCATCTTCAACCAAATGTCACAATTTTTTTTTGCCCCCCAACAGACCATAAACAACGTGAAACTATGGGCCTGGGGACGAGAATTTGAGCTACGAGCCTACGAATATACCCGGCCGCTCGTAAGGTAAGAGGTAAGGTAAGGTCAAAAACGAAAAATGGCTGAGGGACAAAAGTACCCCCGTCATTTTCTGTTACAACAAGAGAAGTGGTCATCAGTTTAGTGTTTTATTATTAATATTATTATTTTAATCATAAAATTCGTATTGGAAAGAAAAAAAAAAAAGGGTTATACAAAATTATGAATAATGTATATTTTCTAAAACACTAAATATCTTCTTTGAAGTTTGCTATTAAAATAAAATTAATGCTGTATGGATATTATTATCATTTAATTTTAAAATTGTTTTAAAAAGAAAGGATTTGATGGGTATATTACCCTTCTTACCATTCGCAGCCTAATAACTTCATCAGTGCTATATTTTAGTATGATAGTATTATAATACTCAAAATGATGGATTCCTTTGCAATGATGTTTAAGTTGATAACTTAAATCACCAAATTGACCTCACAAAAACTATCATGTAGAAAGTAGGTGCATCGTTTCGAGTTATTGGCTGCCAGCCTATATTTCTTCTTCAACAATAGCTAACAATTTAGGGAAGATGAACCTTCTAATTTTAGATTAGGCGTAAACCTTCTAATTTTTGATTGATTCGATTCTTTCAAGCTTAATTTATTATGGTTTACAATTTTATTTTTTATAATTATTTTTATAAATTTATTAAATATTTTTTGAATTAATATTTGTTTCAAAATTTTAAAAAATATATATATTTAAATATTATTTTTAATAATAAAATATAGTTAGATGTTTAATTGAAATAATATTTTGAGTTAAAAATATGAGGAAATCATTGGATTTAAAATTAATAGACCGAATCAATGTGATCTTAAAAACTCTACTATCAATTAATTGATAGTAGATAAACTTAGATCATAACCTTTTTCAATTTTTTTTTCATCCGATATAGAATTATTTAAAGTATTACAAACTTTAATCCTTTATCATGGAACATCCTTGTCGCATGCTATAAGCTACTTATAATTTACTTTGAATGAAGTCTTTAATGCTATAAGAATAACTCCATATCATGATGAAATATTTTGTATCATCATCCAAGGGATAGCCCTTCTTTCTGTTAATAAACTTCTGCACATGCAGATCGGTTCTTATACCATTTATAATACCTCAAACTTATCTGTTAGCCAATTAACCTATTTGCAAGTCAGGTTCATGTGACCTTAAAAACTTTGAGTGCAAATTAAACAGTACCAAGTGATCTTGACTTGTAACCTCTTCAAACGTTTCTTTTTCATCTAATATGACATGTTATTTAGTCGTATTATAGACAAAATAAATTTCAATCCTATTTGTAGAACCATCTGTAAAACTCTGGAATGCCAGAAAGCTACTATCAAAGATGTTGAAATTTTGGCCTCTCTATTCAGGGAGGAGGTCAAACCAAAGCACCACCTGCTCTCAAGTAAATTAATGTGTATTAATGTTGTGTATTAATTAATATTGCAAAGATAGATGATTAATGCGTATTAATTAATGATTAATGCAAAGATAGATGATTAATACTATAGTAGATACATGTATGATTTTACATTTTAATCTTACGTATTAATGTTGATTAATGCCATATTTCAGATATGGATGCTAATTTCTCACGAGTTAGACCCACATCGTCTGTCAAAAGACGTCATGACAGACATGCTGAGCCTAAGGTTCCTATTATACCATTACCTCCAGCTAAGACAATAGATGAGGATATCCCAGCTATATATGTTGATGATGAAGCGGATGGGCCTTATCCAGGCGGTCCAGAGGATGAGTTTGTCCTTAGTAGTTTCAAGACACATATAGCAGCCTCCATCTGAAGGCAACAGGTATTATTTGTTTGTTATTCTACTATATTTTCTTTAATGTATTATTACGATGATGTTATATAATTTATTCATGTTATCCATTTATATTTTACAAGAACGAACCCCACTGAAGTGCATGAACCATGCTGCCAAGGTAGGTGAGTGGTAGTGGTGGGCATTAGGGCAATCAAATAGGAGATTTAAAGAAATAGTTCAGCAGTCGGGCTTGATTGAACTAGTGCATTGCTCTTATCGGTTCACCGATAAGATTCTTGTCTCGGGCTTCATAGAGAGATGACAGCCCGAGACGAACACCTTCCATCTTTTCTTTGGTGAGATGACAATCATGTTGGATGACGTTGCTGCCATATTAGGGATTAGTATCATAGGTTCCTCATTGTCACTGTCGTATGATAGGATGAGTGATCGGGATGCTAAGGACCTACTGGTGGAGCTGTTAGGTGTGTCACAGGTAGACGCGCGTCAGGATGTGCTATCAGTACGTGGTCAGTCTGTGAGGTTAGAGTGGCTGAAGAGTAATTTTTATACTATATCTGATAGAGATACCACCATAGGATAGAGTGTGCATCGTGAGGGTATTTGCTATTTTTGTTAGGGTGCACACTCTTTGTTGATAAAAGCGGGACGAGGGTGCCTATAGCTTATCTTTCTTTACTTCGGATCTGGATAGAATGAGCACATATGCCTGGGGTACTGATGCCTTGGCTTATTTATATCGGCAGTTGGGGATTGCGTCTAGGGTATCCATTAGACAGATTAGTGGATATATGACGTTGCTCCAGGCATGGATTTATGAGCGTTTTTCATTACTCGCTCCTCACCCAGCCTTGGATTATACTAATGCTAGGCCCCGTGTGCATCGATGGATTTTTGGCAGTCCACCACATATTACGATGGATCATTTAGTGATTTTACGCGAGTCATTAGACGTTTTGAGGGCTGATGAGGTATGTACCATAGGACCATGCACTTGTATATTTATATGATTTACCATATATTATCAAACTGATTAGGATTTATCTGTTGCAGGCAGTTTGGGATCCCCATCGTCATATTCGGGAGGATTGTCCATTCCAGATATTACATTCTTTAGTGGATGCCTGAAGTGCATGGATGTCATAGAACCCTATTATCCTGAAAGGATTCTATGACAGTTCGACAGGATACAAACGATCCTTCGCACGCCACTAGCCCCTGAGCGAGCTAGCAGAGGATTGACAGTAGCATCGTATTACATCCGGTACGTCTTCTATGATCAGATATGGGAGAGGTGCGAGGATCACCTACTAAGCCGAGCGAGTAGGAGCCATCCGGTTATTCGACCATCAGATTGTGTACTAGGATATATGGATTGGTATTCTCGTATCACGCACCTAGCAGCTCACCCCTAAGAGAGCCGATCTAGCATCTATTCTCGATCATGTCCCGATGATGTTGATGCTGACGTGCAAGGGCGATGTATTGCAGATGCCATTAGCATTAGCACTAGCATTTTATATATTGGTCGAAAAGAGGTTGCATCACAGGGGATCGACCTGTACGACATTATTTCTCAGATCTCACAGGCGTTGCAGGGTCAGCATATCTCAGTAGTTGAGCCTAATGTAACTGGCCATAGTCATGCATCACCACAGCAATACAAGCATCGACAACGGTGAGGTGGGGATTGATAATGTATCTCATGTATTTTGTAGCTTTTTAGCACATAACCCATCTTTTTGTAAAATATATTAAAATTTGAATGAAAGTTTGAGTTTCCTTTAAATGTTCTTTTTTGTGCCAAAGTCCATATTTGAAGATTGATAACAAATGCAATATATAACTCAACAGTCTCGCTAATTATAAATTAGTAAATAATTGCATGCTAATAATATTCATCACGGTTTGGTACGCCCCGGCACGCTTCCGGCATGGGCTGACTGGCATGCCACGACACATGCCGGCATGCCCTGACACATGCCGGCACGCATCGGCATGCTCCGGCATGGGTCAGCATGGGCCGATGGCATGCCCCAACTCGTACCGGCATGCTCCGGCATGGGTCAGCATGGGCCGATTGGCATGCTCCAACTCATGCCGGCACGCTCCAGCATGGGCTAACACTCACCGGCACGGGTCAGCACTCATCGGCACAGGCCACCGGCATGCCCCAACTCATGCCAGCATGCATCAGCACGCTTCGGCATGAGCACACACCGACATGCCCCAACTCGTGCTGGCACACATCGGAATGCTCCGGCACTAGTCGGCGCGGGTCGACCGACATGCCCCAGCGCGGGTGACCGACATGCCCTAAGTGACCGAACAAATTCCAAGCATTAACCCCGTACTATTGTTGCTGCTACTGACTATCATTTACAGAACGATGCCTCCTAAAATACTTTATGTTGAAGGACTCAATCATTTATAGGCTTAGAATGGCGCCTACTGAAATGCTTTCTGTTGAAGGACTCAGCATGCTCTGGAAAGATTTCCTTGACAATTGTACACATTGATCAGTCAACTAATAAAATAATATACTTTATATAAAATTTCAAACATTATACAACTTTATATATTGATAAAAATTGTTCTCTACAACTCAACAGTCTCGCTAATAATAACATCTGACGAGATCATTTGTTTGAACTATTGAATCCTAGATTCATATAAAGTTGCCCATCTGAAAGCACAAGATAAATGATATCTTCGCTAGTTGCTCGCTATTAGAGGAACGGGATGATTCGGCAACAGAAACACCTACAAAATAAATAAATTAGTAAATAAAATAATTTATGAGTCATTTAAGGATGAGTAAGAGACGTTTAATTAATACCTCCACAAAATGATTTCCATTTACGAATGCTACTGCAATGTCTTTGCAGGATAGAGAGAATGAGGCACCGATCTAAGAGATAGGAATGTAAGACATTATTGCAAAGAGAGGTGGTATAGGACAACGTTATAGTAGGATGCTATAAGGTGCCCCATATCCAGCAACATCATCCATCTGTCAGATGGTGGATAATTCTCAAAATATGATAATGCATGAGCGATCTTATCTAACCTCCCTTCGACAGTAAAAAAAGCGCGATAGTGCTCTGAATGACATTGCAACTCATGTAATAAATCCTTCCTAACACAAAGCCAATCCTCCTCTCCAAATCCCAGCAAGTCAGCCATTGCCCTAAATCCATAGTTGCCATCATCTTTTACATCCTTGATATGTCGGATGAACGGTCTCAACCCATTTGAAATTTGATCAATGTAGATTGTTGGCTTATATGACCAGGTTCGAGGACGAAAAATCTGCAAACCATATTGAATGACTCTTATTATATTGCAAACAATCGTATACTAATAATAACCGGCACGCCATGGTACAGGTTGGCATGGGCCGGCATGGGTCGACACGGGCTAAACCGCCTCGGTACACATCGGCACGATACTCTTTATTAAAAATGGAAGAAATACTTCTTACCTTCTTCCTCAGCTGCCTCTTTTGCACTTGCGTCATTGGGTTACCCGTACTAGGTGAATAACTATCTTGTCCAAAGAGAACCAACTCAAAGGCAAAAGGGTCACGGCGAGTAAACATATCAATCTTCAATGAAGCGCGGCCATGTGAATCAGTCATCCTTTTGCAGGTTCTTCAAGAGAAGTACTACCTAGCTTACAATCTCTCACAATTTCCTTAACATATGCAATTGAGAAGCCCCATCCAACTGATTGAATTTCTGAGCAATAATATCCAACTTCAGTTTACAGCCAGCTTCATACTTTGCACATTTAAAGCAGGCACCATATCAAGTTTTCTCCAATGAGGATCTATGCAGTCAAGGAGAATAAGCCGACCTTCCATCCTGTACCGCACAATATCATGAGCGCACGGTAAGCCATGTGTGCATCGAATAGCACATCCACAAACTGATTCATCAATCTCAACTGAATTAGCTCAGTTCGCTTGGGCGAGGATACGATTTAATGCACTTATAGATATGAAACATCGTAGTTCTTTGAATTTAGCAGGCTTAAAGTTGTGTTGTACGCTCGTCAAATTCTTCTCAAATGAAGCTTTAATGTCACTGTGCTGCAACTCAATCAAACTATGAATTTTTGTCCAAGATGACTCAAAAGTCCCTTGGCTTGATCCAAGCTGTCTTTAAGCGTTGCATGTGCACTTTCAACCCTAGTAAAGTAAATAAAAATAAATAAAAGCTAGATAACAAATACATAATTAAATTATAAAGTTCTAAAATGAATTAATTTATTATGATACCTATTAGTTGTCACATTCCCATAATATATACGTGCGTCTGTCCATGCTATGACAAATCTTTTCTTGTATTTGCTCAGCCAAGTATCTGATACATACCGTAAAGCTTACTAAACTCTCTCTGGAATACACTCCAGTGATCATTATACTCATCTTGTGTGCTGGACAACACTAGTATATTCTAACTCATTATAAACTTATCACATTTCTCCTTCGTTTTAAATAATCTTTTGCACTGGGCCAAAACATTCCTACTAATATGCCATCTACATAACAAATGTGTTGCCGTAGGAAATACCGTATGAATTGCATTCAATAGAGCCAAGTCTCTATCTGTAACTATCACCTCAGGAAGACTAACAACATCCATGATACGCAATCTCTTTAATGCCCATGTATACTTTCCGCTCAGAGTCCATGTATACAAAAGTAATAGAAAATGTCAGGTCAGTTGATGCACCCCCACAATCTCTAAGAGAAAAAGATGATATCTATTCGTCTTATAAGTGCAATCCATTATCAAAACACGAAAAAATATACGTAATAAATCTATGCTGTCAGGGTGTGCTCAAAACAAGTCACGCACAATATCAGACTTAATACAATTCCTATGCCACTCAATAATTTATCCTAAGATAATTTACCTAGAAGATGTTGCATCTGAGATCTTCCAGCTTTCTCTACAACCTTACACCTCTGTCGTGCATTGTAGATTATTTTCATTGTCCTAATATTGAGGGCATCTCTTTGCTTCAATATGGATAATATGTCCTTAGGTCAAACCAAACTCTTCGATATATCCATTAACATTGTAGTCTCCTACTTAGATAATCGTCCAGCATATGAGTATCCTTCGAGATGCTTCATAGCCGAATGATTGTGCACACCACAAATGACCATTAACGTCCAATCATCTGCAGTGTCCAATTTTTTTCCTCTTAAGGCAAAAGGCCATCCACACTTCTTAGTGCCACTGGTCCTGATCTTTAATCCCTTTTTTCTTATACATTCACTTTTGCGGGTACCACTCCTCTTGCAAGTAAAAACAATTCTTGATTTTTTAACATTGCTACCCGAATCAGATTTTTTAATAATAACGATAAATCCATTCCTCCTCCAAGCTTTCCGACACCAATCACACATTTCTTCTCTACTCTTGAATATCTACAAAATAAATAGTTTAATGTGAGTAGATAATTTTATACTTTGCTCAGTCAACTAATAAAACAATTGAAATCAAAATTATCTTACCTCGTAAGTTGTAAATTCATTTGTATAATCATGCTGTATTCGATTGAAGCATTTAGAGCCAATCATGCTGCATTCGGTTGAAGCATCACCCTACACGATCAAAAAATCATTTAAACCCTAACCCTAATTTACCCTAAACCATCAAGAGGTTCAGCTATGTGTGACCGAATAAAAGGGCTCTATTCGACCCACTGTGATCAAACAAAGGGCATCTGTTTGGCCCTGTGTGGCCGAATAGAGTTGATTTGTTTAGCCATACAAAGCCAAACAACATACGAACCATGAAAAAAAAATGAAATAAATTTAAAAACCAGCCTTTGAGACCGTAAAACCTTTCCAAATTACTTATTGCTTGTCTATTGCTTGATTAAGGGTTGAAATCTCTTCAAACAAGCTTCGAAATGGATTGAAGGGTTTTGTTTTTACAAAATGTAGGAGTGGAAAGGAAGGAGGGGCGGAGAGGTGAGGAAGGAGGCTGTTTTGATCGAGGGGGGGGGGACTACGGAGGAAAGAGGAGCATTTTTGTTAAATTTTTTTGAAGGGCAAACTGATTTTTTTTTTTTGTTAAAAGGAGGGTTTCTGGCAGCTGCGTGACATAAAAAATTTATTAGTAGTTGCCTATGTGGCTTATATAAGATAGCATAATTATTATATGTGGCTTATACCGTATCTCGATGGCTTATACCGTGGCCTCTAAAATGCTCCCGCGGTAGGGTCTCATGTCCCCCGTTCCTCAACCCGCGGCCCCTCCGCCCCTGCTCCACCCCCGGGTCCCAGCTCCCCTGCCCCGTGCCCCCACAGTTCTCCCATGCGCCCCCCCCCCCCCCCCCCCCAATCCATTATTTGAAAGAAGATTTGTCGTTCCTCTTAGCAGGGTCTTGTTAGCGAGAGGAGCTTCCGAAGGACAGCGATCGGACTTCCCCGTTTTGATGCGGATCCAAAGCTTTTGCGCTAAAGATATGGGTTCCGTAAGTTCTTTGGCCTTCTCTTTGGTTCATTCTTGGTGCTTCCTGTGATCTTTGTTAGTTCTTGCAAGAAAATTTAGGTTTCCGATGATCTCTTTACTTGGATTTTGATAATTCCGCTTTTCTTTCCATTTCTTGGAAGATTTAGGGGTTTAATGGGGAAATTAGGGTTTGATTCTAGGTGTGCTGTGTATTATATGGATCTTGTAATGCTGATCCAGTTGGAGGTTGGTTAGAAACATGCGATGTACACCACACCCTACCGTGGCATAGAATTCAACTGGAAGAGTCTTTAACTTAAAAATAGGGGGTGCGGGACGGTGGAGGGGTTAGCTATGATAAGATAATAAATTTTAATGAAATATTAAGCTCTTAATTAACTAAAACATGCTATGCAAATGAAAATTTTAATCTTATCCTTTCCGTTTCTTTGAAAAAGTGATTATGATTTTTGACCCGTAGCTCCCCTTTGCACAAAGGAAAGGACAAGTACTTGAACTTATTATTAAATAAGTACTATTTCATGATATCTAACTATTTAATAAAAAAAATCTTAAATGTCATCTAGTGCCAAATCTCTCTCACATATTTTCATGCAAATTAAGAGAAATTTTTTGCAGCTCCCACTCAAAAAACCTAGGGGCTAAAATATTGGAATCCTTCAACCATCTCCAACTTGATCTCCTCTCAAACATTACTTCATTAAAGATTAGAATTAAATCTTAAAGCAATGATCATCATAAATGTTTTAAAAACTTTCTACTCTAATACATTTAATATTATTCTATAAATATTATAAAATATAATTTTTATAATTGCATGAGTGTTGATTTGATTTAAATTTAAAAATAGAAAAAATAAAAGGTTTATAATTTAAAAAAGAATTTCTAGTTAAATTTTATAAATTAAACTATCATGATACCCAAGGAATTATGAAAGGCTACAATTATAGGCATAAACAACCATTTATTGCTATTAGTTGGCATAAATGCACCATGAATAAATTTCTAGGCTATCAACCAAAACACAAAGTGTAGTAATGGAGATGGATGTTGTAGGCAAGAGCTGGTATATTTGCGGTCCCATAGTCTGTAGGGTTTATTAATGATGGAGAAACCATTTATTGGGTTAGCTTGCATTGGAATTTAATGGCAGAACTGATTCTACTATCATTGTGTATCCAACCAAGGTCAAAACATCTTTAATAATGAGCTGTAAATATGATAAAAGGAAAATAAGGAATGCAGCAAACTAAATCTATAGAAAAGTAGATAGAGCAGGCTCCCAAGCATGAGTAGAGTCAGGAATGATTCTTTTAGTAGCCACATAAATACTTAGCAAAGGATACGATTTATAAAAAAAAATTGACATATTCACATTTCTTGCATATGGTTGATCTATACAAATTAGAGGGACTTAACAAGTTTAAAACTCTTTCTAGTGTTGGGCTGTCTAATACTATGACAACCTAAAATTATGCTTTAGAAGTTGCAAGTTGTATGACACACATCAGTGGTATTTTGTATACAAAGCATGTCTTGCATCATGCAATTTTTTAAGAATGATGTGGCTATATTGGAGTGGCATAAAATCAAAACCACAAACATAGAAAATGAAGCATAAGCTTTTAAAGAGAACCAAAAATCAACAAACAAACAAAAATAAAAAGAAAGAAAACTAAAGAATAGGAGAGGAGATGAGTGGTTACAGGATTTTCCTTTTTGGTAGCTATAAAATTATGTCCACACGAAAGCCAGTTATCATAAAGCTAAGATCTAGATGAAATGAAATGTGTGTACATATTTTGTAGTGCTTCTGAAAGAAATTATCAACTTGTATGCCCCATATTGAGACATTGAAAGATCTAAGAATCTAATAGCATCTGAAATCAGATATGCTTTCTACGTGATAAAAGCTTTGTCATTACACAAATTAAACAAAAGGCTAAAGAAAATGCATGAATTTTAAAGTAAAAAATATTTAGCAAAGATAACTTTTTAAATAACTAGGCAATAAAAATATATAATTAAACAAGTGAACAAAAGTAAGCCAAGTAAGCATCAGCCTTTGAGTAAATTGAATAACTTGTGAAATTCACAAGCACAATATGTTAAGGATTTCAAACAAGGAGTTCTAATTGTTAAATTAATCAATAGTTTATCATTTTATATTATTATATCTTTTGTGACCTATATACTTGCAATGCAAATAATGTGCAAAGGAATTTAGCATTTATAATATTTATTTTTTTTTTGCTTCGATAGCTGTTTCCTTTTAATATTTGGTTTACCATGTCCCTATTTTCTCGAACCTGAACTGCTATTCTGCTTTCTAGTTTTCAAAGTTATGTGCTCATTTTCAATAAATGTTCATTGTAAGAAGATTGATCTTTTCTTTATTTATGTTGTTATTCCAATGGTCTTTTTTTTTTCATTATCTGAATGATATATTGCTTATCAGGTGAGTTCCCCGTGGTAATGCCAAAGTCAATTTTTTCTTCTTATAAAGTCAATTTTTTCTTCTTATTTAGTAGATGTGCTTATTCTCTATCATACTTGCATTTAAATATTGGTTGGAGCTATACCTGAAAACAGGGAATATAATGATATTATAACAACAATGTCTTATGGATTCTTATGTATTTAATTTTTGAAATGATGACACCTTTCAAAATTCTATCATATTAAATTGTGATCATGAAACCAAGGGCTGTAGCAGTGAACATATATCCAAGGTGATGCTATTGTGTTTTTGATTATGCTCTTTTCTATATTTGATTAGTCAGCAAAGTTGCTGAAAGGATTACATAGCTGAAATTCTTGATTTTACATGTTGGCATAAGATTCAACTACCTTTACATTTCTTTTTCTAGATACCAACTCTTTTCTTTTTAGTATTTATTAATCTTTGTGATAGTCTCTAGCTCCATCCTACTTGTAAAGCTAAAATTTTGCATGATACCTTGATAGGCATCATGTCTCTTATGCATGATGGGTTTTCTATTTTTTCCTTTTTTTTCATTTGGTATAAAGTAAATTTCTTGTAAAATTTTTTATTTGCTATTAAGGATATTTTAAAAAAAGTTTTGTTTTTGCTGGTCATGGTTTGAAACTTTTGAAATTCTAGTACCAGTGAGTTTATAATAACCTAACTTTAGTTATGTTTTTAATTAAGATCTTATTATTTGATAGGTTTCAAAACCTGCTCTTTGAATCAAAATCTATTAATTTTTTTATTGGACTAAAAATATGGGACATTTTACGAATCAGTCCCTCCGAACGATTTTATCCCGTCCTAATACCTCCAGCCGACTCACGAAGTGGGCCATCAAGCTTGGGAGTTCGACTTGTCCATCCAACCAAGGTCTGCAATGAAGTTCCAAGTGTTAGCCAATTTCCTAGTCGAATACACTTAAGCCGAGGAGCAGCTGGAGGAACCACACTTGGAGTCCCTCATGGTGGCGAAGGTAGGAGAAGAAGACTAGATTCCCATTGTGAGACTGCATGTTGTATGACTTGGTTTCAAACTCGGCCAAAACTTCAGCTGAATTTTCAAGACTTGCAGAATAGTATACTGGCCTGGTTTTGATGGAATAATGCTACTCGTATCATATCTAGGATCTTCACCAAGCAATACTTGTTAATTGAAGAAAAAGAGAAGTATTGACACGGAAATATCATCTCTTCTTGAACTACTTGGCAAAAATTTAGTAGCAACAAAAGAAATAATTTTCCACATCATAAATGCAATTCGACATACACATACGTAGGCACATGCACACTTCAACACATGCTCACGGACATGCACGCACACATATAAACACACACACACACACACACAAAGAGAGAGAGAGAGAGAGAGAGGGGTCACTTTCCACCAAAAAATAAAAATGACTATTCCTTCATTACTACTAGTCTGATCAGTTTTATTAAGGGTCATTTTGGTCTAGAAAGATCATGAATATTATTGACTCATCATTCCTTGCTCAACCACATTATCATTACAAGGGTGATGCTTGTGGTTGAATTGCTGGATCAAATTCTGCATAGTTTTCACAATCTGTGAATCCTGATTTCTTTTTTTCTCTTTTTGCTTGTGGATGCATGTTTGTGTGTAACCACGTGGCCGATTCAGCACCGTCAGAGCTAACGGCGTGGGAGACTGACGAAGCCCCGCATCTGATGTGGCTGATCCAGCATTGTCAGGGCTAACGGTGTGGGAGATTGACAGAGCCCCACCTCAGCCTCCGAGACACCCTCAGCCTCCGAGAGACTCTTGGCCTTCGAGGCTGATGTGGCCGATTCAGCACCGTCAGAGCTAATGATGTGGGAGACTGACGGAGCCCCGCCTTTGATGTGGTTGATCCAGGACCGTTAGGGCTAACGGTGTGGGAGACTGACGAAGCCCTGCCTCAGCCTCTAAAACACCCTCAGCCTCCGAGACACCCTCAGCCTTTGAGGCACCCTCGGCCTCGGGCTTCCGTCATGGTCCGACCTTGGGACCAGCAACCTATGGCCTCGAGCCACCTGACACACCCGTAACAGCACATGGTCGTACTCCATAATGGCCTATGATTCACCACTCGCCCGTAACAGTGCGTGGCCATACCCCATTACGGCGTATGGTCCCCCACTCCCCTATGGCTGCATGTGGCCATATCCCGTAACGGCGCGCGCCTAGTGCAACCATAGCCACCAAACATATGTAATGCCGCACTGGCATGTGGCAAGTGAGACAGGACACCTTTGACACGCCCACGATCCATCACTGTCGGCCTGGCCTTTTTGTCCGTTATTGAACAACAATATCTCGAAATCATCAACCTTCTGGAAGCATGAAAGAGGAGAACATTCGAACAGATATAAAGGCCCACACTTACGATGAGGGAAGGATCCTGAACCCTAGTTTTCTAGCCTCTTTATGCTATTTAACTCTTGTCTATTTTCGAGTGACTGACTTGAGTATCGGAGGGTTCCCACCGGAATATCCGGTCTCCGAAGACTTTTCTTGCAGGAGTCTATCGAGAAGGATCTCTGTTTTCCCGGCATTCAAGGAAGGTGACTTGGCGTCAACAGATTGGCGTGCCAGATAGGGGGGAGAAGAGAAAAGCTTCGAACCTGTCAGCAACAACTTCTCTTTCCCGAGCTCTCAAGCAATGGTGACGACTCGGCGCGAGAGGTCTCCACCACGCTGGGAGTAGTGTCAAGGGGCTGATCCGCCGACGGTTGGCCCCTCGGCTCCCCTAGCCGACGTCCCTGTACCACCACTGCAGCAGCTTCAAGAAGACCGGCTTGCCGCCCATGCCGCGCAAGTCCAATCTTTGGTGACCGTGGTCCAAGGCCTGCAGCATCAAGCGGCGGCTGCACAGCAAACGAGCCCCTCCCGCCAGTACCAGGAGTGATCCAACCCAGCCAACACTCTGCTTGGAGGAGGTCTTCCGTCCGAGAAGCTCGCCATCGCCACGCTTCGCCCAAGCCTCACAGTCAGGAAGCCTTCAAGAGGCCCTGGTCACCTTCTCGCCACGCTAGTGCATCTCTCAAGCGGCGACATGGAAAGGAGGCGGAGCACCCTCATCGACATCACCGCCACTCTTCCCCCTCGGAATCTTCGAGAGAGGGGTCCTTCAACAGCCGGAATCGCCCGTCGAGCTGAGCGCCGGCTCGACGAGTACAACCAGCGACTGGAGGAGCTCAACGCCGAATCACCAACCCATCGGAGGCGAACTACAACAGTCGGCCGCCTCTGTCCCACGCATCATGGAGGAACCTATATCGATCCGGTTCCGACTTCCCCAGCTGGACCCGTATGACGGGACCACGGACCCCTGGACCATTTGAAAGTTACAAGGTCCTCATGCAGGTCTAGGGGGCAACCGATTCGCTCCTATGCATCGCCTTCCCTGCCACTTTGAAAAAGCTGCTCGGCCTGGTACTCCCACCTGCCGCCACGGAGTATCGACTCCTTTCGCCAGCTGGAGAGGGCCTTCTGGCCCACTTTGATGCCTGCGGAAGATTCCAAGGGTGGCAGACAGTCTCTTCTCCGTCCAGCAAAGAATGGCGAGTCCTGCGGAACTACGTCGCCGGTTCAAGGAGGCGCCTTAAAGGTCTACAACCTGGAGGACTCCGTGGCCACCCTGGCCTTGAAGCGAGGGCTCCGCCCCTTTCGCTCGCGTACTCCCTCGATAAGAAGCCGCCCGGCTCACGCTTCGCGTACTCCCTCGATAAGAAGCTGCCCGGCTCCTACGCTGAGCTCTTGAGCCGGGCCCAGAAATACATTCGTGCTGACGAAGATGATTCCTCTCGGTGCGAGATTAGCGAAAGTACCCGGAAGCCGGCCCAGCCAGAACCTGCCGAAGCCGCCCCAGGAGGCCGAGCTCCCCACCGACCAGACAACCGACCTCGACCTCCTGCACCGAGGACGGGCCCTACACTCCGTTGCTGCCCCATATCCCAGATCCTGCTCGAGATCGAAGGGGAGCCCTACCTGCAACGCCCTCCTCCACTCAACCCGAAGATCCCCCGGAACAAGAGCCTCTACTGCCGCTACCACCGGGACCATGGCCACGACACCGACGACTGCCGCAGCTGAAGAAAGCCATGAAGACCTCATCAACAGGGCCACCTGAGGAAGTTCGTCCAAAGGAACAACCCAGGAGCTCCGGCCCATCAGCGCCTGCACCACCGATGATTGATAACGCCCCGACGGAGAAGACGGTAGCGATGATTTCCTGGGGGGCAGGGGCCCGCCGAAGAGACCGAGGGGGAGGGAGAGTTAGATTATGTAATTCCTTTTTTCGAAGAGGACCTAGAGGGGGTTAATAAAGATGATGATAGCGTCGTCGTATCCATGACGATTGCTAAACACCCTGTAAAACGAATCCTGGTCGACAGTGGAAGTTCAGTAGATGTTTTGAACTACGACGCCTTTGTTCGCATGAACCTGTCGCATGGCCTACTTCAACCTGTCGCACGCCTTTGATGGGATTCACGGGGGATTCTGTGAGGGTCGAGGGGAGATTACTCTTCCTGTGACAGCGGAATGGCTCCGTGCCAGAGCACTGTTTATAAAGTTTTTGGTGGTCCGTGTGCCCCTGGCGTACAATGCGATTCTTGGGAGGCCCGGGCTCAACCTCTTGGATGCCGTCATTTCCACCAAAAGGCTCCTGGTGAGATTCCCAACCAGTGCGGGATCGGCGAGATGCGAGGGAGCAGACCTGCCGGCGCTATGCTATCACTTGGCTCCCAGTCCCCAGGGCAGTGGTATCTGCACCTGCACCAGAAGCGCTGACCCCCGAGACTGGAGAGGAGGGGGAACCGGCCGAGCGGCTGCTACCTTTCCTCTCGGGGAGGACCCGTGCAGACTTCCAAGTCGGAGCCCTGCTTCCGGAGGAGGCCTGACCAGCTCCTCCTTTCTGCAAGCCAACGCCGACGTCTTCGCGTGGTCAGCATCTGACATGCCCGGGATCCCGGAGGAGGTGATTACACACCAGCTCAACATCCGCCAGAGTGCCGGCCCATCAGGCAGAAGAAAAGGAGTTTTGCTCCGGACCGGCAGAAGGCTGTCGACGAAGAGGTGCGGAAGCTGTTGGCGGCGGCCACATTCGTGAGGTGCGCTACCCCGACTGGTTGGCGAATGTCGTGATGGTTCGGAAGACCAGTGGGAGCTGGAGGATGTGTGTGGACTTCACCGACCTCAACAAGGCGTGCCCCAAGGACAGCTTTCCGCTCCCCCGAATCGACCAGCTGGTGGACGCCACTTCCGGGCACGGGACGCTCAGTTTCATGGATGCGTTCTCGGGGTACAATCAAATCAAGATGAGCCCAGATGAAGAGGCAACCTCCTTTGTCACGGAGAAGGGGATCTACTGTTACAGAGTGATGCCTTTCGGGCTGAAAAACGCCGGGGCCACTTATCAAAGGTTGATGAACAAGGTTTTGAGAATCAGCTGGGGCGCAATATGGAGGTCTATGTGGACGACATGCTGACTAAAAGCACCAGCGCAGAGACCATGTGCCGATCTCGGGGAGACTTTCGGCAATCTGCGCCGGTACCGGATGAAGCTCAACCCCCACAAATGCGCCTTTGGAGTGGCGGCCGGCAAGTTCCTGGGTTTCATGGTGACCCAGCGGGATCGAAGCCAACCCCGACAAGATCAGAGCTATCCTGGAGATGCGGCCCCCGGTAGCAAGAAGGAGGTGCAGCGCCTGACGGGGAGGGTGGCGGCCTTGAGTCGTTTCATGTCAAGGTCGGCGGAGAGGTGTCTACCCTTTTCAAGGCGCTGCGCAAAGTAACGGCTTCGAGTGGACGAAAGAATGTCAGGAGCTCCTTTGAAGAATTGAAGCAGTTTCTCTCCACTCCACCGCTGCTATCCAAGCCCAAATGGGGAGGAGCTCTTCCTGTATCTGGCCGCTTCCCCGGAGGCCGTCAGCTCGGTACTTGTGCACATGGATACCGACGGAGCTCAGAAGCCATCTACTACACCAGCAAAATACTCCATGACGCGGAGACCAGGTATTCAAAAACTGAGAAGATCATCTTCGCTCTGGTGGTCTCTACTCAGCGCCTTCCGGCCTTATTTTCAAGCTCATCCCATCGTGGTGCTTACGGATCAGCCCCTGCGACTATCCTGTCTCGCCCCGACACCTCCCGGCTGGCTAAATGGGCCATCAAGGGCGAGTTCGATCTGTCCATCCGACCGAGATCAGCCATGAAGTCTCAGGTGTTGGCGGATTTCCTAGTCGAATGCCTGGACCGAGGACATGGAGGAGGCGCAACCGGAGGAGCGGGGACCCCCCTCATCCGGGGAGGGGAGGATTGGATCCTGCATGTGGACGGAGCGGCAAACTCCAAGGGAGCGGAGCCGGACTCATCTTGCAAGCCCGGAGGGAGATGTGTGGAGTACGCCCTCAGATTCCAGTTCCCGGCGACCAATAATCAGGCGGAGTACGAAGCCCCTGGCGGGGTTGAAGCTAGCCAAGGAATTGGGCGCGGGGCTTGAGGGCCTTTACCGACTCTCAGCTCATTTCTGGGCAAGTCGCTGGTGAATATGAGGCTAGGGACCCGATCATGTCCCGTTACCTGAGCAAGGTGCAGTCCCAGGCGTCTCATTTTTCTTACTTCCGTGTCAGCTATATCCCCGGCGAGAATGCCAGAGCTGACTCCCTGTCCCGCTTGGCCACTTCGGTCGACGGGACGTTAGGGAGGACATACGTGGAGCATCTACCAGTCCCAAGCATTGAACCGCGGAGAAGTGTTGCCAGTGGAGCCGGAGCCCTCCTGGATGGATGCCTACATCCGATACTTGACCGACGGTACCCTCCCGGGGGACCCAGCGGAGGCCAAACAGCTTAAGCGAAGGGCCCCGAGTTCTTGATGATGGACGGGAAGCTTATCGAAGATCATTCTCATATCCGGTCCTTAGGTGTGTAGGCCTCGGAGTCGGATTATATCCTTGGAGATCCATGAAGGAAGGCGGGAGTCATCTGGGGGGCAGAGCCCTGGCTTACAAGGCTCTGCGCCAAGGGTACTTCTGGCTGACGATGAAGGAGGACGCGGCCGAGCTTGTCAAGAAGTGTGATATCTGCCAACGTCATGCCAATATCCAGCGACAGCCGACGTCTAACCTGACCCCCGTGGTGGCGCCTTGGCCCTTTGCCCAGTGGGGCATGGATATTTGGGTCCATTTCCCCGGCTTCCGGGCAGCGAAGTTCCTCTTGGTGGCGGTGGACCACTTCACCAAGTGGGTCGAAGCTGAGGCTTTGGCCAAGATTACCGAGAGCAAAGTAAGATCTTTTTTCTGGAAGTCAATCATATGTCGGTTTGGCCTGCCACGCACACTGGTCACCGATAATGGCCGTCAGTTTGATAATGCACCTTTTCGGGGATTCTGCTCCGAGCTGGGTATTCCAAGATTTACTTCCGTCGGACATCCTCAAACCAACGGGGCGGCTGAGTGACCAACCGAATCATTCTCCAAGGACTGAAGCTCGGCTGGACTGCAAGGGACGTTGGGTAGAGGAGCTCCACAACGCCGTGCCCCCACTAGAGAGACGCCATTCAGCCTAGTTTTGGCTCAGAAGCTGTTATCCCCGTGGAGATCGGAGCCCTAGCCCCGATGGAGGCTTACAGTGAAGAAGGTAATTCTGACCAACTGAGAGCCAACCTCGACCTGGTGGAGGAAATGCGGGCAGGGCGCGGCTTCGAATGGCACCTACCGGCAACGGGCCGCGAGGTACTACAACGCGCGCGTGCGCCCGAACGTTCCTACCAGACCTAGTTCTCCGGCGGGCCGAGGTCTCAAAGCCAACTGAAGGAGGTAAGCTAGCCCCAAACTGGGAAGGACCCTACCGGATCACCGAGACGCTGCACCACGGAGCTTATAAAATTGAAGAGCTTGATGGGAGGCCTCTCCCGCGAACGTAGAACGCTGACAACTTCCGTCGGTATTATCAATAGTATACCCTCTTCTTACGTTAAATTTCATGTTTGTACTGCTCTTGCCATGCTATTAATAACACGAGTTCAAGTTCTAGCTTCTCAACAAAAAGCCTGACCTCGGCATAAGCCCAATGTACCATTGGCACAGAGCGTGTACCATCGGATTCAAAAAGCCCGACTCGTCGGCACTCAAAAGCCCAATGTACCATTAGCACAGAAGACCCAATGTACCATCAGATTCAAAAAGCCTGACTCTGGTCGGCACTCAAAAGCCCAATGTATCATTAGCACAGAAGACCCGATGTACCATCGGATTCAAAAGGCCTGACTCCGGTCGGCACTCACAAGCCCAATATATCATTAGCACAGAAGACCCAATGTACCATCGGATTCAAAAGGCCTGACTCCGATCAGCACTCAAAAGCCCAATGTACCATTGGCACAGAAGACCCGATGTACCATCGGATTCAAAAAGCCTGACTCCGATCGGCACTCAAAAGCCCAATGTATCATTAGCACAGAAGACCCGATGTACCATCGGATTCAAAAGGCCTGACTCCGATCGGCACTCAAAAGCCCAATGTATCATTAGCACAGAAGACCCGATGTATCATCGGATTCAAAAGGCCTGACTCCGATCAGCCGGCCCGACTTCGGTCGGCACTCAAAAGCCCAATGTACCATTGGCACAGATGATCCGATATACCATCTGATTCAAAAAGCCCGAGTTCTCCTCGGCAGGCCAAACCGATGTTCCATCGGTGCTCGGAACCCTGAGTCCCTAGTGCAGACATGGCCCCAGGTATTACAACTAAGCCGTGGTCACAAGAGCTACCCCTCTGCCGACGCGGCCGCTAAGGGTCCCACGTCGGCGAGCTAGGGACTTAAGAACATGGTGGATAAAAATTATACTTCATTGATATCGAGGTGTTTACAAAATGCCGGCTAGGCTGGACTTAACAAAGACAAAGAGAAGGAAAAATTACAACACAAAACTATAGGTTGGCCGCAGGCTCATCATCTGAGGGGACCCCCTCAGACTCCTGGTCCGGCTCGATCTCCAAGGCGCGGGGGAGCTTCAAGACCCGGGCCACCTTCTCCCTTGGGCCGCGGAACCCTTGGATGTAGGAATCCGCGTTAGCTTCGACCAGCTCATGGGCAAAATGCTCCGATGCCTTGAATTCTTCCACGGCCGTGACAGTCCTAGCCTCGGTAGTGGCCTCCACCTCGGCAACCCTAGCCTCCCTCTCTGCGACCAGAGAGGCTGTCGCCACTCTCTCAGCCTCTTTAGCATGCTCGCCTCCTCGGCACGTCTCGCCCTATCCTCAGCCGCCTGGATGACCGAGTTTAACTCGGCGATGTGAACATTTCGGGCTTTGATGGCGCCCTCGGCCTCGTAAGTTGACTGAGTGCCGCTTGCAGTCGGTTGGCTTCAGCCTCCGCTCTGCTCTCGACCCTCTTTATTTCATCGGCTCGAGCGGTCCTCGTCGATTCCAGAGCCTTCTCTGCAGCCTCGGCTCGGGCTGGGGCGTCCTCAGCGTCTTGCTGGACCTGGTGGAGGACGGCCTCCCCTTCGCCGATAGCCTCCCGAGTGAGCACCAGGGAGTTCGTCACCTGTACTCGAGATGTCAGCCAGGCAAACTATTCGAAATTTCAAGTCAAGGGCAAGGAAAGTAACTTACTCGGACCAATGCTGAGAAGGCCTCCCTAAAGAACATGTTCGCCCCCAAGCTCCGGAGTTCCTCCTGGAAGTCGGGCTGAATGACCTGGGACATGAGCCATTCCGCTTGGCGTCCGTCATTCATCAAGGAGAACCCTCGGGGGGTCGGTCCGGCCCCACTTCCCTCGGCGGCCTCACCGTGCTCGGGCTCATTGCATGGGGGGCTGCCCGCCGGCATTTCCTCCAGAGGCGGGCTTGCTGCCACCGAAGACTCGGCGCTTGGGCCTGTTCTGCCTCCGCCGGGACTGGTTCAGCAGGCACTTGGGGCTTCTCGGTCATCCCCTCAACCCCCACCTCCTCTAGTAGGGTGTCAGCCGTTAGATCCACAGGCGCATTCAGAGGTCCCGGCGCTCGGGAGGCGGAGAAGCCCGCACCATCGGACGTTTGGAGGCCAAGGCCTGCTGCCCCTCTCTCGGTCCGCCTTGGGCCCTCATCCTCTTGGCTACGGCCCTCCTGAGCATGGTGGTCGAAGGCTTCATTGCTGTGCAACATCGATCGAAGTTAAAAAAAAAGACAGAGAAGAAAAGAGAGGACAATTTGGCTAAGTATGAGACGCCTTCTACTCATCGGTTTGGGTGGTGAGGCCCGTTAGCCGGAAGTTATCCTCCGACAGGAGCAAGGTGTACCTGGGGATGTCGGCGGTCAACAGTTGCCCCAGTGCTTCCTTATCTCCCGGGAGTGGGGTGTAAATTCATGTTGGGCCGAAGGTCAGGATCCCCCCACCGGGCTTAACGTGGTCGAAGTCCATAAAGAAGAACCGAGATTTTCATACCTTGACGGAGGAGGGGACAAGCAGCTTAAGGACACGGTCGGATCGGGGCTGGAACAGCCACCAACCCGCCTGCTACCTAAGGATATAAAAACAGCAGAAGAGGGAGAGTCGAAGCGTAATTTGAAGGTGGTGGCAGAGAATGATGAAAGCAAAAATGGTCCGAAGGAAGTTCGGGACCAGCTGAGTGGGGGTCAGGGAGTAATAATCCAAAAGATTGATGAAACAAGGATGGAGAGGCAGGCAAAGACCTAATCTAAAGGAAATTTCATAAACAGCCACTCTATCGGGCCGGGAAGAGACCACCCTGTCATCAGGGATGAAGACCTAATCTAAAGGAAATTTCATAAACGACCACTCTACCGAGCCAGAAAAAGACCATCGGTCGGGAGGAAAAGCTCGACATCTCGAAAGATCTAGTAACGGGCCCTGATATTTACCAAGTCTTGGCCCGTTACCATGGAGGCGGTCCCTGTCGAGGATTTTGCCCCCACCCTCGAGGAGGTGCCGGCCGTCGCCCGGCACCTCCTCGCTAGAGCCCTACCGGCGGTCGCCGGGCGTCCCCTCGTGGGAGCCCGACCGGTGACCTGCTGCTGGGCAAGGAGAGCGCGATCCTCCGGAATGGAGGACCACGAGAGGCGAGGAGAAGAAGAGGCAGGAAGCCTTGAGGAAAAAATGTTGTCGCTAGAAGAAGCGACGGACCAAGGAGAGGAGGCCATGGAGGAGGTTGAGAAGGGAAAAGGTCTGAAAAGGATAGTAGGCTGACCTGTGGCAAGAAAATGGCGGAGGCTGGTCTCGGGTTGCAAGAAAGACGGGAGCCAAGGGAAGACGATGATAGATGAAGCAAAATGGCGAGATTCAACCCTTAGCTCGGATCTTATCAGATTTTAAATCGTCCCGCTCTACTTACTCAGCCACGCGAACCTTCGCTGTAGGCTGGATCGCCTCGGCAGGCGCTCGATGCATGAAACGATCCACGTCCGTCCAATGATGGGGCGCCGCTAACGTCATCGTCATGACAGTAATGATGGCGACCACTTTTCGTGGGTTTCCAGAGGACGCCATCACCTCGAGGATGATCGCAGCAGATCGGATGATTACAAAACTATTAGGCAACTCTAAGCTTGATACAGGAAAGTTCGGTCACCTTGCAGGTAAATATCTGCGTGTAAAATTGACCGGTAAGAAAGTACTTCATTCTATTTTACCTTAGATAATTTTATTGGCCTGGGAGTTAACTGGTTAGCCAACTTATTATTCCATTTAGCTAGCTGGCATGCCTTTCAGCTAACTGGGAAGCTAACTCAGTGCTTGGCTAAACGTTATTAATTCTTTAGCTAGCTGGTTAGCTAGCTTGTTAGCTAGCTGGAGTTCCTTCAGCTAACTAATGTGCTCGTCACAGTGCTTGGCCGAACACTCTTTAAATTTAGCTAGCTGGTTAGCTAGCTTGGGATGCCTTGGAGCTAACTGAATTCCACTTTAGCTAACTCCAATTACCTGTTGTTTCTCCTGGCCGAACCATCTTCAATTTTAGCTAACTGTTGAGCTAGCTGCCGGATCTTTTAGCTAGCTGGGGTTTCTTGAAGCTAACTGCTTTGCTAACTGTTTTATCTTGGAGCTAACTGGTTAGCTAACTATTTTTCACATGTGATCCCTTGGCCGTGAGGTTTGAAAATTTAGTTAGCTGAAGAGCTAACTCCCTCACTCTCTCTCTCTCTCTCTGACCATTTGCATTCTCTGAAGAGCTAACTGGAGAGCTAGCTATCGTTTGCTTAGTTAGCTGGAGAGCTAACTACCAATGCACGACTCCTTTCTTCTGTCATTTTGAATTGCCTGTTAGTTAACTGAAGAGCTAACTATCGTTTGCTTATTTAGCTGGTGAGCTAACTAAGAGCTCTGCACCTTTTTTCTCCTAGCGTTCTGAAGAGCTAATTAGCAACCATTTTAGTTAACTATGGAGCTGCCTCTGGACGCTTTTTTTTTCAGCCGTGACCTCTCTAGTCAGCTAGCTGAGGATTATTGCTTATGTCTTGGCTGAATGCTTTCTTGACTTCAGTTACCTGGAGTTATTTCCAGCCAACTGCCGCTTGAGATCTTGAGTTTGCTTTTCCTCTCTCACTCTATCTCTATTGCTATTTTGAGCTACATTTAACTTTTGGATTTTTGAATCTTTGCAGTGCTCTTCCTTCCTCAAATGGAGATCTGCATTCAATGCTTAAGGGAAATATTTATAATGGTTATATTTTCTTCCCGTTTTTATTTCCATTTGTTCCTAATGTATCTAACAGATATTTTCTTGTTGGATGATTATAAATAGATGGGATTAGAAGCACACTATGACGATTTTGAAAAGAGAGTTTAAAAAGAGAAAGAAATCCAAGAAAATAGCTTATATTGCATATTGTTGAGTGGTTGTTGCTGTGCATTCAAGTTCATTCATTGCTCCAAAAAGTCGTCCGGATCTTTGAAGCATTTTCAAGCAATCAAGAGTACAGCTACTTCGACCTCGTTCATTTATTGCTGAGTTTATTGCTTCAAAAAAATTTGTAAAGTATATTCTGAATATTTGCTCATTGTATGAGCTTCTCTTTATCATTTCTTGATCTTTTTGTAAAAGGGTTAGTATTAATCCTGATTATTTTGGGCTTCCTTATGCCTTGAAACAAGAGGACTAGCCTAGGTTTGGCTAGAGGATTTGGCTTCCTTGTGCCGTGAAACAAGAGAACTAGCCTAGATTTGGCTAGGGGTTTTTGGCTGCCTTGTGCCGTATAAACAAGAGGGCTGGCCTGGTTCGGCTAGAGGTTGTAATCGTTGTGATACGATTAGTGGAATTCCCAAAGGTTTTGGGGAGTGGATGTAGGTGCTGAGTTTGACACCGAACCATTATAAACTTCTGTGTGTTTGTGGTTGTTTGATTCTTTATTGTTATCTTTTGTGCACTCCACTATACCGCTGCAAATCAAAATTAAGGTTTAAACACATACTTGCATAGTAATTAATTTTTTAACAACCCAATTCACCCCCCTCTTGGGTTGCTACATCTGGGCAATAAGTGGTATCAAAGCAAAGTGCTCTTAATTCCTATAGCTTTGATTAGCTTTGAGCCAAAGATCATTAGTAATCCCAATGAGTTCTATGTTGACTAAAGGACAATCAATAAATAGACCACTTTGTTCAATGGAACAAATTACACATTGAAAAGCACGAATGAAAATCTTCGTTCAAGCACTAGATTATGATTTATGGGGAATCATAATTAATGGACCATATATCCATTATTACGATTGAAAATATTAATATTGCAAAACCTGAATCTGAATAGGATGAGCAAGACAAGAAATTAGTTCAATTAAATGCTAAGGCTTGTTAGAAAAATTTTAAGATCTTTACCTAAGACATGGGAAGCAAAAGTTACTGCAATTCAAGAAGCAAAAAATCTCAACACTTTATCACTTAAAGAGTTGGTCGTTCTTTGATGACTCATGAGCTTCAGCAACGACAACATATCGATGAAGATGAATCAAAGAAGAAAAGGACTATGGCTTTGAAGAGTGCAACTCAAGAAGATGAAAGTGAAGAAACCACAAGTGACAGTGAGAAGATGATGAAATGGCTCTTATTTCAAGGAAATTTAAAAGGTTCATGAAGAGAAAGAAATTAAAAAAAAATAATTTATCAAAAAGACCATAGCAAAGATAAGGAAAAGAGTGAACCTCCTGCATGCTATGAGTGCAAGAAGCCTGGACACATCAGACCAGATTGTCCACTATTAAAGAAAGGATCTAAAAGAATAAAGAAGAAGGCAATGATGGCTACTTGGAGCGATAGTGAAGCAACGAGTTCAGAAGATGAAGAGAAAACTGAAGTTGCAAATTTGCTTCATGGCTGATAATGATGAGGTAAGCCCTAACTTTTTAGATGATTTTACCTTTGATGAATTACAATGTGCATTTTATGAACTTATTGATGATTTTGTAAATTTAAGTTCAAAGAGCAAAAATTAAAAATGAAATTAAAAATCTTACTCTTGAAAAGGAAAGAATTTTAAAGGATAATGAATCATTGTTAAAGGAAAACCAAGATTTAAAAAATGAAGTGGATAAATTAAAACCAATTGTTGATAGATTTAGTTAAGTTCAGAAAAATTAGAAATGATTTTAAATAATCAAAGAGCTGTTTACAATAGAGCTGGTCTTGGATACAATATCTTTAAAAGACAGAAATTTTTAAAAAATATTTATGAGCATGCTGATGATTTTACTAAAATTACATGTTTTAAATGTGAAAAAATTAGACACAAAGCTTATATTTGTCAACACAAAGATAAAAAAATATGGGTTCCAAAAGGAACCATCTTGACTAACCCTAAAGGACCCAAGAAAGCTTGGGTACCTAAAAACAAAAATTGAAATTGTGTATGCAGGTGTGTCTTGCAACCCGAGCAATTAAAAGACAATGGTACTTGGATAGCGGGTGCTCAAGACACATGACCGGTGATGAATCGTAATTCATCACTTTGGAAGCAAAAGATGGAGGTGTTGTTACTTTCGGTGATAATGGCCAAGGAAAAATAATTGGCATTGAAAAATAGGTATCACACCTCATGCTTATATTGATAATGTTTTGCTTGTGAAAGGACTGAAACACAATTTACTTAGCATTAGTCAATTATGTGACAAAGGATTTAATGTTACATTTGAATCATCTCTATGCATTGTTAAAAATCCTGCAAATGAAAACATGAAATTTGTTGGTCATGGTAATGTATACATTGTTAATTTAAATGATTTGCATGATCAAAATATTGATTGCCTAGTTGCTACAAACAATAAAACTGATAATAGTTGGTTATGGCATCGTAGGCTAGCTCATGCAAGCATGGATTTACTATCTAAATTAATTAAGAAGGATTTAGTACATGGTTTGCCAAAACTTGCTTTTGAAAAAGATAATTTGTAATGCTTGTCAATTTGGAAAACAAACCCGAGTTTCTTTTAAATCAAAGAATTTAGTTTCAACCACTAGACCTTTGGAGCTCTTGCATATGGATTTATTCGGTCCTACAAGAATAACTAGTCTAGGAGGTAAAAGATATTATTTTGTTGTTATTGATGATTTCTCGCTTTACATGGGTTTTATTTCTATCTAGTAAAGATGAAGCGTTTTCAGCATTTCAAAAATTATTCAAAAGAATTACAAACGAAAAGAATTCTTCTGTTTTGTCGATACGAAGTGATCATGGAAAAAAATTTGAAAACAAATCTTTTGAAGAATTTTGTAATGAAAATGGAATTGAACATAATTTTTCTGCACCAAGAACACAAAATGGAGTAGTTGAAAGAAAGAATAGAACATTAGAGGAAATGGCGCGTACCATGTTGTGTGAAAGCAATCTTCCAAAATATTTTTGGGCAGAAGCTATTAACACTGCATGTTATGTTTTAAATCATGCATTAATCAGACCTGTTTTGAAAAAAACTCCATATGAACTTTGGAAAGGAAGAAAACCTAATATAAGTTACTTTCATGTTTTTGGATGCCGATGTTTTGTATTAAATAATGAAAAATCAAACCTTGATAAATTTGATGCTAAGTCTGATGAAGAATTTTTCTCGGATATTCTTTACATAGTAGAGCTTTTAGAATATTCAACAAAAAAACTTTAGTAGTTGAAGAATCAATTCATGTTATCTTTGATGAATCTAATGATCTTCCATCAAGGAAGAGAAAAGGTATAAATGATGCAGATGACATTGAAGATCAATTCAAGGACATCACACTAAAGGATAAGAACGACTCGGATACACAAGAGGTAAATGAAGGAGAGAACGCTGACCTACCTGAAGCCTCACAAGGTAATGATGAATTAGAAAGAGGTTGGAGGTATGTTCTAGTCACCCCAAAGATCTAATTATTGGTGATCCTTCTCAAGGAGTTAGAACTAGATCATCATTTAGAGATGCTTGTAATAACTTAGCATTTGTATCTAAAATTGAACCTAAATGTTATGATGATGCTAAAAATGATGTTGATTGGATTAATGCCATGCATGAGGAACTTAACCAATTTGAAAGAAATAATGTTTGGACTCTTATTGAAAGACCTCATGATCATCAAATTATTGGAACTAAATGGGTTTATAGAAACAAATTAGATGAACATGGTAATATAATTAGAAATAAGGCAAGATTAGTAGCTAAGGGTTATAATCAAGAAGAGGGAATTGATTTTGATGAAACTTATGCCCCTGTTGCTAGATTAGAAGCTATTAGATTACTTCTTGCTTATGCTTATTATATGAATTTTAAATTGTATCAAATGGATGTTAAAAGCGCTTTCTTAAATGGATATATTGCTGAACAAGTTTTTGTAGAACAACCATCCGGCTTTGAAAATCACTTGTTTCCAAATCATGTTTTCAAATTGAACAAGGCTTTATATGGTTTGAAACAAGCGCCCGGGCGTGGTATGAAAGATTAAGCAAATTCTTGATTAGCAATGATTTCATTCAAGGAACTGTGGATATAACTTTATTTATTAAAAGATAAAATAAAGATATATTAATTATTCAAATCTATGTTGATGATATCATATTTGGTGCCACTAATGATTCTTTGTGCAAAGACTTTGCTAACTTATGCAGGGAGAGTTCGAGATAAGTATGATGGGTGAGCTGACCTACTTCTCGGACTACAAATTAAACAAAGCAAAGATTGAATCTTCATAAGCCAATCCAAATATACCAAAGAAATGATCAAGAAGTTTGGCATGGAGACATCCAAGAGTATCGGTACCCCTATGAGCTCATCATGTGGACTTGAATCTTATAATTCTGAAAAGTCTGTTGATTTAAAATTATATAGAGGCATGATTGGATCATTATTATATTTAACTGCTAGTAGGCCAGATTATTTAGTGTTTGCATGTGTGTTATATATCAAGCCGAATCACACTTGCCTGCTATTAAAAGAATATTTAAATATTTAAATGAAACAGTAAATTTAGGTATATGGTATGACAAATAATCTAGCATTGACTTAATAGGATATACTGATTCGGACTTTGCTGGATGTAAAATAGATAGAAAATCAACCACTGGAACTTGCCAGTTTCTAGGTGTTAACTTAATTTTATGGTTTAGCAAAAAGCAAACTTCAGTAGCACTGTCTACGGCCGAAGCCGAATACGTTGCGGCTGAAAGTTGCTATGCTCAAATCTTATGGATTAAGCAACAGCTAGAAGATTATGGTATTAAACAAAAAGCTATACCTATAAAATGTGATAATATAAGTGCAATCAATTTAACTAAGAATCCTATTCATCATTCCAGAACTAAACATATTGAAATTAGACATCATTAGATCACGTAAATAATAGAAATGTTATTAAATTTTTAAATACTAAAAATTAAATTGCTGACATTTTCACCAAGCCTCTTGTGAAACAAAATTTTATGAAATCAGAAAGAATTGGGAATATTTGATCCAACCATTTAATGAATCAATAATATCTAATTGATGTGATTTTTTAATCAAATCAATTAAAAGGAACATTCTATCAAATTAAATGCTTGAATATGATGCACGCTTTAAGCTTTTTCATCTTTATGAAGCATAACTTCCATTAAATCTTTCCACCAACCGACATTTGCTAGCTTTTTCTTTTGATGGCAGTTAACCGACCAGGCAACCAAACAAGCACCTGGCCAGCTAACCATCAAGCCATCTCCCTATATAACATTTTTACCCAACCGATTCTTCATTCAAGCCGTCTTCCTCATTCTTCTTCACTTCAAGCCAAGCGTCTTCATCACTCCTCTCATTCTCATCCTCCCTTTCATTCCATCAATCAACCTATCAATCCTTTCTTCCATTCTCTATCAATCCATCTTGAAGATAGTTGATGGCTCCCAAGAAGAAGACAATGTGCCGATCTTCGCCAGAAGTCTTCTACTTCTTCATCTCATATCAACTCCCTTCTTGCATCTAAATCCTTTGCTCATGGAAGGTTAGTTGATTTTAACTTCTTAGAACAGGAAGGTTTTAAAATTGAAAAACTTTTAGTTAATCAAGGTTGGGATAAGCTTCTATCTATCAAGAGACCTATTTATCCTGAGCTTATTAAGGAATTTTATGAAAATATCTCTTTTGGTAGTGGGACTATCACTTCCTTCGTGAAAAAGACTAAAATCGACCTACTGCAAAACGTTATGATGTGCTCTTAATATTCCATCTAATGGTTTTTTAGAAGTCCTACCCAGTGAACGTGGATATAAAATAGGTTTAATCCTTAATATTGACGACAGTAAGCTAGTAATATTGAAACTCTAGATGCCAACATGTTATCTGTAGAAAATAGATTATTTCACAGTATCATCGCCAAAATCCTTGCCCCTCGTGCTGGTTCGTTTAATGTAGTAAATGATAGGGACATATGTATAATGTATGACATCTTAATAGAAGACCCTGTTGATCTACTCAACTAATGATGACCGTAATGAAAGAATCCTTGTCTAGATCTAAGGCTGCATTGCCTACGGAATGTTTCTCACTTATGTATTTGAGTTTTTCAATATTAAGCTTAAGGGAGAAACTGCAGTGGCATTACGTCACTCTAACGTTTTTAATGCTTATTCACTGCACCATATGGACTTTGCCAAACGGGATGGTATTTGGTTAAAGGTTAGGTCTAGAACTGGTCAGTCTAGTATGCCACCGCCAACTGTGACTCAATCTGCTTGTTCTTCTCGGAACTTCTTCAATTTTGACTTCAACCATCCGAATCCTTACCTTGTTGCTATGTCTGATGATCAAAATCCTTTTCAATCTAATCCACCCAATATGAATGCTCCTAGACCTTCTATCGCAATGACAACCAAGCTCCTGCTCCTCTTCCTGTTGTTCGTATAAGTGATGATCAAATTCGTCTCATTATCAATGAATTAACCCTTGCCACTTCTAGTCGAAGCTCTGGAGACAGTGCTTCTTCTGTCAATGATCAGACTCTCGTACCACATATTTCTTCTGTTTTTGAGAACATGTCTCAGTTTAAACTTACTCTTGAACGTCTTGTCATGATGTGAATATTCTCAATGGAAGAGTTTTTCATCACAATGAATCTATCATGGAACGGATCCTAAAAGAGATTAATTTCCTAAAATGTAAGCTTGAGAATTTTGAAACTAAGGCATAATGGGTAGAGTACCGAATGAGATCCACCGAGACCCAGACTCGGGATGCAGTAAATGCTGTCGACCATTGGACCGCATCCTTCACAAGGCTGAGTCAACTCATAGAGACTTACATCACTCTTTCTGCCGCCTCTGCGCCTGATGCTTCTTATTCTCATCCGTACCTCTGGACTCCACCGATACAACCTTCCTCCGATAAGCCTGGATCTTCAAACAAGCCAAATGTTTCTTCAATGCATATTTCTTTTTCTGATGACTACAAGTGATTATGTTTGACTTATGTTATAACCGTACTTAGTACTGTTTCTGTAATGCATGTTTATGACTATGATTTATGACTTAAGACCATGGCATGTAATGTTTGTATTACTCTATTTTGTAATGATCTGAATGACTGCTCTAAATTATGTATGAATGATAACATCTCATTGATATATTATGCTTAAATTTATTGCAAAATTCTTCAAACTTCTTTTTGATTAATGACAAAAAGGGGAAAAGAATATTGCATACATTAAGGAATGGAGTAAAATAATAACTCCATATATTCAGAGGAAGAAAAGAGTTCACTTATTCAGATTGACAGAGGAAGAAATTAATGTTTTTTCTGATTACACTCCTGTCTATTTATTAAATGTCCTATTCTTGTTTCCTTCTTGCTTAAGGGTTTTGTCATCATCAAAAAGGGGAGATTATTGACCCCAGATTGATTTTGATTATTACAAAACTATTAGGCAACTCTAAGCTTGATACAGAAAAGTTCGATCACCTTGCAGGTAAGTATCTGCATGCAAAATTGACTGGTAAGAAAGTACTTCATTTATTTTTCCTTAGATAATTTTATTGGCCTGGAGTTAACTGGTTAGCCAACTTATTATTCCATTTAGCTAGTTGGCACACCTTTCAGCTAACTGGGAAGTTAACTCAGTGCTTGGCTAAACGTTATTAATTCTTTAGCTAGCTTGTTAGCTAGCTGGAGTTCCTTCAGCTAACTAATGTGCTCGTCACAGTGCTTGGCTGAACACTCTTTAAATTTAGCTAGCTGGTTAGCTAGCTTGGGATGCCTTGGAGCTAACTGAATTCCACTTTAGCTAACTCCAGTTACCTGGCTGAACCATCTTCAATTTTAGCTAACTATTGAGCTAGCTGCCGGATCTTTTAGCTAGCTGGGTTTTCTTGAAGCTAACTGCTTAGCTAACTGTTTTATCTTGGAGCTAACTGGTTAGCTAACTATTTTTCACAGGTGATCCCTTGGCCGTGAGGTTTGAAAATTTAGTTAGCTGAAGAGCTAACTCCCTATCTCTCTGGCCGTTTGCATTCTCTGGATAGCTAACTGGAGAGCTAGCTATCGTTTGCTTAGTTAGCTGAAGAGCTAACTAGGCTGAACAGTTTCCTTGTTGCTTTTGGTTTTAGTTAGCTAGTGAGCTAACTGACTATCATTTGTTAGCTGAAGAGCTAACTCCACTTCTCCTGTTATTCCTGCAGCCGAGAGCTTTAAAGTTTTAGTTACTGGTGAGCTAACTACCAATGCACGGCTCCTTTCTTCTGTCATTTTGAATTGCCTAGAGAGCTAACTATCGTTTGCTTATTTAGCTGGTGAGCTAACTAAGAGCTCTGCACCTTTTTTCTCCTAGCGTTTACTTTTGCTGTTAGTTAGCTGGAGAGCTAACTAGCAACCATTTTAGTTAACTATGGAGCTGCCTCTGGACGCTTTTTTTTTTTCCAGCCGTGGCCTCTCTTGTAAGCTAGCTAACTAGCTAGCTGAGGATTATTGCTTATGTCTTGGCCGAATGCTTTCTTGACTTCAGCTACCTGAAGTTATTTCCAGCCAACTGCCGCTTGAGTTCTTGAGTTTGCTTTTCCTCTCTTACTCTATCTCTATTGCTATTTTGAGCTACATTTAACTTTTGGATTTTTGAATCTTTGTAGTGCTTTTCCTTCCTCAAATGGAGATATGCATTCAATGCTTAAGGGAAACATTTATAACGGTTATATTTTCTTCCCATTTTTATTTCCATTTATTTCTAATGTATCTAACGGATATTTTCTTGTTGACAATTATAAATAGGTGGGATTAGAAGCACACTACGACGATTTTGAAAAAGAGAGTTTAAAAAGAGAAAGAAATCCAAGAAAAAAGCTTATATTGCATATTGTTCAGTGGTTGTTGCTGTGCATTCAAGTTCATTCATTGCTCCAAAAAGTCATCCAAACTTTGAAGCATTTTCAAGCAATCAAGAGTTCAGCTACTTCGACCTCGTTCATTTATTGCTTCAAAAAAATTGTAAAGTATTTTGGATATTTGCTCATTGTAGAAGTTTCTCTTTATCATTTCTTGATCTTTTTGTAAAAGGATTAGTGTTAACCCTGATTATTTTGGGCTTCCTTGTGCCTTGAAACAAGAGGACTAGCCTAGGTTTGGCTAGGGGATTTGACTTCCTTGTGCTGTGAAACAAGAGGACTAGCCTAGGTTTGGCTAGGGATTTTTGGCTGCCTTGTGCCGTATAAACAAGAGGGCTAGCCTGGTTCGGCTAGAGGTTGTAATCGTTGTGATACGATTAGTGGAATTCCCAAAGGTTTTGGAGAGTGGATGTAGGTGCTGAGTTTGGCACCGAACCACTATAAACTTCTGTGTGTTTGTGGTTGTTTGATTCTCTATTGTTATCTTTCTGTGCACTCCACTACATCGCTGCAAATTAAAATTAGGGTTTAAGCACACATGCATAGTAATTAATTTTTTAATAACCCAATTCACCCCCTCTTGGGTTGCTACATCTGGGCAACAACACCGTCAGCCTCCAAGACACTCACGGCCTCCAAGGCTAACGGCGTGGAAGACTGACGAAGCCCCGCATCTGATGTGGCTAATCCAGCACCGTCAGGGCTAACGGTGTGGGAGATTGATAGAGCCCCGCCTTAACCTCCGAGACACCCTCAGCCTCCGAGACACTATTGGCCTCCGAGGCTGACGTGGCCGATTTAGCACCGTCAGAGCTAACAGTGTGGGAGACTGACGGAGCCCCGCCTCTGATGTGGCTGATCCAGCACCGTCAGGGCTAACAGTGTGGGAGACTGACGGAGCCCCGCCTTAGCCTCCGAAACACCCTTAGCCTCCGAGACACCCTCAGCCTTTGAGGCACCCTCGGCCTCGGGCTTCCGCTATGGTCCGACCTTGGGACCAGCAACCTATGGCCTCGAGCCACCTAACACACCCGTAACAGTACATGATCGTACTCCATAATGGCGTATGGTCGCCCGTAACCATGCGTGGCCATACCCCGTTACGGCATATGGTCCTTCACTCGCCTGTGGCTGCATGTGGCCATACCCTGTAACGGCATGCGCCTGGTGCAACCATAGTCACCAAACACCTGTAATGCCGCACTAGCAGATGGCAAGTGAGGCAGGACACCTCTGACACACCCACAATCCATCACTGTCGGCATTGTCTTTTTGTCTGTTATTGAACAGCAATATCTCAAAATCATCAACCTTCTGGAAGCATGAAAGAGGAGAACCTTCGAACAGATATAAAGGCCCACATTTACGGCGAGGGAAGGATCCTGGACCCTAGTTTTCTTGCCTCTTTCTACTAGTTAACTCTTGTTTGTTCCTGAGTGACTAACTTGAGCATCGAAGGGTCCCACCGGAATATCCAAATATCCAGTCTCTGAAGACTTTTCTTACAGGAGTCTATCGAGAAGGATCTCGTTTCCCTAGCGTTCAAGGAAGATGACTTGGCGTCAATAATATCAACCAGGGTATCTGAATGTATCTTTCTAAGTAGACCCTAAGGTTACAAGAACCAAAGCAACAATTATATTATATACTTAGATGCCCAAAGCTGAAAGAAAGCAATATCTCAGTTTAGATTAAAACCTTGATTTTACAAGAAAATCAAAAGGATAAGGACCTATTTATGCCACAAGAAAATTGATAAAATCATATTGACTTTGCAGATGAACACAAAGTTTGTAAGAGGAAATATGAGGTACAATGAGATGTTATAATAATGTGGTCCTTCATCATTTTGTACCACTGTCTGTCTTTTGAATTGCTTACATCCACTTTCCCAGCAGTGCTAAATTTTATCTCTTATCTCTACAACAGTCTTTGCAAAACTAAATTAATTGGCAACACCACCAAAGCTAGCTATAAAACAGTCAAATGATACAACAGAATCTGCATGCACTCATTTGATCAAAATCCAAAGCAGTTAAAACGTGGATCAAACCACCACATGCTACTTTCTTGGGGAACTGGTAAAGAAAGTATGTTCAAGAAGATATTTACCTTAACCACTTCTGTAGTGAAGATGATATTGAACGGAGATTGTAGCTGTGGAGGAAAAAACTCAATTACAGTTGACATATAACAAAAGATGACCAATCAAATAAGCAAAATAAGAACCCAGCCCCCCCCCCCCCCCCCCCCCCCCTTCATCAAGTATAACCAACAACTTCCCTTTTAGAAGAGAAGTCAGCAGGTGCGTCATCGATGCATAACCAGCAGGGGTCACCTGAGATCAAAAATACGCAAATGATAAGAAATACATGAAATGGCTCTCTCGCCTGAGTTTATTTGAATGTTATGGAACATTTGCCAACATATCAAAATCTATACAAATTAACATACTTTTAACAATAGAATCATACTGGGGATTGTAAAAATTAAAACGTTTTGTGCAATAAACAAACTATAGGTTATATGCTGGTGTGAATTACCAAGCTTAAGTGCAAATTGGACATCAGTTGAGCAAGGCATGATGCCATCAATCTCTTTTTAGCTGTCACCAATCTCTTTAGGATAAAAAAATCCTGACTATAAGATGATTTAAAGATAGTAAGCTGAAGAGAGGCCTCTATTAAGTTGAAAAGAGAATGACTGCAAGCTGCGAAGGTAAAGAAGAAGTACATGAAAACATAACATGGGTCTAGAAAAATATCCCCAAAAAACAATCAGCTAATTCACTGGCCGATCAACTTTCCAAACATATATTGTTGCAAAATACCAGCAATTTGACCGTGCCAGAATTCTAACCCCTCCAAAGAGTGCGCTGCAATTGTTTCACAATGGTCATTACTTGGATCTCTCCAAAGGCATGCATATTTTATCGCTTTCATTACATAAAATTCCTCACCTAGTAATCCTGCACACAGCCTCCTCTAATTGTAAACTATGATGAACAAACCCCAACAAGCCTCTAGATAATCATTAAAAAACAAAATCAGTTAAAAAACAAAAGGCAAAAAATAAAAATTGGCATCCCTGTAAATTATTGAGATTCCAACCTGTCCCAGATGTCAGTATGGTACTGAACCAGTCCCCAACCAATATGAGGTCTGAGGCTGGGATTTATGACTTTGACTTATTACGATTCGAGGCACTCGCTAAATGCTAACATGCATAACACATGCCCTTACTCCGTGATGTACAAAAGAGTACTTACATCAGCTAATGCATTAAGAAGCATCAGAATTATAACAAAACATAATTTTGCTTGCCTTTCTGACATCATAATCCTTTCCTTTACAAAAATAGAGAAGCAACAAAAAGACTTCTAAATGGCATCTAGCAAGTGTTCAGATCCAGGAATAATGTTCCAAATCATCGGCCATCATGCTAGAAATCTTACAATTTAACTTCTGTGCTCATCCTTTCTCAAATTGATGAAATCACCCCTCGAAAAACAAATAACACTCAATTCCTTCGAGTTTTAATCCCAATTATTACATTTAGGCTAGAAAACCTGATCTCAACTAACAAAGTCATTGTCCTTTGATTTGTACCTATATCAACCTAAAGTTCAGGGGTGCTTGGTAACTCAAATGGGATCACTATGATGATCTTGGATCACTGGCGATTCCTTATCTTGAGTGATCTAATCCTTGTGGTGCAAGTTCACAGAGTTTGTTTTACTTTGACCAGCATCAAAAGTTTTGAATTACTGGTTTCAGTCACCATTTTTTTTCATTTTCTTTCATGATTTAAAAGTCCTTTTCTCAGATCTATTTATGTATGTATTTATGTAGGCAGTAGGCAGGCTGATCTATTTATTGGACATTTATGATCAGTTCTCCTTGATCTATCTACCAAACATTTATCAGATTTTAAATCTTGATTATTTTTCTAAGAAATATGCTTTTTCCCCCCATAAAAACTAGCAGCTCACTTTACTCAGATGAGCACCTCGCGTTGCAACTTGCGATTCAAGCGATAAGGGGTCTTGGCGCCTTAAGCATGCCTAGCACCTTTAACAACACTAATATATATAGATGTGTCCAAGTATCTAATTTTTTTTGAGATTCTGATGTCAAATTCTTTAGGAGACCTACACACTTTGACACCCATGTCCCACATCCAAGCATGCCTCTCCAAACCCTAAGTGGATTTTACATTAACTTATAAAAACATCCCTAGAATGAGTGATTACAATAATTTATGCTACCCCCAAGATTATTGCAAGTACAAGACTCAAGGTTTTCATCTCAACTAAAATCTCGGTCTGTATTTGTATCTGGCCCACCACCCCACAGTATTAGAGATCCAGAAAATATTCTCTTTTTCTATCCTGCGTGAATTAAACCACTGTTACTATATCGATATATCAGTCAATATTCTCCAATTGAACTATAGATCCATAACATACGAATCCTGAATTACCATATTGATCGAGATGTCAACATCTCGATCAATATCTTGGTTCTAAAATACCAGTCAAGAGTTCAAAAACTGTGACACTTCCAAATCTTCCCTTCTTCTATCTCTGGTTTCTTGTGTTTTGTTGCTAGGTATGCAATGGGTCCCATCAGGCAACAGAGCTGCCAACTCCACTATTTGCAACTTGGAGTCTGCAAAAGAGATGGGCCTCATGGAAATCGATGGTAAGAATCCATGTTTCTTTCATACTTTAGTTTAGTGCATCGTGTGTAATCTAATAATAGAAAGTCTTCAGGGGTGACTGAAACACTTGCGCGATAAGACTTTCTATTAATTTTATAAAGAGATATTAATAGTAAAAGGAAATCTGCATTTGAATACTCGCATTTCAATCTCACAAAAGGCAGGAAATAACTGATAATTGCATGGCAAGCAGTGTCAAAAGTTTAACAATTACATAGGATACTAAGAAATAAAGCAGCAATTTAAACAAATTTTCTTTTTATAAATTTATATAAATGATCAGCAATGTGTAATATTTGTGTTCTTATTAACCCAAATTCACTTCTATTTTTGTTATCCATGCTGGTAAAATCACAAAAACATTGGGACATTATAAGAGTTAAACAATTAAAAAAATAAAGATAAAGAAACAACTTAACTGCACATGCAATTGTTTAGCCAACAAACATAGGTTATACTTACATCACAACAACCAAGGGGATCACCCCTTGCTGCATCAAATCCTGCTATATAATGGTGATATCAGGGGCAAATTCTAAAGCTGCAATAGAACATCAGCATTTCATTAGATAGCCAAGATATACAAAGAAAAAGAAATAAGTGAGGCTTCCAGATGGAAGTTTAAGGACATGAAAATACACTATACAATACCATATATACATATCCACACATACTTATATACACCACTAAATTCAGAAATAAGAAAACAAATTTCAATCTAACATGGAAACAACAGCACAGTGTAAGCAATATGTACAACGTTGTGAGTGTCTTTGGAAGAGTAATGCTCCTTTTTGGTCAGAAAAACTAATTCTCGCTGACTTAAATGCAACACATTTTTTTCCAGAAATAATCATTTTATTGAAAATATTATGCCTGATATTCATGTCTTACCAAATGTAAACAGACAGTGCATGATGGACATATGTAATTTCATATCAGTATTATTTTTTTTGGATGAAACAGCTTGGTTCCCAAGGCATATAAAACTAGCCCTTAGTTAAGGACAAGCTCCACAAAATCAATACTAAGACCCATACCAGTACATTACCGATTCAATATAGTATAGTGCGTACGGCATATACTCCGTACTAAGACAGAGTTCCCATTCTTGTCTCCCTTTTAACTATAATACCACTCAATATCAAGTCATATAAGATGGTTCTACTCAGTTCAAACCAGTTAGGTTCAATGTTCATACCAAATCACAACTTGGCACCGCACCATATCTGGATGGTATGGGTCGATACGGTGGACCTTGGTTAGGGGTGGTCTTAATTATAACTCTAGTAGGAATAATGTTTGTTATGATCCACCGAAATTTTAATGGCATTAGCTAACTCTTATATGATATAAACCACTCCACTTATCATGAACACAGAAATAAGGATAATGACCTATAGGAAGCACAACATGTTGAAAGGCAAAGATATAATCATTATCCCCCACACCACCACAGCTCTAAGGAATGTTGACTGAGTATCCCTCTCCATCCATCATTCCAACCTGCGATCCATAGAAAGACCAAATATCAGTTAATATCACAGCATCAGATAATACATAGCTGGCAAAAGTTGATGAGGGCAGAATGACAGCATGAGACAAGCATTGGAAATGAAAAAAAAAAAAATCCTAAACGATACACTCTCGTGCCTATAAATGGGTATGCAAATCTGATAACTTTTTAGAAACAAATATCACAAGCAGGCTCTTTTGATGAAACCATAACTTAGGAGGTCCATATTTATGAGAAGCTTCATTGTAAGGCTGCATATTTATTTTTCTGGTATGCATAAGGTGGTGAGCTAACTAGCCAAGCACAATTTGAGACATTCATCAAGAACAATGATAGCTGATTTTGGAAGCACCAGATGTGTGTAGATATGCATACAACGCTATATGAATATACAGACATGGCAAATCATGAAAAACAGGATATAGTATATCTAGGATACTACAAATAAATAATATTCTTCTACAAATACAACAAACAAAAAGAAACAAAATTAATAAATACAACCGAATACCCCTTCCAAAAAAAAGAAAAAGCAAGGAAAAAACATGACAAAAATTCTGCTATTCCAAAATTAAATACTGAACATGAAAAATGAATGCTAACATTTTCCATCCTCTCAATCAACAAGTATGCACTCCCTCTTCTCCCTCCTCACTTAAGAGGAATTCAGTATAGAAAAATAGGGCAGGAGAGAGAATGGGTGCCAGCTGAGTACTAAGTTATTGACCCAAACGCAAATCCTTGCTAAGACATGCAACTCTGGGTTTTCAATCCCCACCTGATCCAAGCCAAATAGCGCACCACTAAGTAAGTATCGCAAGAGTATTTTAGAAGTATTTGGATGCATCAAGCCCTAATTTAAATATAAAATAATCAAGATAGTCTTTTGCTAAATTGGACACATATGGGGCTGCATCAGACCCTTAAACATATCTGATATGTATTCAATATGACACAACAACTGTTTTGGAGATCCCATGCACACTAGTTGCTGATGAAAACTCATTCTTCCACATTGTCTTCTTGATTGGTAGTCCAATCTGCTAAAACCAAGGCTGGAGTTAATTATAAGTTGGAACTATGGAGAAGTTCATTAGAATTTTAATGTTTTAGGTTAAGTAGGATAAAGACAGAATACATGAAATATAATTTTAGTTCAATTAGAAATAAAAATAAAGATAGAGCAAAAATTGAGGACACGAAATTTCTAGAAGTGATCACATATTTGGATCTATTAATTGTAAGGGGAGACTAAGGATGATGCTATCAATAAGGGTTGGATAAAATAAAGAAGTTCAACTAAAATATTATGTGATCTAAAATAAAGAAGTTCAATTAAAATATTATGTGATCATAGAATAATATCTAACAAGTTGAAGAAATTTTTTTTAGGACTATCATAAGACTGGCTATGATTTATGTGGTATAAAATGTTGGACAATCACAAAATTACATATACACAAGATGAATGTGACTGAAATGAAAATGTTGAAATGGGTATATGGTAATACAAGGAATGAATCATTTGTTAAAAGGTGGAAGTAGCATCTGGACAAATTGAGATAAGGACAACTTAGATGGTTTGAATATTTATAATGTAGACCTAAAGATATATCAATGTAAAGAAGTCATTTGATACATGTAAAAAGTAAAAAAGAGTAGAGGTAGACCAAAATCGATATAAAAGAAAGTAATAAAAAAAGATTTGATATCTTTGCATCACACAAAAAGCAATGACTCTCAAGCAAAATTGAGAAAAAAGATTTATATAACTAACACTAATTAATTTGAAATTAAAACTTTGTTGTTATTATTGTTAAATTAGTAGCCTAATCTACAACCTGGATCAATAAGGCCAGGAGATAATGCCCATACATCAAGTAGACATGATAGGATTTGAGCAAAGGTTAATCTAGTGAAAGATCAATAATAGAATCACGGCCAACCCAGATGGAGCTCACTTGAAGGTGTTTGTGTGCAGAAGATAGATACTCCCTCCACACCAAGTTGGAATCAGCCAAAGGCATGGAGGTTATGGAAGTGGGCAACGCCTTAATGACTAGAAGACTGCACTTGTGATACTGCATTGTAGTCCCCAATTCTGCCCAGCAACCATCCTTCTAGAGGGGTCAGTGCAAGTTAATATTTATAGTACTGGGGCAGAAACACCTAAAGCTACTATTGTATCAGGAGCAATGGGCCTAGTTGGCTAAGGGTGTAGTAATGCCCAGAGTAGTGTAATGGGCCTTGACAAAGGGTGAGAAGTAGTATATTCCCATATGCATCTCTTAGCACAAGCTGGGCAGATACTCAAGCAACGTTGGAAATTTGGAATTTACCTCAGACACCTTGTGATTCCTATACTCCTAGATGACCCACCCATTTTAGCAGTTTGTAGACACACCCATAGCTCTAGCAAGGGCACAGGTCTCTCTCCAAAGTAGTTGGTTTACATTTTATAGTTTATAGTTCTTATCAGCATAGCAAACATGCCATTTCCCCATGCTTTGAATCCAAAGGTATCTGTGGAATAGAGGAACCCTCGTTAAGAAAATTCCTCTTAACCATGACTACTCATATTGATCCAATCAATATTCTGGTGAAGCAAAAAGAAAGGAATACTAAGACGTTGGCCCAGAAGAGAAAATTACTAAGATACTTACCCAAAAGAAAAGAGACCACTAATGAGAACAGTCAGTTTACGAATAAAAAAATGAAAAGAAGAAATTACGATTACAACGGTTATGTAAACAAAAGCAATGATATAAATAAAGACAAACCTTTACACATGAGTAGAACCATGATTTACAGGACATATTCATCTGCAGCAACAAAAATAATAAATTAACCCCCACAGTCTGAACAGCCAGTGCAGGAAAGAATAGCGTATTAACTCCACTATGAAAAATGAGAAACCCCTGCATAGCAAAGCATATGATTGCACTTCCTCTCCTCCTGTCTTCAATAATCAGATTGGGTTCCCTCGAGCAAGATTGCCCCATGACACACCAACTTTCTGCAACATCAGAAATAATACAAATTGACCTACGACACAAACTCAAGTGTGAGGAAGAAATAGCATAGCCAATTCTATAAGGTTGAGGAACCTAAAATTAAAACATATCTACTCACTGCAGTCCACCAAACCCGAAATTCTCTGAAAATACCTTCCATCTGTAGCCTAGCATGAAAACTAAGAGAATAAATCTGCTTACTACTCACAAGAAAACATTAGCATACTAGACAAGGCAATAATTACAACTTTCAGGATACTGAGAGGTCCCTCCAAAGAAAAATTTTCATGAACTGCAACAAAAGCAGAGATCATAATTTTGGCTTGCTAGTGGGACATGAAAAATATATTTGATCCACGTCAAAGATAAGAACCCCTGAATTGAATATGATATCTTTAATTACTGCAAATCTTCAACCTGAATTTCAGCCTCTGAATCACGATTCTCTTGCCAATATTGAAAGATGGAATCCAAAATACCATCAAATTGGAATCAGGAAAATCTGGTTTAAATACTAGCATCAGAAACATCAGACACCATTCATGAGGCTGCAAAAAAATAATGCTTGTGATGCTTTCAAACTGAAAGCAATAGTATTTTAATATTAAAATTATTTATCACGAGCATGTTTTGTTTCAAATGGTGTAGTTGGGAAAAGGCTTAGTTGAGTTGAGTATGTTTTGTTTCAAAGGGTAATATGGGGAAACACAATAAGAACAACCCTACTGGCCGGCAATGTGAGATTACTTAGGCAATAGTCTAATTGCAAAATGAATGTTAGATTCCCATCAACATTTGCAAATATTCTAAACCAACCAGAGCAATGTAACAATACCGTTAAAACATTGCCATGAATCTTCAAAGATTTCATAAACCAAATGCCCCATCGAGAAATACAATTAACATCCTCGAAAATCATCTTTTGTGTCACTTCAAGATATCTGTGTTGTTCTCAAAATAAAATCTTTGCCCTTCATTTGATAAGTTTCCAGATCATCTCTTAAGACATTATAGACTACTCTTTATCCCAAGAGCCTAGATGTTAGAGAAGGCACTCAATTATTAGCAAAACAAGGGGTCATTGACAGATAATTATCAAGAGTGGTTCTGTCTAGCATGCCCCTCGGACGCATTAAAAGAAAGAACTATTGCGTGCATACCTCTTTCGCTGAGCACCAGAAAAGGTATCAGGATGAGAAATAACAAAAGATAGTGAATGGAACCTATTAACAATCCATCAGGGTATTGGAATCTAGATATGCAACCGGAAAAACAGATCATCAACATATATTTTGCTTTGTTAGAATATCTTAAACCATCTGTAACAACAAATAATGTACCTGCTAATGTTTACAACCCAAAAATGGAGGAAGCAAGAAATAAACGAAAGCTGGTTAATCGCAGCGTTAAAAGGGAATGTTGTTTAACACCCTTGCAATTCACCAGGACACAGCAACATCAAAAGGGGAGAAAACGTTCCTTTTTATCAGTCTAATAAACAACAAAATGGGATATCATACTAAAAAACATAGGAACTGGAAAAAAAAATCAAGAAATAACGAACAAGAAGCAAAACCTCAAATCCAACAAGAATTAGCGAACGACTTCAAGAAACCCATGACATCCTCGCCCGCAACCCCAAATACCAAAAATCAAGAAAGCCTAAACGGGGGCAACACGCAAGGGGCGGCGCTAATAAGAACTATTGCGCTCGTACCTTCCAGCTAAGAACCACGGAGTACTCGAACTTGGTGACGGCGTAGCGAACCCACGTCCTGAGAGACACCATCGCGAGCGCAAGTGGAGCCAACTCGAGCCGCCGTCGCCGTCGCCGTCGCCCGCCCCTTTCCGCTTTCCTCCTCACACTATTTGCGCTCCCCCGCAACGTCCCCTCGCTGAGATTTTAGTAGCTCTGTCCGATTTTAGCCGCTCCAATCCTCCTATTCAAAAACATGGGATATCATATTCAAAAACATGGGAACCGAATCAAATCAAGTAAAAAAAAATCAAGAAAAGAAATAACGAACCAGAAGCAAAACCTAGAATATCTTTGCATCAAATCCATCAAGAATTAGCGAACGACTGCAAGAAACCCATGACATCACCAATAGGATCAAACCGAAATAAATCCTCCTCGCCCGCAACCCCAAAAACCAAAAATCAAGAAAGCCTAAACGGGGGCAGCCAACTCGAGCCATTGCGATCGGAAATCAAGACTGGATTTTTTGAATCTTTTTGTAACAACGTTGATGGATCCTCCTCATAGAAGAACCGGCTAACCCTGTACTCTCCATGAGAGGGTCCACTAGAGGCCATCATCGGTGGGCGATCAGCCACACATCCGTATACCTTTCCACACGAGCAGCAAGGCTACTCCTCCCCGAAGAAGGGGAGGGAGAAGAGGAGAGACTCTCCTCTTCTTCCCTCAGTGACGGTGACGATGGCGACAGAGAAGACGCGGCCGACGAGGAGGACGGGATCTCTCACAAGAATCGCTCCAGAAGAGAGGAGAAACCCCTTTCTGGTCCCCCGAGACCGTCCTCCAATTCCTCGCTCCCCTCCGCGCTCGACGCCTTCGCGGAGGTACGTCGCTTTCTGGCTCTCTAATTTCCCTATTTCTCGATCGATTTCGTGGTGTTCTTGGACCGACGGGTCTCGCTTTTTCCTTGGTTTTCGTTGGGGTTTTGTAGGTCACAGGGCCGCCGGAATTTCTTAACAACTGCCCGGGGGGCGTGGAGGAGACGCGCGAGGCGCTGGGGTGCTCGATCAGAGGGCGAGAGAGAGGGCCAGGAGAGAGAAGAAGGATCTCCCTGCCGGTAGGTTTCCTCAAAAGTTTATTTCCCCTCTCTGAAATTATGAACCTAGGTCGCAAACGTGTTGTCTTTTATGTTTTCTTTTTCTTGGTTGATTTATTCCTTGTGTTAAGATCAAGTACTAGATTATTTGGTGAAATTTGTTGTTTAGGGATGCAATGATTGCTTAGGAGTTAGCATATTGATTTTAAGAATAAAAATTGTGCAAAATATTAGATTATTTGGGGCCTTTCCTTTATACATCTATGGTTATTTGTACCGTTTCAATTTTGAGAGTTAAGTAGTGTTTTTTTTTTTAAATTCAATAGTTGGAGGTTAGGCTTCATAGGTGGTCTCTACATTGCTTTGTCAAAGATGTTCTTCTCTGCTTACTTTTGGAGGTAGGAAAACTTTTTGGTACTTCAAAAACCTGCTAGGTGTCATATAGACCTTTTATTAACTAATCTTTGATGACATACCTAATTGTGAATTATATTTTTCTTCAACCAACTTAATTCAGTGCCATTCTATCAGAAAAACAAAAATATCGTTTCTCTTTGGGTTTCTTTTCAGGGCATTCCGGAACATTGGGAAGCTCAAGTATGATTTTAATGTCGTTGATACCTCACAGGGTTCTAGAATGGGTCCGTTTTTGGTGGTTCCATCTTTCTCCTTGGCTTCCTTGGAAGGCTCCTTCTTTGTAATATCTTGGGAGGAGGGTCCACTATAACTTAGATATCCTTGATCACCTTGCAGGCCTTGGAGCTTCTTGGAGAGCTCCTGGAGATCGAATGGGCCAGAGATGGTGACGGTGTTGCTTTTCATCGTAAGCGATGGATTTTATCTTCTCTCGCTTTTAATTGGCAAGAAAGAAATAGAAATAAAAATAAAATAAAAGGGCGTAAAACCCGATTTGTAGCAGTACTCAAACTCTAATTTGCTTAATCCGAACCCGAAGGATTCAGGTTGAATCCGAACTGATTTACAACTTGGGCCGGGTTAGGGTTGCAGTCAATCCGAACCCGAAAAAACCTGAACCCGCAAAGCCACAAGCAGCAGGCCCACTGGTGTTGTGGAAGTGATGATTTAGCCTTGTTTGTTAGGTTTAAAGTATGTAGAGCTGACAATAGTTTTATGGAAGTGATGATTCTTGGTATGAACATTCCATCAGAATCTTTATTACCTTTTAAAATGAGCAATATACCTTTAACCATTGCATTTTATCATGTAATGTTGGTGGGCCAAACTAGTATCTTTATTTTTTTAATTATCTTCTTTGAGACATTTATAACTTCTAATATGAAGTTTGCCAAAATTTTATGAAAGCATCTGAGAAGAGGTGATGAGCAGAAAACTAAAACATCTAGAAAAGGGGTGATGAGTAAAAAATCAGAGAGCTTTGGATGTCGAATGCAGTCTCGCTACTTGGAAAAGATCTCTCATACTAGACTTATGTGGTCTTCTAACTGGCTCTTTATATCGTCTCAATATTTTCTGTTCCGAAGGATAAAGGTGACTTCATCAATGCATATGGTGGCTATTGAAATGTTATGCAACATTTGAATTACTTTGAATATGTTTTGGTTTAAGAATGTACTTTTTTTTGTTTAGTTTTATTAAAATATGTATATTTTTAGACATATAATTTGAAATGCGAAGCTTGTTTGTTTCAAACTTCAGCTTGTTTGTACAATATAAAGCTTATTTGTTTCAAACTTTAGCTTATTTGTGCAATGTTAAGCTTGTTTGTTTCAAATTGTCATATATATATATTTTCTATCAACCTGAATTCCAACCCGAAACTCAACCCGAACCCGATTTTTAAAAATAGGGTTAGGGTTGAGGTTTTACAAATAGGGTTAGGGTTAGGGTTAGGGTTGACATTTTATAAATAGGGTTAGGGTTAGGGTTGAGGGAAACCCGAGTTTCATGAGCCCGAGTTGCACCCTAAGCATGCACCATTACGGGTAGTAGCCACGCGCAGTTGCAGACAGTTAGTGGGCCACGTGGCGGCTGCAGGCAGTTGGTAGGCCACGTGGTTGTGTCAGGCGGCTCGAGGACGAAGGGACTCCAGGGCTAAAGCCGAGGGGGCATGAGGTCCGAGGCCAAGGGGACATAAGGTCTGAGGCTAAGGGGATCTCGGAGGTCCGAGGCTGAGGGGACTCCAGGTCCGAGGCCGAGGGAATATGAGTCCGAGGCCGAGGGGACCTCGGAGGTCCGAGGCCGAGGGTACTTTAGGTCCGAGGCCAAGGGGACATGAGTCCGAGGCTGAGGGGACCTCAGAGGTTCAAGGCCGAGGGAACTCCAGGTCCGAGGCCAAGGCGAGGGGACTCCAGGTCTGAGGCCGAGGGGATATGAGTTCGGGGCCGAGGGGACCTCGGAGGTCGATACCGAGGGGACTCTAGGTCGAGGCTGAGGGGACCTCGGAGGTCTGAGGCCGAGGAGGCCCCAGAGGTCGCGAGGGCCTCGGAGGCCGAAGTTGAGGGTTCCGTCAATTGCTTTCTCCGTTAATTCGTACAAGGCTTGATCAGCAACATCAGATGATCCCTCGCCCCTGAGACGATGCGGACCCATCCATGCGAGGTGAAAGGGGTGTAAGTTCCCCAGTGGCTGATCCTGTCATGCCGCCAATTGTCAAAGGGCACGTGTCTCTGGGTGCAGCAATGCCTTAGTACGGGTGACCTGGGCGCCGAAGCATCACTGCCTTTGCTAACCATCAAATCTGTGGAGATCTGCCTCGAAGTGGGAGTGTCCTCTCGAAAGCCCCAAAAAGCAATCATCATCATTACCATCATAGTGCTGGCGCCAGCGATGCCTCGCTATTGGCCGAAGGTGGAGCGTCTCATGTGCCGGGCACCTACCAAGGCGATCCGCCTATAGCGGGAGTCCGCGTAGCCGGTCAGGTAAGGCGGGATGATTTGAAGCTGATAAGTCAGGGGGGAAGCCTCAAGTTTTGTTACTTTGCTCTGAGATTGTCTTCCTCCTCCGGCTCTCCCAACTCTGTCTTCCTCCCGAGAACCCGTTCTTGCTACCTCCTTTTTCGATCCAGGTTAGTTCTTTGATTGGCCTAGCTCCACTTTCAGTTCTCATAGCCTCTTCTCCATCCTGGTCTTCCTCTGCTAATCCCGAGGATCAGATTTTCTCCTCGAGGCTTCGCGCCTCTCCATCTCTTGCTTCCTCGTGGTCCTCCTCCTTCTCCCCCTTCGAGGACCATGTGCCTCTTGCTCAACGGAGAGTCGTTTGTCGGGCTCCTGCTAGGAGCCGCCCGCCGGCACCTCTTCGAGGGTGGGGGCGAAATCCTCGACGGGGACTGCCTCCACGGTAATGGGCAAAGACCTGGCTAACATCAGGGCCCGTTACCAGATCCCTAGGTACATAGGGCTATTCCTACCGATCCCTGACGATAGAGTAGTTTTGATGAGGTCTCCCTCTGGATAGGTCTCTGCATGCCCTATCACCCTTTTTTTCTTAATCTTCTCGATCGGTACTCTCTGACCCCTGCCCAGTTGGTTTCCAACTCCATTCGGACCATCTGTGGCTTCATTGTACTCTACCACTTCCATGGCATCGAACCCAGAATCTCCCTCTTCCACAGTTTCTATACCCTCCGGCAATAGTCGGGTTGGTGGCTGTTCCAGCTTCAGCCCGACCGAGCCCTAAAATTTTTCCTTCCTTCCTCCGTCAAGGGATGAAAATCCTGCTTTTTTTTCGCTGACCTCGAGGGAGTGAAGCCAAGGTGGGGGATCCGGACTTGAGGCCAAATAAAGACTCATCAGTGATCCCGAGGGACATGGAGGCAATTGGGCAGCTCCTGACGGCCAAAATCTATTGGTGCAACCAACTTCTGTCGGAGGACAACCTCCGACTCGCGGACGTTGCCTCCTGAAGCGGTGAGCGGCCGCAGACCTGACCCTTAGCCTGTTTTTGCTTTTTCTTCTTTTCCCCCTTTTTTTTTACTAACTCCGACTGGTGACTTGCAGTGATGAAGATCCATGTTCATACTATCAGAAAGGCCGCAACTAAGAGGAAGAGGGCCCTCGAGAGTGCTGAGGGGCCGAGTGGGAGGCAGCGGACCCAAGCTCCAGGCCAGCCCTCGGCACGGTCACCTCCACCCCCGGTGCACGAAGAGCTAGCACCCAGACCTACCATTGACCTGATAGTAGAAACTCCACCATAAGGAGTAAGAGCCGAGGGGGCCACAGCGACGGCGGAGCCCACCGCCACGGTCGTTGGGTCAACGCAAATAGAGGTGGAGCCGAGCCTGGGCGAGGGGCCCTCGGCCGCAGCAGGGCCGCCGATCGACGAAGCACCAACGACTCCCAGTCCTGAACCCGCAGCGCCCAAGCCAGCTGAGGCCTCCGAGGGAGGCGAGGCTAGGACAATCCCATCAAGGCCCTCAATAATGAATAACGGCGCCGGGCGGAGTGGCTTGTTGCACAACTTATTTTGCTCGAGTTCCAGGAGGAGCTTAGCCAGTTGGGGGCCTCGGCCTTCTTCAGGGAAGCCTTCGTGGCGCTCATCCGGGTAAGTATCCTGCTCGACTTATAGTTCTCTTTTTTTGTATCCAATTAGCTTTTCTACTAACTTACTTTTTGGTGCAGTCGGCGAACTCCTTCGTGACCACAAGGGAGGTCATCAACCAAGGGCAGACCATCCTCCACGAGGCTCAGCGAGAGGCTACCGAGGCCCAAGCCTAGGCTGAGAGGGCAGAAGAGGCTAGGGAGGCGGCCGAACGCTGGGTGACAACCGAGGCTAAGTGCGCTCGGGCAGCCCTGGACCAGCTAGGGGAGGCCATGGGGGCCGTCACCGCTAGGGACTACCATATCCAAGCCCTCACCATTGAACTGAAGGCGGCTGAGGAGAGGGCAGTAAACGCTGAAGAGGTAGCGAGGCAGTCAGATTCTCGTACCACGGAAGGGGAGGCCAAGGTCCACGAGGTAGAAGCCGCTGCAGCTACTGCTGAGGAGAGGGCGGCTATTGCCGAGGAGAGGGCAGTCGTGGCCAAAAAGAGGGCTGTAGAAGCTATGGACAACTTTCGCAAGTCCACCAATTTCACGGATGAGCTAGCCGAAGCCTTCGCGGACATCTATCTCCAAGGGTTCAAGACTGTCAGAAGAAGGCGGCCAGGGTCCTGGGTCTCCCTGGCGCCATGGAGATAGAGCTGGACGAGGTGTCTAAGGGGGCACCGTCCGAGGGCGAGCCTACTGTAGCCGACCCCTGACCCCTTGTATCTTCTTTCCTTCTATACTAAAGTTTGACTTGGTAGATACTTAAGTAATGAAATTCTTTTTGAAATCTGCTTTCATTAGCTAGTGTAGCAACTTCCCTCTCAGCTCGTCGTCGTAGGAACCTTAGGGGCTGCGTCGGCACTAGGGGGTGGCGTCTGTCTGCTTACCATGAGCGAATCCACGACTTAGCTGCTATATAGGGCCGGACCCTATTGTGAGCACCGAGGTAGGACTCGATCGAAGCTCCCCTTAGCAAACCCGAGGTCGACGCATAGGTGCAAGCCTCGTAGGGAGCTTGCAGCGCCGAGCCACCATTGGAACTCCAGAGCAGGCCTCGGTCTTGAGGTGCCGATGTTGCATCGGGCTTGAAGTGTCAAACTGACCTAGGCTTTTGAGTACCGATGGTACATCGGGCTTGAAGTGTTGAGCTAGCCTCGGCTTTTGAGTGCCGATGGTACATCGGGCTTAAAGTGCCAAGCTGGCCTCGGGCTTTTGAGTACCGATGGTACATTAGGCTTGAAGTACCGAGCTAGCCTTGGGCTTTTGAGTACCGATGGTACATCGGGCTTGAAGTACCAAGCTAGCCTCAGGCTTTTGAGTACCGATGGTACATTGGGCTTAAAATGCCGAGCTGGCCTCGGGCTTTTGAGTGCCGATGGTGCATCGGGCTTGAAGTGCAGAGCTGGCCTCGGGCTTTTGAGTGCCGATGGTACATCAGGCTTGAAGTGCTAAGCTGGCCTTGGGCTTTTGAGTGTCGATGGTACATCGGGCTTGAAGTGCCGAGCTGGCCTCGGCTTTTGAATGTCGATGGTACATCAGGCTTGAAGTGTCGAGCTGGCCTCGAGCTTTTATTGAAAAGATGAATTACTCGAACACACTTTTATTGAAAAGATGAATTACTCAAACACAGTTTTATTAATATGAAATATGGGACAGGTGAGTCTAATATGAATAATTTGCCCAATGTATAAAAGGGATACATTACTGGTAGTACCAACGGAGGTTGTCAGAGTTCCAAGTCCGAGGGAATGACTTCACGTCTAGTCCTTCGATTCGGTACGCTCCATGATGGAGGGCTTCAATGACTCGATAGGGTCCTTCCCAATTCGGCAACAACTTGCCTCCTTTCGTCGGCTTCGAGACTTCGGCCCATCTGAGGACTAGGTCTCCTGGCAAGAATGATCTGGGATGGACACGAGCATTATAATACCTGGCAATTCGCTGTCGGTAGGTGGCCATCTAGAGTCTTGCTCGGTCACGTACCTCCTCCATAAGGTCAAGGTTGGCTCGCAGCTTGTTTGAGTTGTCCTCCTCATCGTAAGACTCCGTCCGGGAGCTTGGGATGCTGATCTCCACAGGGATAACAGCCTCGGATCCGAAGATGAGGCTAAAGAGGGTATCCCCCGTAGGAGCCCACGGCGTTGTGTGGTAGGCCCACAGTATGTTGGGAAGTTCCTTCACCCATCTCCCTTTGAAGTCATCCAGTCGCGCTCTGAGTCCTTGGAGTATAATGTGATTTGTCACCTTGGCCGCATCGTTGGTCTGAGGAAGACCGACAAAGGTCAATCACTGATGAATGCTTAGCTCGGTGCAGAATCCTCTGAAGGGTGCATTGTCGAACTATCGACCGTTATTGGTGATGAGGGTATGTGGTACTCCGAATCGGCAGATTATAGACTTCCAGAAAAAAGATCTCACTTTGCCCTCGGTGATCTTAGCCAGTGCCTCGACGTCGATCCATTTGGTGAAGTGGTCGACGGCTACCAATAGAAATTTGCGCTGGCCAAAGGCCGGGGGAAACGGTCCTAGGATATCTATCCTCCACTGAGCAAAAGGCCAGGGGGCCGCCAGGGGACTCAGCTGAGAGGTCGGCTGCCACTGGATGTTGGCATGTCATTGATAGATGTCACACTTTCAAACTAGCTCGGCGGCGTCCTCCTTCATCATCAGCCAATAGTATCCTTGGCGCAGGGCTTTGTATGTCAGTGCTCTGCCCCCCAGATGACTCCCACAAATGCCCTCATGGATCTCCCGCAGGATGTAATCAGCTTTCATGGGGCTGACAAACTTGAGGACTGGGTATGAGAAGGACCTTCGGTAGAGTCGCCCATCAATTATCAAAAACTTAGGAGCTCGTCGTTTGAGAAGCCTGGCCTCAGCCGAATCTTCAGGGAGAGTACCATCGGTAATGTACTGGATGTAAGCATCCATCCAAGAGGGTTCCCGCGCGACCAGTAGGGCCTCTTCTATGGCTTCAATGCTTGGAATCTTCAGATGCTCCACATACGTTCTCCCCAAGGTCCCATCGGCCGAGGTGGCCAAACGGGGTAGTGCATTAGCTCTAGCGTTCTCTCCTTTGTGAATATAACTGACACGGAAGTAAGCAAAATGGGAGGCCTGGGATTGGACCTTACTTAGATAATGGGACATGGCCGGATCTTGAGCTTCGTATTCCCCAGCCACCTGCCTAGAGATAAGCTGAGAGTCAGTGAAAGCCCTGAGACGTCATGCCCCGAGCTCCTTCGCTAGCTTCATTCCTGCTAGCAGGGCTTCATACTCTACTTGATTGTTGGTAGCGGGGAAAAGAAAACGGAGAGCATACTCCACCGCCTCTCCCTCGGGGCTCGCAAGAATGAGCCCAGCTCCACTCCTCTGTAAGTTAGATGCGTCGTCTATGTGAAGGAATTGGTTTCTTCAAACAACAGTGAGTAACAAAGATCATTGACATGCTAATTGTTAAATAACCACACATACAAATGCATATACTCATTTCAGTTAAACAAGATTGTGCACATGCACACTCTTGAGAACTGGTCCCTACTAGTGTTTCTTTCTACACAAAAGGTGTGAAATAGAGGGTTTTTTCCATTATTTCTTAACCTCTTCTCTGCGTGTGTGTGGTGGGTTGGACCATTTGGGCTTCGTAATCTTGAGCATCTTTTTTAAACTCTTCTATATAGGTTTTATCTAAAGTCAAAAGGAGTAGAATAGCTTCTCATTTGCCTTATTGGAGATTTCATGTCATATGTTGTGTCACTATGCATGTGTATGTGCATAGTTATATGCTTAAAAGGAATTTGACATGGCAATATGGTAGTTTTTGGGAAGACTTGTGTCCAAAGGTTTCTTGGTAGGCCCTTGTAAGTTGTAAGGTTGGCAACCTAAGGAACTATGCTCAAAGAGGAAATTAAAAATTAAAAAAAGGAATCCTACTTTTACACGATACTTACTGAAGTAATTCCTAAAGAGAAGTATGAGAATATGACTTTGAATGAATAACATGGTACTACATGTTCTACTTTGAACATAACTTCCTCATTTGGCTGGTACATCTTGATCTAGTCGCATTGTGAGAATGAATCCATGAAGCTCAACAACTCGTGCCTTACAGTAGCATTTATGAGTTAATCCTTGGTAACGGAAGCTATCCTTAGGGCGGGCCTTATTTGGGACCGTAAATTTTATACACATTCTCCATTTTCTGTTGGCTTTTTTTTACCATAATCACATTAGCAAGTCAGTTTGGATAATCAATTTCTTTGGTGAATTCAGCCTCTAAGAGCTTATCAGCCTTTTCGTTTGTAGTTCGCTGCCTATCAAAGCCAAAGTTCCAAATGGCTTGTAGCTCAGGTCTATGTTCAATCTATGAGCTATTATTGTGGGTCTGTCCCCAACATTATCTTCCGCAGTCCATGCAAACATGTCAGCATTGTCTTGGAGGAAGTTTAATCTGTGTTCTAATCTCTCCATGCAAAAGAGAGCCTCTCTGAATATTTTGACTGTCATCTTCATACAATGAAACTGTCACCAGGTTTTCTGTATGGTCCCTTCTTTGCTCCTTAAACTTGTCTCTCATGTCTAGGCTTCCAATGACAGTGTTTCTATGGGCTTTACTTTCTCTTTGAGGGATACCACATAGCACTATTGAGCTGTTGCTTGATCTGTAGTAACCTATCTTAATAATGGTCCTAATTTATTAACTCAACGTATCCCCCATTAAAGTGATAACAGCCCCCCTCCCTTAATTCCTAAGCGCTCGCTTCCTCCCTTAATTCCTAAGCGCTCGCTTGATGGGGCAAGCGTTGAAGGAAAAGGGTATAAATAGGAACCCATCCTAAGGTTTCAGTACAGAGTTCTCTAAGGTTTCAGAACACGATTCTCTCGAGAGAGATCCTAAAGTTTCAGAACAAGGTTCTCGAGAGAGATCTTAAGGTTCTATAGAGAGAAACCTAAAAGTGGAGGCATTGGAATTGAGTCCCTGATCAAGAGCAATCATGAAGGCATACACCATCTGAATGCGAGAGCTCGTTGATTAGAAGACCGATCCATCGAGAGGAAGAGGGAAGATCAAGAGGGAAGATCAATCGAGATCGTTAAGAAAGGAAGATCTCCCGTGCAGTCCACAGGAAGATCGGATTCCTTACCACCATTAAATAATAATGGCTGGAGGTAATTATGTTTAAGTAAATTAAGTCTAACATTTGGTATCAGAGCGAGGTTAAAACCTCTGCCTTATTTTGCGAAGATTTCTATTAAGTTTCTCTTTTCAAGCAATTAATGCCGCGTGTTTTCCGTTTTTAGTTTTCGGATCTCAGGTTGGTTTCGATCAGTTCTGATCACGGAATTGAAAGAAACCATTAAACCTATTTCAGATCCCGATTTTGCGGAAACACGGCTTCTTTCTTTTCTATTAAAGATTTCTTTCTAGCATTAAAGGTTTCCCAGATTTCTTTTATGGTATTAAAGAGATAGCATTAAAGAAAGAAAAGAAAAGAAACGTAGCATTAAAGAAAAGAAAAAACTAAAGGAGAGAAATGCAGCGGAAACGTGGCTTCAATAACCACATCGGTGAAATATTAAAAAAAGGGGAGAGAAAACTTTCGGTTTTCGTTTTTCTCGCTTATGGTCTTTCCGTTCTCTCACGGGATTTAAAATATGGATTGGTTGGATTTTAAATTCATTTATTATTTGTTTAATGTTTTATTAAATCATGTAACATGATTTATTTTTTATCATTTGTTTCTTGAGTTTAAATTTTTGTATTAAAATACGCCTCCTGAGTCTCTATGCCTACGGTGTTTTGCATAGACTGGCCCAAGGGAATAATGAGCTACGACCGGACGTGTTTTAATTAACAAAATTTTTTTCTTAAGATGATAATTTTAAAATTTATTAAATAGATATTGAAATGTTATCTTCTGTTCTGCATACTAGATTTACTCTATGCATGAATTTGGTGGTAGTGTAAAAATCACAGTGCAAATCCTTTCAAGGTCTGATTGGTCATTTGGTGTCTAGAAAGGTAAAGAGATTGTGGTTACTTAATTGGTTTCGTTGACTGACCTATGGAAAGCAACGGGGGGACCCCCACTTCTCTTTCACTGGCCTGGCCAATTTGACTAACTCGGATCTTGATTTGGAAATGTTACGTTGATTAAGATCACTACCTAATAATCATGCTAAATTGGTTTATCTATATGCATATAATGTCATGTGATCAATATGATGTTGATTAATTGAGGAGTAGCCACAGCATCTTTGATTAATCAAAATTATATATTGAGTTGCAAAGATCACATAAGGTTAGATGACATAAATTGTGACTAATTATATTAATGTAATGAATCTTATCCCACAGGAATTTTTGTTGCACTAATATAATTAATTAGGATGCGATAACAAATTATTTTCTTAATTACCCACAGGAATTAAGAAAGGAATATAATTTGTTAGTCACATCATTAAGCTAATGAGTCTATTTGAGTATAATAACTTAGCCCACAGGTAGTTATTGTATGTTATTGATTCATGTTATTGCATGTTTACATTGGTAAAACATGACATCAGTTATATGCCTCAAATTCAATTACATGAACATGATTTATTTTTTATGCAGCTATTTTGCCTGTTAATATTTCTGATATGAAATGTGACATTCCCGATTTAAGTGGTGATAATTATAAATTATGGAAGGAGAGAATTCTTCTTCAATTAGGGTGCATGGATATTGACTATGCTATCAGGAAGGATGAACCATATTTAGTTACATCTACTAGCACTCAGGCTGAGATTGCTGCGTATGAACGATGGGAACGGTCCAATCGCCTCAGTATGATGTTCATACGTACTACAATTTCTGCTAGTATACGTGGTTCAATTCATGAGTGCAAAAATGTCAAGGAACTTCTGAAGGCTATTGATGCACAATTTGAGTCTTCAGATAAGGCAATGGCTAGCACCCTAATGACAAAGTTATCATCAATGAAGCTCACTACGGTTGGAGGTGTGCGTGAGCACATCATGAAGATGAGGGACATTGCGGCTCAGTTGAAATCCCTAGAGGTTGAGATGTCAGAATCTTTCTTGGTGCACTTTATTTTGAGCTCACTCCCACAGCAATATAGTCCCTTCAAAATATCTTACAATACACATAAGGACAAATGGTCAATTAATGAACTTCTGACCATGTGTGTTCAAGAGGAAGGGAGGCTGATTTTAGAAATGGGAGAAAGTGCACATTTAGTCACTCACAGAAAGACTAAAGCTCCCAAAGCCAAACGCAAAGGAAAGGGTAAAGTATCCATCCATACAGAAGACAAGAAGGAGTTCAAGTGCTTCTTTTGCAAGAAGAAAGGACATATAAAGAAAGATTGTCTCAAATTCAAAGCTTGGCTTGACAAGAAAGGTACTCTAACCTCATTCGTATGTCATGAATCCAATTTGGTTATATGTCATAACACATGGTGGATTGATTCTGGTTCTACAATCCATGTTTCAAATACCTTGCAGGGTTTTCTAAATCAAAGGAAACCATTGGGAAGTGAACAAAGCATCTATTCAGGAAACAAGATGGGTTCACATGTGGAAGCAATTGGAACGTGCAGACTTATTTTACATTCTGGTTTTGTTTTGGATTTGGAAAAGACATTTATATTCCAAGTTTCTCTAGAAATTTGATTTCAGTGTCAAGGCTTGTACCAGCAGGATATTCCTTTAATTTTAATAAAAGCTCTGTTGATTTATTTTATAAATCTAAGCTTATTGGGAATGGTACATTGTCAGACAATCTTTTCCAAATCAATCTGAAAAATAATACCACCTATAATTGATGCACGCCCAACTGGTATGAAAAGATGTGTTATAAATGAGAATTCCTCTATTTTGTGGCATCGGAGATTAGGTCATATCTCCATTGAGAGAATTAAAAGATTAGTAAAAGATGGAGTACTTGATACTCTTGATTTTACTGATTTTGACACTTGTGTGGACTGCATAAAGGGAAAGCAAACCAACAAGTCCAAGAAAAATGCCAAGAGAAGTTCGGAAATACTGGAGATCATACATACGGATATCTGTAGCCCAGATATGGATTCGTATGATCAGAGATACTTCATCTCATTTATTGATGACTATTCACAATATATGTATCTCTACCTACTTCATAATAAGAACGAAGCATTAGATGCCTTTAAGGTATTTAAGGCAGAAGTAGAGAAACAATGCGGCAAGCAAATTAAAATCGTGAGGTCAGATAGAGGTGGAGAATATTATGGTAGATACACTGAGAATGGACAAGCACCTGGTCCGTTTGCTCGGTTTCTTGAAGAAAATGGAATTGTTGCACAATACACCATGCCAGGGTCTCCTGACCAAAACGGTGTAGCTGAAAGAAGAAACCGGACATTATTGGACATGGTAAGGAGCATGATTGTCAGCTCTAAGTTACCTAAATCCTTGTGGACTGAAGCTCTTAAAACTGCTGCGTATATATTGAATCGGGTTCCAACCAAGGCTGTTTCCAAAACGCCATTTGAGTTATTTAAAGGTTGGAAACCGAGTCTGCAACATATACGTGTTTGGGGATGCCCATCTGAAGTAAGAGTCTATAATCCACAAGAAAAGAAACTAGACCCAAGGACTATCAGTGGATACTTTATTGGATATGCTGAGAAGTCCAAGGGTTATAGATTTTATTGTCCATCTCACAGCACTAGGATTGTGGAATCAAGAAATGCAAAATTTCTTGAGAATGACTTGATCAGTGGGAGTGATCAATCTCAGTATTTGGCTTCTTCTGAGAAAGATCATTCAGTTATTCCAGCTTCCACTTCAAGTGAGGGATTGGTTGTTATTTATGGCACTCCTCAAACTCAATTAAGTGCCCAACAACCAGTCATTGAGATTTCACAAGCTGATGGTAATCTAGAAGATCGTGTTGTTCATCAACAATCAGTTGTGCAAGATACTCCTCAAGAGGTCATTGACACAACATTAAGAAGATCAACTAGAATAAAGAAATCAGCAATTCCTAGTGATTATGTTGTGTATCTACATGAATCTGACTATAACATTGGAGCCGAAAATGATCCTGAAACGTTTTCACAAGCCATGAGTTCTAAGGAATCAAACTTGTGGTTCAATGCCATGAAAGAAGAGATGGAATCTATGGCATCTAATCGAGTCTGGGATCTTGTTGAGTTGCCTGATGGTGTAAAAGCCATTGGATGTAGATGGATCTTCAAAATAAAGAAAGACTCACAAGGCAACATTGAGAGATATAAAGCAAGACTCGTTGCCAAAGGATTCACTCAGAGGGAAGGAATCGACTACACGGAGACATTTTCTCCTGTATCCAAGAAAGACTCTCTCCGAATAATTATGGCATTGGTAGCTCATTTTGATTTTGAGTTACATCAAATGGATGTGAAGACCGCATTCCTTAATGGAGATCTAGAGGAAGAGGTTTACATGAAACAACCTGAAGGATTTTCCTCTAGTGATGGTGAGCATTTGGTTTGCAAACTTAAGAAATCCATATATGGATTGAAACAAGCCTCACGTCAGTGGTATTTAAAATTTCATGATGTGATCTCTTCCTTTGGTTTTGAAGAGAACATCATGGATCAATGTATATACCAGAAGGTTAGTGGGAGCAAAATTTGTTTCTTGGTCCTATATGTGGATGACATTCTACTTGCAACCAATAATAAAGGGTTGCTACATGAGGTGAAACAATTTCTCTCTAAAAATTTTGATATGAAAGATATGAGTGAGGCATCTTATGTCATTGGCATTAAGATCCATAGAGAAAGATCTCGAGGCATTTTGGGATTGTCTCAAGAAACTTATATCAATAAAGTCTTGGAGAGATTTCGGATGAAAAATTGTTCACCAAGTGTTGCACCTATAGTGAAGGGTGACAAGTTCGCTTTGAACCAGTGCCCTAAAAATGAACTTGAACGGGAACAGATGCACAACATTCCATATGCTTCAGCTGTTGGAAGCCTAATGTATGCTCAGGTTTGCACAAGACCTGACATAGCATTTGCAGTAGGAATGTTGGGAAGATATCAGAGTAATCCAGGTTTAGACCATTGGAGAGCTGCTAAAAAGGTCATGAGGTATCTTCAAGGGACCAAGGACTACATGCTCATATATAGACAAACTGATCATTTGGAGATAGAGGGCTACTCAGATTTGGACTTTGCTGGCTGCGTTGATTCTCGGAAATCAACATCAGGATTTGTATTTATGTTAGCTGGTGGAGCCATATCATGGAGGAGTGCAAAGCAGACCTTGACTGCTACCTCTACTATGGAAGCAGAGTTCGTTGCTTGTTTTGAGGCTACATCGCAAGGTGTATGGTTAAAGAGTTTCATCTCAGGGCTTAGAATTGTTGACTCCATTACTAGGCCAATTAAATTGTACTGTGACAATTCAGCTGCTGTATTTTTGGCTAAAAATCACAAGAGTGGTAGTCGAAGTAAACATATCGACATTAAGTATTTAGCCATAAGAGAACGTGTTAAAGAGAATAAAGTGGTCATAGAACACGTTAGCACTGAATTGATGATAGCTGATCCTTTAACTAAAGGCATGCCAATTAAGAAGTTTAAGGATCATGTGATAAGAATGGGAGTTGGTTCCATGATATAATTGTATTGATAACAATTTGTACAAAGAAACTCTTATTTCAAACGTTTGTTTATTTCTCATTCAGGTGTACACGTTATATGACTTTTGAGAAATGACAAACTTTTCTTTTGGACTCTGAATAAACATATGGTTTATTCATTATGTTATGTTGTCACATTTGGAATAGTGATAAAGAAATTGAATGCATTGTAATACATAGAAGATAATACTCAATTATAGAGGACCTATCGCTATGATTCATGTATTTAGTTTCTTGTTCAGTGTTGATAAAATATACGGACCAAGTGGGAGAATGTAGTAATCTATCTTAATAATGGTCCTAATTTATTAACTCAACGTATCCCCCATTAAAGTGATAACAGCCCCCTCCCTTAATTCCTAAGCGCTCGCTTCCTCCCTTAATTCCTAAGCGCTCGCTTGATGGGGCAAGCGTTGAAGGAAAAGGGTATAAAATAGGAACCCATCCTAAGGTTTCAGTACAGAGTTCTCTAAGGTTTCAGAACACGATTCTCTCGAGAGAGATCCTAAAGTTTCAGAACAAGGTTCTCGAGAGAGATCTTAAGGTTCTATAGAGAGAAACCTAAAAGTGGAGGCATTGGAATTGAGTCCCTGATCAAGAGCAATCATGAAGGCATACACCATCTGAATGCGAGAGCTCGTTGATTAGAAGACCGATCCATCGAGAGGAAGAGGGAAGATCAAGAGGGAAGATCAATCGAGATCGTTAAGAAAGGAAGATCTCCCGTGCAGTCCACAGGAAGATCGGATTCCTTACCACCATTAAATAATAATGGCTGGAGGTAATTATGTTTAAGTAAATTAAGTCTAACATGATCTTCTCAGACTTTGCCTATGCCAAGCTCAATGGGGTGCTTTATTAGCAAGTGATAGGTTGAAATCATGGTTTGCATCACATTCAAAGCTAAGTCATCCCGTAATTACATTATATGCTAGAGGAACTTTGATGATCAGAAAATTCACAATCACAATTTTCTGTTAAAGTTCTTCTGAGAAAGGCATCGGGAGTGCAAACACTCCAACCTGAGCTGGTTCTCTAATAAAAATGATATGAGCTAATGCCTATCTTTTGAAATGCATCATAGAAGAAAATATCAGCAGAACTACTATTGTAACTAAGAATCCTTCATACTCATGTACTTCACTATTGTTGCTGACATAAGCAGAGTATCATCATAAGGAGTTTGAACTCCTTACAAGTCATCTTCTAAGTATGAAATTCTTGGCTTTTTTAAGGTAGGCTCTATTGCTTTTGCTTTCCAAGCATGGGCTTTCCAAGCCAAGGAACTTTCTTATCCAGTAACACCTCTAAGTATAATTGTTATGACCCTTGTTGTAGGTTGGTTATCTGCCCTTCTCTTAAGAGTATGATGCTTAACTTGACCTACATCATCTCTCTTCTTCCAACCATCTACAAATTGATTAAGATAATGTATACGAATGAGGTCGTCTATTTCATCCTTTAAATTCCTGCATTTCTCGATGTTTTGGCTCTTTGTAAAATTGATAGTATTTTGTTTGATCTCTCTTATTACCGTTGGATCTCAGCTTTCCTGGGTGATGCACTTATTCCTAATCTGCATTAGAATTTGACTTCTGGTATTAAAGGGTATATACTTTTCAAATTCCCAAGGCAGGCTCTTAGGTCATCCAAGAGCCTCTTGGGCATCCCTAGTTTTCTTTTGCTTTCCTTCATTTTATGTTCATCTTGTCCTCTACATTTTTGTTTTAGCGCTCTCCTTGGCATCCAAGATGGAGAACCAGGAACAGAGAGCTCAATTTTCTTTTGTTTCTTTCTTAATTATAGCGTTCTCCTTGGCATTAATGTATTTTTCTGCTACACCAATAGCTTTATCAAATCCTTAGGAGGGTGCTTCAAGAGAAAGAGAAGTTAAATCGCCGAATATAGTCTCAAAGCAAACCCTCTTTCTTCTTGATTGTCATCAAGTTAGCCGAAGTCTTCTTAAGCTTCCTATCGATAATGAAGTGGCCAATGAATTAACGGCTCAACTGCTTGAACGAGCTAATTGAGGTAGGTCAGAGGCTAAAGCACTAGGACCAAACTACTGTCTTCAACTGGCAGGGAAAGTTCGATGCATGATTGCAATAGCATTAGAGCATTGAAGCTCATTAGGTGATCTATAGGATCTGAAGTCCTATCATATTGCACGAGTTGAGGCATCTTGAACTTCAAGCATACCAATTTTGACATGTTATCTTTTGTAAATGGTGGCTCATTAGTAAACTCTAAGTCATTTATCACATCTACTCCTCTCTTGCCCTTGACCACTTCACCATAATGCCGATCTTTGGATTTATCTCAATTTGTTTGTCAAGCTTACCATTAGGTCAATTTATTAAGGAGTTTTTAGAGTTAGAGTATGTCTCAGGCCGTGCGGAATAGTTTTTTGACTTTTCCAAGCATGATGGCTATGGTATGCTTCTTTTATTCATTGTTGATGAGTTCAATTATTATGTGAGCTTGGTTGGCCTGTGGATCTACACCCCTCTGTATTTCGTTGACCTGATCCTTTAGAGTCAGGTTCTGCATCAGTTTAGGTAGGGTATCTACTCTTTGCATGAGCACGTTGAACTAGTCCTGAGTTATCACTCCTGTTGGTTGATGAGGAAGATGGTTCATTGAATTTCTCTACAATTCTAGTATCCGACTTGAATGCTAGGTTGGGAGCCAAGTACTGCTGCTTGTTCCTTGATAGTTTCTTCTAAGTAATACTGCTTGTTCCTTGATAGTTTCTTCCTTTCAGTGGCATGTTTTGGATTCATGTTCCATTTCCCACAAATGGCATCAATTTGTTGATGTGTAATGTTGGCTTCAAAATCCAATGACTAAGAAAGAAATGCGTAAAAAGCATGGGTTATTCTCTGAGGGGACCATATGATGCTCAACTGAATAAAGAGAATTTAAGAAAATAAAACTGGAATGCAAGAAAGCAGAAATTGCATTAGCCATTTTCTGTAGCCTTTGTTTATAGGAGAGTTAAATCCCACCAAGGTCTGGAAAGCTTAGAATCCTTATTTGGGTGGCAAGTAACTGGTATTTAATACTTGATCATATCCTCAATTTGAATAGAGTTAATCTTTGGGGAAAGTATCATCCCTGTCACATATCACCAAATAATTGGGTACTTATTTTATGTCATGTCAGTACTCATTATTGGGAATTATGTCCTAAAGCCAATCAATTAACATGTAGATGATTGTGCAAGTTGTAAATGTATATGAATTATAAATTAATAAAATTTGGCAGTTCATCATATCGCATCTTTCCGAAATAAATTATTTTGTGATGGAGTTCTTAGAACCATAATCTATTCAATAAAGAGAGGGTTTATTGAGTAGTTCTTAAAATAGTCACAACCAAATGTATATAGTTATAGGGCAACTATGTATCAAGTAAAGGTCGTTGTATATCATATGGGTTGGTTGTCCTCTTTACCAAGGAGTGTGATGACATTGGTATGACATGCAGGTGAAGTGTATGGTATTTTACTGAACGTGACCAATTTGCGGAACATTCTTCTGCCAAGAAGTGTTCGCGAAGGGATATGGATATAAGTGTCTCTCTGATCTGAGATCATCATGGTAGCTTACAAGCAACCTACTGTACTTTGGTGCTGGATTATCTGAATTTCTAATCCAATGACAGAAGGTTTCTGGGTGCAGTAAAGTACTTGTGGAGCAGTGAGTGGATCAAGATAGGATTGACCCCTCCAAATAGTTTGGAATAAATATCTCACTGTGTTTCAATTTAGCAAAACCTTGGCCAGGATAGTCCCTGTGAGGAGTCACAGGACTTATGAAGATTGAGACACTTTATAGATGAACTGGTTAAGGGTTGGCAGTTGAAACCTAAGTCATCTTGAGCATTAAGGGTCAAAGGGATGAATTATATGGTAACCATATGCCAGAGGTTCTTGATTGTTGCTCTGCAACTTCGGCCTATCCGGATGTCGGGTGTCATTACTAGATGGCAACTTTGATTAGTATTGGAAGTGTTCCAGTGCTATCGGCTTAGTATTCGAATCTATGGGGTCACACGCCATAGGGGATTCTACCTGACTGGATGATTGAGAAACTAAATGTTAGTAAATTAATTGAAGGATTGATTTAACAATACGATTATTGCCTAGCTCAATTTGATTGAGCTATGAAGATCTTGGTCAAATCAAATATGATTTGATTTAGACTCAAATTTAGGTCAGCCTAATGTTAACATTCTTACCTATTTAAATTCGAATTATGAATTTGAATTTCAAGCTAATTTTAATTTCAAGTTTAAAGATTGAATTTTGAATTCAAAACTTTAAGTCTAAATTTAAAATGGATGTTAATGATCTCTTCCTAATTACCCCTCATTCCTTAACTTCTAACCTTTTCGGTTTTTAACTGAAAAAGGAGATGAAAAGTTTCTTCCTTAACTCTTTTTCGGTTTTTAACTAAAAATGAAGATGAAGGGTTCCTCCTTATCTTTCAACAAACGTTGGAAAAGAAAACGACAGTGAGATAAGAATTTTTTAGGATGAAAGGGATTCTGGCTATAAAACCTGGGGATAAGATGTTTCCTAGCAACATACATCCTTTTGACAATTCCAAGAGTATCTTGGTGTTGCAAAGAAGAAATCTCATCATCGAAGCCTAGGAGAGGAGCTAGCACTCCGAAAAGGCTGTCAAGATCAGAGCCCCAGCGTGGATCACCTGTAGAGGCTATACACCTTTGTATGGCTTGTAAAGTACTATCTACCACCGTCTTCTACTATTACGTGAGTGATTAAGCATCAAAAGATAAAAGATTCAATATTTACTGGTGACTTAGATGAGATCTAAGGCACTAGGCAACATATAGATATGATCTATGTTATTGTTTTTTTTATTATATAGATTTGATCTATGTATTATTATATACATTTGATCTATGTATTAGATGTTTTATACTTATATATATTGATCCTGTTGTAGGCTGATATTAGATTAGATCCAATATCTTACTGCTTCCATTGCATGTTTATTTTACAAAAATGCATTTCTATTTATTTTTGTTGCCTACAAAAGCTTTACTAACATTGGTATCAAAGCCATGTTAGTGTTCTTAGTTTCTATCGTGCTCTACTCTGGCATGGTCCAATGGAGGAGCCTACTGGTAGTACCCTGGATCATTATGCCCAACGAGCGTCTGGTAGGGATATCAGGGATGCACCAATGAGGGAGGCTACTGGTAGTACCTCAGTGCGTGGTGCTCAACTACCCACGACTCGGAGAGTGCAATAGTCTGCTGAGAGCACTTGAAGGCTATTTTGGTAGGAGGCAAGTACTTGGATTGGGTAAATTCACAAGGCCATCCGATCATAGGAGAGAAGTAGGGTTTAAAGACCTTCTTTTTCATTCAATGGGGGAGACTATGGCGTGTAGGGATGCTACTTGTGTCATGACTCATGAAGAAGAAAAGTGAAAGATCATATAGATTAAAATTGTTTTAATCTCATTTTTGGTTGATATGATCATAAATTGTTTTAATTTTTTGTAAAATCTATTTTACATGTTAAATTAAAATTATTTCAATTTAAGAGTTTTGTTAACTTTAATTGAGATCTTAAATGACAAAGATATATAGAAATATGATTTGAAGATCTTAAGTCATTTGTATAAGTTTGAAGGGTCATGGGTTAGCTTGAGTTGGATCCTTAATTGGGTTAGACCTAAGTTTAGATTAATTGGACTAAAAAGAGAACTTAAATCTAATCAATAGTTGAGTTAGGTTATATTCTTTTTAGATTTCTCTAATTAGTTAGATTGATTAGTTCATAAATTTAAATGGACTTGTTTTATTGCTCGGTGGTGAGCCCAAGTCTTTAAACTAATCTAATCGAATATGATGAACCCATCCCATGGTCTCACTTACCTATAAGATGTGATCGATCATAATTGATTGGGTAACTCCATGATTTAAGTTAGCTCATATCACTTATATTGAATCAGTATGACTGATTAAAGTACCCATGGACCAATTATTCATAAACTATTCTACAAGTAAGTGGGAGAATTCTTGATTATAGTCCATATGTTCTCTTTCATATGTCACACATTAAAAAGAACACAACAAGAAAATACTGAAATAGCGATGTAAATTTAGCGACGCATTTTTGCATCGCTAAATTACGACCAAATTGCGACGCCTCAGCGACAACGAAAAATAGCGACGCAATTAGCAACCCCAGAAACTTGCGTCGCTATTTAGCGACTCAATAGCGACGCAAAAAACTAAAAAAATTAAAAAAATATTAATTCTAAATAGCGACGCAATAGCGATGCATAGCTTAAAAAATTAAAAAATATTAAATTTTAATTTAGCGACGCAAATATTTGCGTCGCTAAATAGCGACGCATTAGCGACGCAATAAACTAGATAATTGAAAAAAATTAATTTTTAATTTAGCGACGCAAGTAATGAGTTTCAATTTTTTTTAAAAAATTAAATTTTATAAAATATAATTAAAATATAAAAAAATAAAAAAATAAAAAATTGTGATGCCACTAGATGCGTCGCAATTTAGCAATGCATAAAAAATGACTCACTACATTGCGGCGCAACTAGGTGAGTCGCAATTATTTTAAAAAAATTAATTTTTATAAAATATAATTATGAAATAAAAATATTGCGACGCAATTCAGTGCGTCATAATTTTTTTAAAAATTAATTATGTTAAATAGCAACGCATTAGTGATGCAATAAACCAGATAATTAAAAAAATTAATTTTTTATTTAGCGACGCAAGTAATGTGTCACAAATATTTTTTTCAAAAAATTAAATTTTATAAAATATAATTAAAATATAAAAAAATTAAAAATAAAAAATTGCAATGCCACTAGATGCGTTGCCATTTGCGATGCCACTAGATACGTCGCCATTTAGCGATGCATGAAAAATGAGTCGTTACGTTGCGACGCAACTAGGTGCATCGTAATTATTTTAAGAAAAATTAATTTTTATAAAATATAATTATGAAATAAAAATATTGTAATGCAATTCAGTGCGTCGCAATTTTTTGAAAAATTAATTATGTTAAATAGCGATGCATTAGCGATGCAATAAACCAAAAAATTAAAAAAAATTAATTTTTAATTTAGCGACGCAAGTATTGCATCGCAATTTTTTTTAAAAAAATAAATTTTATAAAAAAAATTAAAATAAAACATTGCAACGCATCAAAATGCGCCGCAATTTAGCGAGGTGTTGACCCAATTATTGATTTTGATGATTAATAAAGGAATTGAGTATATTCATTGTGTTACTAATAAATTTAACAAGTGTTTCAGGGCTTAAAAATATTTGTTTAATCAAAAGGCATCAAGAAACGTGTTTTGAATCAAGTGCCAAAGGTAAGTTTCAAAATTCAGAGCCTGGAGTCGACACCTAGAAAGTCTGGAGCCGACCCCATGGCCAATCAAATGTCTTTCTAATTTTTGATACGGTCCAAAGCCGACACCCAGAGTTTTGGAGTCGACACTTATAGTGTCTGGAGCTGACTCTGACACTGGGACAGAAACATAATTTTTGACTACCTTGGAGCCGACACTTACAGTCTTTTGGAGTCGACACCTGAACATGGCGAGCCGACACTTTACTTTTTCGAAGCCGACTCCTCAACGAGCTCAGAACTTTCTATTTTTGGATACACAACTTGGAGCCGACACCTAAAAAGTTGGAGCCGACTCCAACCTATCAGGAACGGATTTTTAAATTGCCAGATCAGCTCAAACAGTAATATTTTCTTTACCTAACCCCTAACGGCTATATTTCATGTATGGAAAAACTTTTCAGGTACATTCCAACGGCTAGTTTCACATCCAAAATAGATAAAACGGAATCTATAAAAGGAGGAAGAGCGTTCGTTTGAAAAAAAAAAGAAGAAAAATGGAAAATATAGAGAAATCATATTGAAAAAAAAAATCCGAGAGGTTTTGAGCAAGAAATCAAGAGAAAAGAATCCACGTTCAAATTCTTCCACTTCAAAAAGCTCAAAGAGAAATCCAAGGCGTTCAACTTGAAAAATCGAAGGATTTTTCAAAAGAAGAAAAAGCCCTATTTTTGTGATTTCCCAACTTCTCATCTGCAACATCTGTGAAGAATCGGAGCTGAGGCTTGATTCAACATCTCAAAAGAGAAGAGGAAAAGAAGAAAAGCTCAAATCCAATCATCTTCAAATCAGGCTTTTCTAAACTTGTTTATTTACTTTGAATATTTGCTCATTTAAGGAGCTGTGTGTTATTGTAAACATTATTCTTTCTTGTTTTTGCTAGTTCAATCAGGGGGATTGAATTAGTGGAGGTAGTATACCTTGGGACAAGCTAGATTAGCTTGTGTTAGGGTTTTGTGCTGGTGAGCCCGGAAAACCAGCTGGGTTCATTGTGATCCCTGGGAAACAACAAGTTTTGAGTTATGATCTTGTAAAACAACTCGCTGTAATCTAGTTGATTATAGTGTGGACCCAAGTGGAACTTGGGAGTGGACGTAGGTGTTGGATACACCAAACCACTATAAAATTCTTGTGTTTGCCGTGCTTTAATTGTCTCTCTCTTTATCTCTTCATTTGTGATTGAAATTTATTCTGTACTTAATTATTTCAAAGCCAATACTTTTAAAAGGTTAAAATTTTTAAGAACCCAATTCACCCCCCCTCTTGGGTTGCCATTTGGGCCAACAATTGGTATCAGAGCAAGTGCTCATTTGAATTTGGTCTAACGATCAAGAGCTAAAGATCCAAATGGCGGCTCAAGCTAGTTCATCTTACTTAGAAGGTCAATCCACTAATCGACCTCCTTTGTTTAATGAAACTAATTATGGTTATTAGAAAGCTAGGATAAAAATTTTTATTCAAGCACTTGACTATGACTTATGGGGTATCATAGTTAATGGTCCACACACACCCACAATTAGAGTAGATAACATGGTGATTCCTAAGCCGGAAACGGAATGGGATGAACATGATAAAAAGTTGGCACAACTTAATGCCCAGGCTATGAATGTTTTATATTGTTCACTAGATGCAAATGAATTTAATCGAATTTCTACATGTATTTCCACGAAAGAAATTTGGGATAGATTAGAGGTTACCCATGAGGGTACAAATCAAGTTAAAGAATCAAATATTAATATTTTAGTGCATAAATATAAATTGTTTAGCATGGAACAAACTGAAACCATCACATGCATGTACACAAGATTCACTGATATTGTAAATGGTTTAAAAAGTCTAGGTAAGACCTATACTAATTCTGAACTTGTGCGTAAAATTCTTAGGTCACTTCCAAGATCGTGGGAAGCGAAGGTGACTGCCATCCAAGAAGCAAAGGACTTAAATATGTTACCTTTGGAAGAGCTACTTGGATCCTTGATGACTCATGAGCTAACAATGAAACAACATCAAGAGGAGGAAGTCAAGAAAAAGAAGACAATCGCTCTCAAAGCTGCAGAAAAGGATATAAGCAGCAGTGATGAAGAAGAGGAAGATGACGAGACAGCTCTCCTTGCAAGAAAATTTAAGAAATTCATGCAAAGAAGGAGACCCTTCCACAAGAAGAAATCTGGAACAAAAATGGAAGGAAAAGGAGAAAGAGAAGGACAAAAAAAAGAAAAGGAGCTCTTAATTTGTTATGAGTGTAAGAAACCAGGGCATTTTAGATATGACTGTCCTTAACTGAAGAAAGCCTACAAGAAGAAAAAGAAGGCGTATGTTGCAACTTGGAGCGACAGCGATGAATCCTCTTCAGAGGAAGAACAAAAAGAAGTTGCAAATATTTGCTTTATGGCAAACGATGACAACGAAGTAAGTTCTAAAAACCCTTGTGATGATTTCGTATTTGATGAATTGTTTGAAGTTTTTAATGAACTAGTTGATGATTTTAAAGTCTTGAAAAAGAAATACAAATTTTTGAAAAACGATAATTCAATTCTCATTAAAGAAAAAGATAATCTTACTCATAAGATTGAGATGCTAAAATCTGAAAATGATAATTTGACAAAAGAAAGAGAATCAATCTCAATGAAAATAATAAATTAAAGAATGAAGTTGATTAATATAAAAATATTGTTGATAAATTCACTAATAGTTCTGAAAAACTTAATTTATTATTGAGTAATCAAAGAGCTATATTTGATAAGGCTGGATTAGGATATATGCCTAACATAAAACAAAGTTTGTCAAAAACTTTTTCAGAAAAGAACCAAATAAAGATGATGTTACATGTCATTATTGTAACAAGAAAGGCCATAAATCCTATGAATGTAAGGCAAGAAATAGTAACAAGAATTTAAGTAGTAAAGGAAAGAAAATATGGGTTCCCAAAGGAAGGTGTTGGAGAAATGAAGAAAGAACAGAGCCCGTTACCGCTCTGCTACCACTTGGCCCCTAGTCTACAAGGGGCGATGCCGGCAACAACGCCTGAGCTGCTCGACCCCTGAGACTTGGAGAGGAGGGGGGAGCCAGCCGAGCACCTATTGACCTTCCCCTTGGGGGAAGACCCGACAAGGACCATCCAGGTCAGAGCACTACTTCCGGAGGAGGCGCGCAATCAGCTTCTTGCTTTCCTGCGTGTCAACTCCGATATCTTTGCATGGTCATCATCTGATATGCCAGGTATTCATGAGGAGATAATCACTCATCGGCTTAACATTAAGCCAAAGTGTCGGCTAGTCTGGCAGAAGAAGAGAAGCTTCACATCAGACCGGCAAAGGGCCATTGACGAGGAGATCCGCAAGCTGAAGGCTGCAGGCCACATTTAGGAAGTCCACTACCCTAACTGGTTGGCCAACATCGTGATGGTCCGCAAGGCCAACAGGAGTTGGAGGATGTGCGTAGACTTCACCGATCTCAACAAAACATGCCCCAAGGACAGCTTCCCTTTGCTTTGGATTGATCAGCTCGTGGATGCTATATCAGGCCACGAGACCCTTAGCTTTATGGATGCCTTCTCGGATATAATCAAATTAAGATGGACCCCGCGAACGAGGAAGCTACTTCGTTTATTACAGAGAAGGGAATATACTATTATAAGGTGATGCCATTTGGACTAAAGAACGCGGGAGCCACTTACCGTAGGCTAATGAACAAGATCTTTGAAGACCAGATCAGATGCAACATAGAGGTGTACATGGACGACATGCTGACCAAAAGCATCATACCACTGATCACATTGCTGACCTGACAGAAACCTTCGGCAACCTCCGTCAGTATTAGATGAGACTGAACCCCCACAAGTGTACCTTCGGGGTAACTGCAGGCAAGTTCTTGGGTTTCATGGTGACGCAACGTGGGATTGAAGCAAACCCTGACATGATCTGAGCCATTTTAGACATGAGGTCTCCAGTTAACAAAAAGGAAGTCCAATGCCTGACTGGAAGGATGGCGGCCTTGAGCCGTTTTCTATCCAAGTCTGCAGAGAGATGCTTGCCTTTCTTTAAGGCACTGCGCAAAGTCAACGGCTTTGAATGGATGAGGGAGTGCTAGGAGGCCTTCGAGGGATTGAAAGAGTTTCTATCCACCCCGCCACTGCTATCCAAGCCGAGGGGTAGGGAAGAACTTCTTCTGTACCTCGCGATCTCTTCTGAAGCTGTCAGCTCTGTGCTGGTTCGCGTGGATGCCGATGGGACACAAAAGCCGATGTATTACACTAGCAAGGTGCTTCACAACGTGGAGACCACATATTCGAGAGTCGAGAAGATTATCTTCGCATTGATTATTCCGCTCAGCGCCTCCGACCTTATTTTCAAGCTCATTTGATCGTGGTAGTCATAGACCAACCACTTAAGGTGATCCTCTCTCGTCCTGATACCTCTGGTCAGCTGGTGAAGTGGGCACTCAAGCTGGAAGAATTCGACCTATCGTTTTATCCAAGTTCAGCCATGAAGTCTCAAGTCTTGGCAGATTTCTTGATCGAGTACACTTGGGCTGAGGAGCAACCAAAAGAGTTCCATACAAACCCCTTGGGTTCTGGAACCGAAAGAGGGGATGACTGGATCCTTCACGTGGACAGAGCATCAAATTCCCAAGGGAGCAGAGCGGGCCTCATCCTGGCTAGTCCAGACGGAGTTGTAACCGAGTACGCCCTTCGTTTTCTCTTCCTAGCCACCAACAATCAGGCTGAGTATGAAGCCCTATTGTCTGGGATAAGATTGGCTCAAGAGCTCGGGGTGAAATGCCTTAGAGTATTCACTAACTCCCAGCTAGTCACCATCCAAATCAGAGGGGAGTACGAGGCACGAGATCCTACTATATCCCGTTACTTAAGTATGGTGCAGTCACAAGCCTCTCCCTTAGCCCATTTCAGTGTCAGCTACATTCCTCGGAGGGAGAACGCCAGAGCTGACGCTCTGTCCCCACTAGCCACCTTAGCCGACGGGACTTTGGGAAGAACCTACATAGAGCATCTGGAAGCCCCAAGCATCGAAGCAATAGAAGAGGCCCTGTCGTTCGAGCAGGAGCCCTCTTGGATAGATGCTTATATTCGGTATCTTACCGATGGCGCCCTCCCTGAAAACCCGACTGAGGTTAGGCTACTCAAGCAGCGGGCCCCAAAGTTTCTAATGATGGACGAAAAACTTTACCGAAGGTCGTTCTCATACCCGATCCTCAAATGCATCGGCCCCACGGAAGCAGATTACATCCTGCTAGAAATCCATGAGGGCATATGCGGAAGTCATTTGGGGGGCAGAGCCCTGGCGTACAAAGCCCTGCGGTAAGGATACTACTGGCTAATAATGAGGGAGGACGCGTTTGAGCTCATCAAGAGATGCGATAGTTGCCAACGCCATGCCAACATCCAGTGGCAGCCGATGTCCCAGCTGAACCCCCTGGCTGCACTTGGCCCTTCGCCCAGTGGGGTATGGACATCTTGGGACCGTTCCCTCCAGCCTTCGGTCAATGCAAATTCATGCTGGTGGCCGTCGACCATTTCAGTAAGTGGATCGAAGCCGAAGCACTCACCAAGATCACCAAGGGCAAGGTGAGATCCTTTTTCTGAAAATCTATAGTATGCCAGTTCGGACTGCCGTATACCCTCGTTATTGACAACGACCGGCAGTTTGACAACACGGCCTTCTGAGAGTTCTGCGCTGAGCTAGGCATCCATTAGCAGTTCACCTCCGTAGGGCATCCCCAGACCAACGGCATGGCCGAGGTGACCAACCGCATTATTCTTCAAGGACTTAGAGCCCGGCTAGATGACTGCAAAGGACGGTGGGTGGAGGAGCTCCCCAATATACTATGGGCCTACCACACAACGCCGCGAGCTCCCACCGAAAAGACTCCTTCAGCCTAGTCTTCGGGTCCAAAGCTGTTATTCCTATGGAGATAGGTGCCCCAAAACCCCGGACGGAGTTGTACAGCGAGGGGAACAACCCAAATCAGTTGCGGGCCGACCTCAACCTAGTGGAAGAACTACGAGACCGAGCGTGACTCCGGATGGCAGCTTATCGACAGCGAACAACCAAGTATTACAATGCTCGCGTCCGCCCCAGGCATTCTTGCCAGGAGACCTAGTCCTCTAATGAGCCGAAGTTTCAAAGCCGATGGAAGGAGGCAAGCTAGAGCCAAAATGGGAAGGACCCTATTGAGTCGTGGAGGAAGTCCACCATGGAGCGTACAAAATTGAGGAGCTGGATGGGAAGCCTCTCCCCCCACTTGGAACGCAGGCAACCTACGTCGGTACTATCAATAGTTTGTTAATGTCCCTAATTTGAGCATGTCTGCTAGAGTAATATTCATTCTCACTAACACGTGTCTTTGAGTGATCCTGCTTCTTAATTAAAGCCCAACCTTGCATTGGCACCTGAAGCTCGACTTTGCATTGGTACCTAAAGCCCGACTCCGCGTCGGCACCTGAAGACTGACCCTGCGTCAGCACCTAAAGCCTGATCCCGCATCAGCACATGAAGCTCGACCCTGCATCGGCACCTGAAGCCCAACTCCGAAAGCCCGACTCTGTATCGACACTTAAGCTCAACTCCGTCGGCACTTGAGCCCGACTCCGTGTCGGCACTCTAGCTTGACTGCATCGGCACACGAAGTCCGACTCTGTGTCAGTATTTGAAGTTTGGCTCTTCACCGGTATAGCCCAATCCCGTGTCATCACATTGGCCCAGCTGTGTCAGCGCTCCGCTCGGTCTCATGACGATAGTCATTATGGATACCTTGTCTGCCCCTTAATCGACCTCGCGTCAGTGCTACACTCTTTGGTGCTTCCAGCCTTTGTATCGGCCTATGGCACAAGGTCGTTTGCCCTCAAGGCCATAAGGTCGTTTACCTTAGCGCGATTATCAGCTATGCTTGCCTACAGCCTTGACCGCGGCTATTACATAATTGGCTCGCGCCGGCCTATTCATGTCGTCCTATTCGCTGATAACTGGCTACGATGCAAATCAAATTAAGAACTGGAACAAAGAGTTTTCATTGATGAAGGAAGTTACAAAATTGTCGATCAAGTCAGATTTGGTACAGTTGGAAGTAAGAAAATAAAAGAAACTAGGGTTCAGCCGGAGCTGGACCATCATCCTCGGGAACTTCATCCGACTCCAGCTCTTCAATCCCTTCGATGCCGTAGAGTCTTCGTATTTTCTCTTTACAATCTTGGAAGCTGCTGTCATATGCAAAGGCAGTAGTTTTGGCCAGCTCCTTGTCAAAGGCATCAGACTTCCTAAATCTTTCTACAGCCTCAGCGGCCTTCTTTTCAGCTTCGGTCACCGCGGCCTTCAGGCTGGCAATCTCAGCATCAGACTGGCGGGCGATTTCCTCCACATTCTTGGCTCTTTCCTCGGCCGCACCTATTTCAATGGTGGCAGAATGCAATCGGTTCTTCAACAAATATATTTCCGACTCTACCACCTTCAATTTCTCTTCTGCTACTTTTTGTTTTTCCTCGGCCACCTGAGCGTTGTCAAGCTCATAGGCTACCCGGCGCTGAGCTACCTCAAGCGCCACTTCCACTTTTTCAGCTCATGCCAAATTCCTGAATCGAGTAGATTCAGCTTCAACTTCAGCCCGTTGTGCTCGGGCAATTTCTGCTTGGGCCCCCTCCAAAGCCGCCTCAGCCCTCTTTGCTCTGGCTTATAACTAATCGAGAGTGCCCTCGGCCTGGGACAAGAGGCCCTTCATGGCAGTCAGAGAATTTAGCGCTTGTCCAAAACACACCCAAGTTAGATAAAGGAGCGAAGTTCCAAAGGGCTGGTAGCGGAAAAATACTTACCCAGAGGTGCGCCACAGATGCCTCACGGAAAAAAGTAGAGGTCCTCTGGTTCTGGAGGAACCTATGGAGCTTAGGCACAAAGGCTTGAGCCATCGTCCGCTCAGCCCAGCGACTGTGGCGTGACAAAATCGACTAAAAGGAAACGTCGACCTCGTCTTCCTCTGCGGATCCGGTGGCAACTGGCATGGGCTCAGCTGTCGGCTGCACATCTGGTGCCTCGGCCTGTGGAGGTTCATCGGCCCCCGCCCCTTCGGTGGACGGGGTGGCCTTCGGAATGGGTCCTGTGGCCAAGTCAATCGGCTCCACCTCGGGGGCCGCTGGCAGTGGTGACGACGCTTCAGTCCTCCGCTCCGAAGGGGTGTTTGTCAAATCAATGGGAGATGGGGGCGGTGCAGGTAATGGAGAACGAGGCCGTTCTTCCTCGGCCTCATTTCTTATGGAGGCCTCTCTAGCCTCGGTTCTCTTGACAACTTTGGTGGCCCTCTTCTCGGAAGGGGCCCCATCCTCTCGAGCCTTTCTTTTCTTTGTAGCAGCCTTTCTTATTGTTTGAAGCGATGGTGCCATACCTACGAATCAATGAACTTAGATCAAAAGAGGAAAAGGGAGGAAAGCAAGAAGGGATGAAAAGGTTATGCTGCTCACCATCGCCAGGAATAAGGCCTGCTAGCCAAAGATTCTCTTCGGATAGCAGTTGGTTGCATCGGGGGACGTCGGCACTAATCAACTGCTCAAATGCCTCTCGGTCCTTCAGAAGTACTGATGGGTTCTTGTTTGGCTCGGTGTTGGGAACCCCCCATTCGGTCCTCACCCCTCGATTTGGGCAAAGAAAAACCTATCTTCCCAACCTTTGATGGAGGAAGGAAGGTACAGTTTAAGGGATTTGGAAGGTCTGGGAGCAAAGGACCACCACCTTGATTATTTTCTAAGGGTGTAGAAGCAGCGGAAGAGTGAAATTCTAGCCTCAATCCCATAGAAATGGCATAATACCAAGAAACCAACAAGGGTTCAGATAGAATTCGGGACCAGCTATGCCAATGCTAAAGAGTACCAATCTAGTATGTTTAATATGAATGGGTAAACGGGAATGCGAAGACCAGCCTTGAAATAATATTCATAAAGGGAAACCCGGCCCGGATAGGAAGAGGTTACTCTATCCTCAGGTAAAGGCCGGTAGAGACGAAGGTCGGTGGGGATTTGGTATTGAGCCCTGAGATTAATTATCTCTTGGGCAGTCATGAAGGAGGCAATCCTTTCGGGGGACTGCCTCGCAAGGGAAGAGAGGCCGGCGGTGGTCGGACGGCGCTGAGCACGAGCCCGTCCGACGGCTGGGCGATTTTCAGTGGGAGGTTGCCCTGCGGACCGCCGCTCCTCCGAGGGAGCACCCTCTGCAAAGAAGGACCAACTAGGCAGGGGAGAAGGGGAAGGTTGTGAAGGGTTTGGGGAATAGCCCCAGAATCGGAAATCGAACACGAAAGAGATGAGGAGGCCATGGAAGCAGAACTAACCTGAGATTGAAGGTCGAAAGTCAGCAATGGAGGGCTCGGGTGGTGAAAGATGAATAGGCTCGAACGATCAGAGTAGGGAAGACAAAAGTAGTGGAAGCGGCCCGAACCAGGGCGATTCTCTTTTATACCTATGTTTCAAATCATCCCACCTGCCTCAGAATTGGCCACGTGTCTGCTTGTTATGGGAGATCACTTTGGCGCCCACCCGGTGCGCAGAACGCGAGGGACACCACCTATGAAGGGACAGCGGTGATCTCACCGCAATGATGGCACCCACCTTTCCGTGGTTCCACGCCCAAGAAAAATCCTGCCCAATCCCAACAACTCGAACGGACGAGATGACACCAGGATCAGCCACCAGGGGGTACTGCAGATACTAACACCCCTTTCGCTGGTGAGTATGCGCCCTCCCATCTTAGGGGTGGGGGGCATCTGATTTGGCTAATCACACCTCCTGGCGGCATGGTAACAGTGTGCATAGCCTTTGAAGCAATAGTAATAATTTCAACCGGCTCCTAGCATCGGTCTCGGCTTCGGCCTCAGCCTTGGTCCTGGCCTCGGCCTCAGCCTCGGCTCCGGCCTCGGCCTCAACCTCGGCCTTGGCCTCGACCTCGGACTCAGTCTTGGCTCTAGCCTCAGCTTCGGTCTCGTTCCCAGCCTAAGGCTCGACCTTGGTCTCGGCTTAGGCATCGGCTCTTGGCCTCGACCTCAGCCCCGACATCGGCTCTCAGCCTTGGTCTTGGCTCCAACTTCGGCTCCGGCCTCAGCCTTTGACACAATTTCAGCCATGAAGCCAGATTCTAATGCTGAACAGATTTAAAACAACTACCATGCGGCCTACTCGCCCACCTTTTGCCAGGATCACAGGCAGCTATAGATACTATGCATCTGCCGATATCCGCGGAATGTATCTAACAACCAGGCGCCAACCTACGAAGCCGATCTTAACAGAAGATAGGATCCGACTATTATCGCGAAGGATAAGAGGGACCCCGAATAGGTATATAAAGGCCGACCCCCAATGAGGGGGGGACTCTCTCTCTCTCTCTCGAGCTCTACTCATAAGAAATTCTTGTTCCTCACATCACTGACTTAAGCGTCGGAGGGTCTTCACCGAAACCACCGGTCCGGACTTTTCTTGCAGGTTCTCGGCTGACGGAGGTGATCCTATCACTCCTTTGAAGGTCCGCGAAGCTCTCCTCTTGCCCGATGCACCTCAACAGTGCTTTGGCGGCAACATCCTTTATTGTACATAATCTAGTATTTTCTTTTTGGTGTGTGTAAGCTTTCTCCAGTCGGAGAATTCTCATCTTTAATGTTATCAAAATGCTATATCAGCATTTTTTTTTTCTATTTTACACTGTGCCCGAGTAGAAACATTTTTAACTGCTGAGCATTTTAATGCAAGCATTCAGCGCTATGGATGTAAGGGGCATTTAGCGCTATTACAACACTTCACAACACATCTCAGCTCCTCACCAAAGTCTTTCTGTAATTAACAGTCTGACTATTCTTGCCCTTTGTTTCTGCTAGGAGTCTACTAACTTACATCCAAGTTAAAGTTGTTTCCTCTGTGTTATGATTGTTTCTTAACTTATGACATATTCCTCTCCAAGCATCTGTAACCGATTTGAGGTCTAGAGTTTATTCAGTTTCTCATTTCGCCTTAATGATACAGCTTTCCATAGTCAACCAAAGTGTAGGGGAGCATAAGTGGTGTTTTTCCATCTTCACTTCAAGATGTAAAAATACCAAAGCATCATGAAATTTGGCAATTTGTTGAGTTGATCATCAAAAGTGTCACTCTAATGAGCTGTGATCATAGAGACCTCAGGCAATAATTTGAGAGCTTGCCACCTGCCTTTTATTGACAGGCCAACCTTTTTAAAATTAAGAGGCTCAGATATAAGGTGGTGAATAATCTTTATTAGTGTTATTTCTACCATCCTGGTGTCTAGTTAAAGATCTCATACATCAGTGTCATTTATCTCCTAGTGAAATTTATTCATGATTTAAGCAAACATTAGTAAGTTCATTAAACAACCCTTTCCCTGTGAGATTTGATTTGTATTATGAACTTTACTGCCAAATGAAAAATGAATTTAGCTTCCCTTGTGCCCATCTTTGAATTCCTTGTCTTTTGAGGTTTTTTTTTTTTTTTTCAATGTGGAACTTGGTCTTTTTTTGTTTCTGTATTCTTGAATATAATCCTTATTGGCCCACTGCTCTTTCTTTAGCTTTTCTTATTTTCTTCTTTTCTTTACCTAATTATGAAGTTCTTGTCACCTCATTTCCAATAAATTTGGGTTTCATTCTTTCTTTTTAAGGGTTCCTATTAGGTTGAATTACCTTGCCTTGTCCACAGAATCCTTTTCAGGACTTATATTTTACTTTGTAATAAATTCTCTTTTTGTTGGACCCCATACAAGTTTACTTCACTTGAAATTTGCATATCTTTTCTAGCCTTTATCTAACCTCAAGATTTTTTTTAGGCCAATGGCTAATTTTATCAGCTCTAGATTTTCCTATTAATCGATATTTCTTTGTCATCTGACCTAACCTAGCTTTAATTTATTGGGTCAACATTTGAAACTTTATAACTCGAACACCTTCAAATGCCTGCTCATTTATCTAATATCCTTAGACATGCTATAACCTAGTTTATGTTTGTTCACCTAATTTAACTTCTTGCCTTGTGTTGTCACTGGACTTCGTTATGGAACTCCACTACCATATCACTATGTTCAGTCTGTTTTGGTGGTTGTACACCATTTTAGTCATTTGCTTTCATATTATATTAATCTGTGATGAAGGGTAAAATTGCCATTGCATTAATGACGCACACATCGACAATTGGGTCAAGTCCAGTCTCAACATCCTGCCAGCCAGCTGGCACCACCACCAAGCGACGAAGCTGAATCGCCTTTAACAAAGACGGGTCACCTCGGCAGGCAACCCAAGCCGACCATACCTTGGCAACCCAAGCCGACTATACCTCGACAATTCGAACCATTCTCATACCTCGGCAACCCAAGCCGACCATACCTCGGCAACCCAAGCCATCTATACCTCAGTAACCTGAGCCATCCTCATACCTCGGTAATCCGAGTTGTCCCCATACCTCTACAGACCGAGCTATTCTGTACCTCAGAAAACCAAATTGCCCCTCGCCTCAGCCGGGCCGTGGCACTCGAATACCTCTGCGGAATCCGACGCGGGAGGGTGCGAATTCACTATAACTAATGAAATTCAAAACAGAGAATCATACCCAGGAGTGGCCTAAGACCCACAGGAGTGGCCTAGAACCTACGTAATCGCTGAATCTTAAGGCATCAGCTAGCCCTCCTAACCATCGATCCTCTAACTGACAAGATACGGATCTTACTGGCCTCATAACAAACTTGATTCGAATTCGTTCTGAATCCTAACAACTTTCGGACCTCCCCTTGCATATGCCCAAGGAATCAGGTGATTCCTATAAATACCATTGCCCTCCAACCTCTTAGGTACGCATGAACACTACTCATTTTACTCATTGTCATACTGAGAACAGCTCCATCTAAGCTCGGAGATCTCGAGTGAACACCCATTTAGGGGAGCTCTTCTGTGAGAGTCTTCTCCTCACATCTGCTTGCTGTAAATCTCACTGACTTGGGCATCGAAAGGTCCTCCGCAGAGGGCAACCCCACAGCACCCTCTGCGTGCAAATTGTCTTGCAGGTTCCATCCCGAGGTGATGAGATCGGTGTTAAATTAGGAGCCAGAAGCGTACCCGAGCCAGAGAATAGATTTTCGCGGCAACAGATTGGCTCTAGAGGAAGGGTCTCAAGTCCTATAAACTTGTGATCCAGGAGACAAGACTCAAAAAACCAGAAGAAGCATCCTCTAATGGCCAATCAAAAAAGAGCTACATCCGAGGCTCAAGATTAAGCCGCCTTCCAAAGGCCTAATCCAATTAGTGGTGCGGCACCCCCATCGCCACCGCCCGCTGAAACTCCTTCACCATCGGCAACGGTGGTAACGCTGGACTAGTTCGCCACTCTGGTCCAGCCGGTTCAAGCATTGATCCAGTTGGTTCAGGGGCTCCAGGCGATTCCTGGCCCTATCATCCCTGCTCCTTAGCTTCATGAAGAGGCTGCTGCCCCTGCTCCACCGGTGATCTCTTCTTCCAATCCGTCAGAAGCAGCGGATTATCATCACCAACCCGCGAGAGCAAAGCCAGCGCCGCAGCGAGCTGAGGGAAGAGCCCACTCAGATCTAGGCATGTTCGTTCCCCCTCCCCGGCGTCTTCCCAGGACTCGACACCGCTACCGTCTTCTCATCACCCGATCCCTTCTACCACTCTGGATGAAGGGATCAGGCAGCAGATGCAAGAGATGCGTCAAGAATGGCATCAGGAGTTAGACGCCATCAGACAAGCCCCTCCATCCTAGCCGAAAGCGGAGCAGGGCATCCCTTTCTCCGAGAGGATCATGAGGGAAGTGATTCCCCCTCATGTTAAGCTCTCCACCATCGAGCCGTACCATGGATCCACCGATCCCGATGACCACCTGAGCAGCTTCAGATCCATCATGATGTTCTACGGAGCATCGGACGTGATCCTGTACCGAGCTTTCCCCTCCACTCTATGGGGATCGGTCCGAATCTGGTTCAACAGCTTGAAGCCAGGTTCCATTGATTCTTTTGATGAACTGAGCTGTTTGCTTATCAGCCAGGTCATCAGTAGCCATCGCCAATGATGGAGATCTGATTCCCTCTTTGAGGTCAAGCAGAGAGAGGGGAAATTCCTAAAAAGTTATCTTGATCATTTCAACACGGCCCTCCTAAAAGTCAACCATCTCAACCACGAGGTAGCCATGTCTGCCTTGGTGGGAGGGTGTCAAAGGAAGGAGACTTCTACCTGGCTCTGAAAGTTAATTACTTGAAGAGCCTTTCAGACATGATGTCCCTAACGGATAAGTACGCCAGGGTTGAAGATCAAGGAGATCAGCTCAAGTTGAGCAGTTGAAGAAGAAGACGACAAAGGACTCGAACAAGCAACGGGCCCACCACCGTGCTAGCCTACCTCGCCACCATAGAGCTCCTTCGCCGCCGCCTCGAGACCAAATCCGAAGTCTAGCTCAAAGGTTCGATCGCTACACTCCCCTTACCGCGCCAAGAGCGCAAATCCTGATGGAGATCGAGCGGCAAATTCCTTGGCCTCCTCTCTGAGGCAATGCGACTCGGAGGGACCTAACCAAGTACTGCCGCTTCCATCGGGATTATGGGCACGATATCAAGGACTGTTGGTAGCTCAAGAATGAGATCGAGCGATTGATCCGGCGGGGTAGACTGGACCGGTTCAGAGGGCCTCCTAAGCCGAACAATAAGGAGAATCACCAACCTGAGCCTCACCAGCTTCCTCCACCAAATCCTTCGATCATCGGCAATGTTAATGTGATAACGGTGGCCGATTCCCCATCCTCTTGGCCAGGCAAGGAGGAAAACCCACCAAAGAAAACTCGAGTTGATGAGCTCACTTTCTCTGATGAAGACCTTCGGGAGGTACAGTACCTCCATGATGATGCTTTGGTTGTATCTTTGAATATGAATAATTATGATGTACACCATATCTTGATTGATAGTGGAAGCTCTGTTAATATTCTGTGAGATTGAAATTTCGAGCAGAAAGCCTCCGATCTGTGGAGTCCACCCTAGTGGGCTTCACAGGTGACTCTATAATCCCCAAAGGAATTATCACTCTATCAGTCTGAGATAGCACTGGCCCCGTGTGGCTACCGTGCTCATGGATTTTCTCGTGACCAAGCTTCGGTCTTCTTACAATGCCATCCTTGGTAGGCTAGGGCAAATATATCTTAAGGCCATCATTTTTATTCCCCATCTCGCCATGAAATTTTTCACCGAATGGGGAGTGGGGGTTGCTCGAGGAAGTCAGATCATAGCTCGGCATTGTTTTATCGCCGACCTTCAGTCCAGAAAGCCCAAGGTGGATGGGCTGGATGCTGGGAAAGATTTCACCAAGCAACAAGGAGAACCAATCGAAGAACTAGAGGAAGTACCACTCGATGAAACCCGGCCCGACAGAACCATAAAGGTCGGGTCACAACTAGAAGGAAAGCTTCAGCAAGAATTGATTGATTTTCTTTGGAGGAATGCTGACGTCTTTGCCTGGTCCGCGTCGGATATGCTCGGAATCAGCCCAGACATATTGGTCCACCGCTTCAGCATGGACGAGACATTCCGACCTATTAAACATAAGAAAAGGAGCTTCACCCCTGAGCGCCAAAAAGCCATCGAAGAAGAAGTGGACAAACTTATCAAAGCCAAATTCATCCGGAAGGTTAATTATCTCGATTGGCTATAAATGTGGTCATGGTGAAATAGTCAAATGGCAAATAAAGGATCTGCATCGACTTCACCGAACTCAACAAGGCCTGCCCAAAAGATAGCTTCCCTTTTTCGCGGATCGATCAGCTTGTGGATTCAACTTTGGGCCATCAAATGCTGACTTTTATGGATGCTTATTTAGGTTATAACCATATCCGAATGGCGCCCGAAGACGAGGAGAAAACTGCCTTCATCACCGACCAAGGTATTTATTGCTATCGAGTTATGCCCTTTGGCTTGAAAAATGTAGATGCCACCTACTAAAGGCTGATCAACAAAGTCTTCAAGAAGCAAATCGGTTGGAACATGGAGGTGTATGTTGATGATATGCTGGTAAAGAGCAAGGAGTCATCCCAGCACGTTGAGGACCTTGCAAAGAGCTTTGGTACACTTCGAAAGTATCAGATGAAGCTCAACCCCACCAAATGCACCTTCGGGTCAACTCCAAAAAATTCCTAGGCTTCATGGTCTCTCAGTGAGGCATCAAGGAAAATCCCCAGAAGATTCAAGCCCTACAGGAAATGGCCCCGTTGGGGTCAGTCAAGGACGTGCAATGCTTCACTGGAAGAATAGTAGCCCTCAGCCGCTTCGTTGCTCGGTCGGCCAGAAATGCCTTCCCTTCTTCAAAGTGCTTCGGTTGGCCAAAAACTTCCAATGGACCCCAGATTGTCAGAAGTCCTTTGAAGATCTCAAGAAATACCTCGGCTCACCACCTCTCCTCAGCAGCCCGAAGCCAGGGGAAGTGTTGAATCTATACTTGGCAATCTCCGAAAACGCCGATGCTAATTAGAAAGGAGAACAAAGTTCAAAGACCTATTTATTATGTCAACAAACTACTCAAGGATGCTGAAACAAGGTATACTTGAGTCGAGAAGATGGCCCTGGCTCTGGTAACGTCAGTTCAAAAGCTGCGGCCATATTTCCAAGCACACACTGTCACTGTCTTGACTGACCAACCAATCAAAGTGATTATTCATCGCCCAGAAGCATCAGGGAGAATGACCAAATGGGTTGTCGAGCTGAGCGAGCACAACATTCAGTATCAGCCTCGTCAAGCCATTAAAGCCCAGGTTTTGGCGGATTTCTCCTCGAGTGCACCATACTCGAAGATGGCTCTGCTTCGGATACCCCCGAACAACCAAAGCCCAGCGCCCCATGGTTGCTTCACACTGATGGATCCTCCAACGCGGGTGGTTCTGGCACCGGCCTGGTCCTTACCAGTCCAGAGGGTGCAACTTTCGAATATAGCATTCGCTTCTCCTTCCCGTTTCAAACAATGAAGCAGAGTATGAAGCCCTACTTGCCAAACTCCAAATCACCCACGAGCTTAAGGTCAAAAAACTAATTGCCTACACCGACTCCCAGTTGGTGGTTGGCCAGGCGCAGGGAGAATTCGAGGCTCGAGAGCCGAGTATGATTTGATATCTCCAAAAGGTGCGCGATTTATCCTTTTGATAAATTTAAAATTATCCAGATCCCAAGGGCTAAAATGCATGCACCGACCTTCTGTCCCGCCTGGCGACTACGGAGTCAATAGATCTCGAGCAGAAATTTCACTTGGAGGTCCTAAAGAAGCCAGCATCGCCGATGCTGACCAGATGATGCAGGTCGACACCGAACCATCCTGGATGGACCCCCTGCACAAGTACCTTAAAGAAGGGCTGTTGCCCACTTATAGAAAAGAAGCAAGGAAGCTAAAATGCAATTATCTCATTATGTTCTGATTATGACCGGCTATATAAGTGGTCCTTCTCAATGCCACTGCTCAAAGGCCTTCGACCAACAGAGGCCGATTATGCTCTTCGGGAGGTCCATGAAGGCATCTGTGGCAATCATCTCGACGGTCGAGCCCTGTGCCATTAAGTGTTGTGTCAAGGGTATTATTGGCCGACGATGCAGAAAAATGCCGATGACCTCGTTCAAGCTTGTGATTCATGCCAGAGGCACTCAAATGTCCAGAGGCTCCCCTCGGTGCACCTGACTTCCATGTCATCTCCCTGGCCCTTCGCCAAATAGGGAATGGATATTCTTGGCCCTTTCCCCCTCGCAACGGGGCAAAGGAAGTTCTTATTTGTTGCAATTGATTATTTCACTAAGTGGGTTGAAGCCGAAGCAGTCGTCCAGATAACTGAAGCTCGTGCTAAAGACTTCGTGTGAAGGTCCATCATCTACCGCTTCGGCCTTCCCCATACTATCATCATTGACAATGGGAAATAGTTCAACAACCCTAAGTTCTAAGAGTTCTGCGAGGATCATGGCATTCTCCATCATCCTACATCGGTCAGACATCCTCAAGCTAATGGAGAAGCCGAGGTAACCAACCGAACTCTTCTTCAGGGAATTAAAGCTTGACTCAACCGGGCACGAGGCAGATGGGCCGAAGGGCTCCACCATGTGTTGTAGGCATACCGAACTACTGAAAGGGTACCCACAGGGCAAACCCCATTCAAGATGGCTTTTGGCACAGAAGCTGTCATTCTTATGGAGGTCGGATTCCCCTCCCCTCGCTTGGAAGGTTACTCGGACGAATCCAATGATGAGCAACTCCGAACTAATCTTGACTTAATAGAAGAAGTCAGGGAGAAGGCCCGAATCCGAATGGCCGCCTACCAGCAAAGAGTGCCCGCTATCACTCCACCAGAGTCCGAGGAAAATTTTTTCTCCTCGGCGATCTGGTGCTTCGAAAGGCATCCATCTCGAAGCCACTAGAGCAAGAAAAATTATCCCCGAATTGGGAAGGTCCCTACCAAGTGACGGAAGTAATCAGGCCCAACACCTACAAACTCCAAGATTTGGATGGAAAATCTATTCCTCGGACATGGAACTCAGATAATCTCCGCACATATCACTAGTAAAAGTACGCTCTTACTAAACTCACTGTTCATTGAATTAAATTTAATTCTCAAAGACTCGCAAAATTTTTATAACTCTCATTGGAAGCTACAATGAGAAGCAAGTCCTGCTATACATTAAATCCTCGGCCGGGCCGAGCGATCTCCGTACCTTGACCGTGCCAAGTAAAATATAATCTTTTTAAATCCTCGGTCAGGCCGAGTGATCTCCGTACCTTGGCCACGCCAAGTAAAATATAATCTTGAAGCCTTGGCCAAGCCAAATGATGTTTCCATACCTTGGCCATGCCAAGTAAAATATAATCTTGAAGCCTCGGCCAAGTCGACTGATGTCTCCATACCTTGGCCGCGCTAAGTAAAATATAATCTTTTCAAATCCTCGGCCGGGCCGAGCAATCTTCGTACCTTGGCCGTGCCAAGTAAAATATAATCTTGAAGCCTCGGCCAAGCCAATGATGTCTCCATACCTTGGCCGCGCCAAGTAAAATATAATATTTTTAAATCCTCGATCAGGCCGAGCGATCTCCGTACCTTGGCCGTGCCAAGTAAAATATAATCTTTTTAAATCCTCGACCGGGCCGAGTGATCTTTGTACCTTAGCCATGCCAAGTAAAATATAATTTTTTTAAATCTTCGGTCGGGCCGAGCGATCTCCGTACCTTGGCCGCCAAGTAAAATATAATCTTTTTAAATTCTCGATCGGGCCGAGCGATCTCCGTACCTTGACCACGCCAAGTAAAATATAATCTTGAAGCCTCGGCCAAGCCAAATGATGTCTTCGTACCTTGGCCGCGCCAAGTAAAATATAATCTTGAAGCCTCGGCCAAGCCGAATGATGTCTCTGTACCTTAGCTGTGCCAAGTAAAATATATCTTGAAGGCTTGGCCAAACCGAGTGATATATTTCTAAATAATCTCCGAAGCCTCGGCCAAACCGAGTGATGTATTTTTGAACATCGTCTAAAGCTTGGCCTAATCGGGTGATTTCTCAACACTTTAGTATGACTAAGGCGTCCTATCATACTTCGGCAGAGGCAAGTAACCTTCCTCCACTTATAGGCAAGATTATACAAGTTATTTCATTCCCTTGAGTAGGATCATATATGCGTCATAAGTTCACAAGGCCGCCCAGGCCTCCCTCTGACCTAAACAGAAGTGAACACTTCCTCTGCAGAGGACTAAAGTATGATATCATGCTTAACAAAAACACCGCTGGATCATTAAACTATGCTGCAATCCAGCAAACACAACACAAGTAGAACGACTTTCAACACAACCAGATCAATAAAAGAAATAAATATTCAAAGAAGAAAGGTTGAAAACTTTCTTTATTGATGAAAAAATTACAACCTCCGAGAGGCATTACAAGTGCGCCATAGCACAGGAAATAAAGATAAATAAAATAAAAAGCTCGACTGAGCAGCTTCGGTCGATAACAATGTTTTGCATCTGACCTAAGAAATCAGAGAAACCAGACAGCTCTGCTAAGCCACTGGTTAATGCCAAAGAGTAAAGTAGGCCATCCATGGATCCTTAGGATGGATGCGTTGAAGGATCCTAACCAGGCCAAAGACCTGTGGATGCTGATGCCGAGGATGCCTCCTCCCCCAAGTGGGATGCTGGGCTGCTAGCCACTGCCAACAACATAGATAGGGACAGTAGACCAACACCACTCTCCTTCCTCCTCACATGGGAAAGGATTCCTCAGGCGAATGAACTGAGAGATCCAAACTGAGGAAAGAGGCAAGCTTCATGTCAGCCATGGGGAATACGTATGCTTTGCATTTCCTGTGGTCCCCATGGCAAGTGACTAAAGCCATACAGGAAGCGCATACGTGCGCTCCCCATATGACCCTTGTGGGCATCCCGTGCACTCTCTATATGACCTTCGAGATTCCTTCCTTGAGGACTACTTGCTCTTCAGCAGCTTCTCCATCACCCAGCTATTTGGAACGAATCAGCTTTCAAAACGGAAGCTCAATCTCTCCACTCTCAATGAAACAGGCACCATGAAAGCCCCTACTACTCACAGAAGGAAAAGGTCTCGGGAGATGGCCTAACACAGTCCACTCATGTTGAGGAAATTATTAAGAAATTATATACCCAATTAATTAATTTTGATGATTAACAAAAGCCATGAGTATATTCATTGTGTTTCTGATAGATTTGATAAGTATTTTAGGAATTAAGATTGGTTATTTATTCAAATGGCACTTAGAAATTAGTTTTGAACCGAGTTTCAATGAAATTTATTTAAGTTCAGAACTTGGAGTCGACACCTTAACAGTCTCGAGCTGACTCCAGAGTATATTAGAACAGTTGTATATTTTTGGCATGGTTCAAATTGACACCTAGAGTTTCGGAGTCGACACCTGAGGTTTCGGAGCCGACACATGGATTTCAAGAGCTGACTCTAACCTGAGTTACAAAGACTATGTTTTCGGAGCAAATCTTGGAGCCGACACATCAGAATTCGAGAGCTGACTCCAGTCCGCGGGGAGTCAACACTTTGCAAAGTTGGAGCCGACTCCACGTCGAATTGATTTTTGCTATTTATGGAAACACGATCTGGAGCCAACACATAAAAAGTTGGAGCCGACTCCAACCTATCAAGGATGATTTTTAAAAGTGCTAGATCAGATTCTAACGGATATATTTTCTCACCTAACTCTCAATAGATCTATTTTCTTGCATGGAGAATTATCCAAGGTACTTTATAACAGCTAGTTTCTCACCTAATCTTGGATTAAGACTCTATAAAAGGAGGGATTCGTCCATTTAAAAATAAGAACAGAAATAGAGAGAAAATAATAGAAAAATCAAGAGAAATCCTCAGTGAAAAAGAAAGAGAAAAATCTTTGAGTCCAAGCCTATCAATCGAAGAGAGATTCAAAAGAAATCCCAAGCCCTAAAAGTTCAAATTTGAAGGATTTTTAAAAGGGAAAAGAAGAAGAGCAAAAGCCCTATTTCTTCAACGAGCTGTGTTCAAGATTCAAAGATTCAATCCTTGCTCATCCATTCAAAAGAGAGGAGGAAAAGAAGAAAAGAAGAAAAGCTCAAATCCACTTGGCTTCAATCAGGCTTTTCTAATCTTGTTTTATTTACATTGATTTTTTGCTCATTTGAGAAGCTTTAAAATTGCTGTAAATTCATATTTGAATTGTTGTTTGCTAATTCAATCAGGGGGATCGAATTAGTTGAGGTAGTTTACCTCGGATCAAGCTAAGTTTAGCTTGGGTTGGGTTTTGTGCTGGTGAACCCATGAAAACTGGCTGGGTTCGTTGTGACCCCGTGTAAAATAACAAGTTAGAGTTGTGAACTTGTAAAATAACTCAACTGTAATCAGTGGATTATAGTGTGGACCCAAGAGTTGCTTGGGAGTGGATGTAGGTGTATGATACACCGAACCACTATAAATATCTTATGTTTGTAGTGATTGTCTCTATCTCTCTCTTTTATTGTGCTTTAAATTATTGCATCACTTCACTAGTATACTTAGTCCTTATGAAATTGATTTTAAGTTTTAAGTGTTAAATTTTTTAAAGAACCCAATTCACCCCCCCTCTTGGGTTGTCATCTGGGCCAACAATTGGTATTAGAGCTTGTGCTCATTTTTAGTTGATCTAACGATCAAGAGTTAAAGATCGAAATGGTAACTCAAGCTAGCTCATCTTTTGCTGAAGTTCAATCCACTAATAGGCCACCTTTGTTTAATGGCTCTAATTATTCATATTGGAAAGCAAGAATGAGGATTTTTATTCAAGCTTTATATTATGAATTATGGAATGTCATTACAAATGGACCTAGTACACCCACACACATTGTAGATGGTTCAATAGTTTCTATGCTCGAAAGGGATTGGAATGAGAACGATAGGAAAATGGCTCAGCTCAATGCAAAAGCCATGAATATTTTATATTGTTCTTTGGATGCAAATGAATTCAACAGAATATCTACTTGCATTTCAACCAAAGAAATTTGGGATAGACTAGAAGTTACCCATGAGGGTACTAGCCAAGTAAAAGAATCCAAAATTAACATTCTAGTGCACAAATATGAATTGTTTAGCATGGAACAAACTGAATCAATCACATGCATGTACACTAGATTCGCTGCTATTGTTATTGGTTTGAAAAGTCTTGGTAAGACTTATACTAATTCTAAATTGGTGTGCAAAATTCTTAGATATCTTCCAAGAACATGGGAAGCAAAAGTAACTACAATCCAAAAAGCCAAAGATTTGAATGCTCTACCTTTGGAGGAGCTCCTTGGATCCTTGATGACCCATGAGCTAACTATGAAGCAGCATCAAGAGGAAGAGGTGAAAAAGAAAAGAACCATAGCACTTAAGGCTGCAGAAAATGATAAGAGCAGCAGTGAGGAAAAAGAAGATGACGATGAGACAGCTCTCCTAGCTAAGAAATTTAAGAAATTTATGCAAAGAAGGAGACCCTTCCACAAGAGAAAGTTTGGAATAAAATTAGAAGGAGAAAGAGAAAAAGAAAGGGATAAGGACAAAGAAAAAGAACCCTTGACATGTTATGAATGTAAGAAGCCGGGGCATTTTTGATCTGAATGTCCTCAACTAAAGAAGGGTTACAAGAAAAAAAAAGCCTATGTTGCAACTTGGAGTGATCGTGAAGAGTCTTCATCTGAAGAAGAATAAAAAGAGGTTGCAAACATATGCTTCATGGCAAACGATGAAAATGAGGTATGTACTGAAACCCCTAATGATGATTTTACATTTGATGACTTGTATGATGCATTTAATGAATTAATTAGTGATTTTAAGGTTTTGAGAATGAAAAATAAATCTTTGAAAACTGAAAACCTAAATCTTCTCAAAGAAAAAAATGAACTAATTCTTGAGGTTAAAAATCTAAAATCTGAAAATGAAAATATTTTAAAAGAAAAGGAATCAATTTTTAATGAAAATATTAATTTGAAGAAAGAAATTGATAAACATAAGAACATTATTGATAAATTTACATATAGCTCAGAAAAACTAAATTTGCTTTTAAGTAATCAAAGAGCTGTATTTGATAAAGCTGGTTTAGGATATAAACCACATGAAACAAAAATATGTCAACAATTTCTTTGTAAAGAAAAATGATATTTCATGTTATCATTGCAACAAAAAAGGACATACATCTTATGAATGTAATTCTAGAAAAACTAATAAGAATTTAAATATTAAAGGCAAGAAAATATGGGTTCCAAAAGGAACAATCTTTATTGCTACTAACCATGAAGGACCCAAGAAAGCTTGGGTACCTAAACATAAGATTTGATTATCTTGTAGGAGTGTCTTGCGGCCAAAGGATTAAAAAGAAAGTGGTATCTTGATAGTGGCTGCTCAAGGCACATGACGGGTGACAAGGAGCAATTCATCACCCTTGAAGATAAAAGAGGAGGAGTTGTTACTTTTGGAGATAATGACAAAGGCCAAATTATGAGATTTGGTAAAATTCAAATAGCTCCATCCAATTTTATAAAAATATTTTATATGTTGTTGGTTAAAGCATAACTTAATTAGCATTAGCCAATTGTGTGATAAAGTTTCAAAGTTTCATTTGAAGCTTCTATTTGCACAGTTTCTAATCCCATTGACAATAGCATTATATTTGTTAGTAATAGAAATGGCAATGTGTACTTAATTAATTTAGATAATTTATCTACTAGTAACCATTGCTTAATCGCTGATAATGCTAAGGTTAATGAGATCGGATGGTTATGGCATCGTAGATTAGGTCATGCAAGCATACACCTAATTTTAAAATTAATTAGAATGGATTTAGTTAAAGGTCTTCCAAAGTTAGATTTTGAAAATAATAGAATTTGTGATGCATGTCAATTTGGAAAATAAACTAGAAATTCTTTCAAATCTAAAAATATTGTTTCAACTAGTAGGCCACTCAAACTACTTCATATGGACCTTTTTGGACCTACTAGAACCACTAGTCTAGGAGAAAAGAAATATGGTCTTGTGATGTAGATGATTACTCTAGATATACTTGGGTTTTGTTTTTGGCTTACAAAGATAAGACTTTCTCGATATTCTTGAAATTCTTCAAGAAAGTCACAAATGAGAAAAATAATACCATAGTGTCTCTTAGAAGTGATCATGGCACAGAATTTGAAAATCATCAATTTAAAAATTTCTGTATTGAAAATGACATTCATCATAATTTTTCTGCACCTAGAACACCACAACAAAACAGAGTCATAGAAAGAAAAAATAGAACATTAGAAGATATGGCCCGTACCATGCTATGTGAAAGCCAACTCCCAAAGTACTTCTTGGCAGAAGCTATAAACACAGCATGTTACATCCTTAATAGAGCTTTAATTAGGTCAATTCTTAAGAAAACTCCCTATGAACTATGGCATAATAGGAAACCTAACATTAGTTATTTTCATGCATTTGGTTGTCGATGTTTTATTCATAATAATGGTAAGGATAATCTTGGAAAGTTTGACGTCAAATCTGATGAAGGTATATTTTTAGGCTATTCAACATCTAGTAAAGCATATAGAGTATTTAACAAGAAATATTTAATTGTAGAAGAATCAATTCATGTAGTATTTGATGAGTCTTTAGCATCAAGTTCTGAGAAGATTGATGATGAGAAAGATACAATTTTGCTTGAAAGAGATATTAAAAAATTGAATATAAATGTATCTTCAGACCATGAATAAGAAGCTAAAGATGATAACTCACCTAAGGATGATGTTATTGATACTACTCGTAATATAGATCTACCTAGAGATTGAAGATATGCTTATGGTCATCCTAAGGATTTAATCATAGGTGATCCATCTCAAGGAGTAAGAACTAGATCATCAATGAAGAACATCAATAATCATCTTGCATTTGTGTCTCATATAGAACCCAAAACTATTGAAAAAGCTGAAAAAGATAATAATTGGATGTTAGCTATGCAAGAGAATTAAATCAATTTACTAGGAATAATGTATGGTCCTTAGTTGATAGACCCAAAGGTCATTCTGTTATAGGATCTAAATGGGTATTTAGAAATAAATTAGATGAAAATGGCATAGTAATTAGAAATAAAGCTAGATTAGTTGCAAAAGGATATAATCAAGAAGAAGGAATTGATTTTGATGAAACTTTTGCACCTGTAGCTAGATTAGAAGCAATTAGACTATTACTTGCATTTGCATGTCATATGAACATTAATTTATTTCAAATGGATGTTAAAAGTACATTTTAAATGGTTTTATAAATGAAGAAGTTTTTGTAGAACAACCACCAGGTTTTGAAGATCATGAATTTTTAAACCATATTTTTAAATTACACAAAGCACTTTATGGTTTAAAACAAGCACCTAGAGCTTGGTATGATAGATTAAGCAAATTTCTAATTAAAAATGATTTTTCTAGAGAAATATTGATAAAACCCTATTTTTGAAAAGAAAAGATAAAGATTTATTGGTAGTACAAATTTATGTAGATGATATTATATTTATTCGGTGCTACTAACAATCTTTTGTGTCAAGAATTTGCTAAGTTAATGCAGGGTGAATTCGAAATGAGCATGATGGGAGAACTCAACTTCTTCCTAGGACTTCAAATCAAATAAGAAAGAGAGGGAATTTTCATCAACAAACAAAGTACACAAAAGAAATTCTCAAGAAATTTGGTATGGAAACAAGTCAAACCTCTCGGAACACCAATGAGTCCTTCATGCAAGTTAGATAAAGATGAAGATGGTAAGCCTATTGATCAAAAATGTTACAGAGGTATGATCGGTTCACTACTTTATTTAACAGCTAGTAGACCAGATATCATGTTTGCAGTATGTTTATGTGCATGATATCAATCTGAACCTAAAGAATCTCACTTAATTGCAGTAAAAAGAATACTTAGATATCTAAATGGAACTAAAAATGTAGGATTATGGTATTCTAGAGACTCAACATTGAATTTGATTGCATATTCTGATTCTGATTATGCTGGTTGTAAATTGGATATAAAGAGTACAAGTGGTGCATGCCAATTTTTAGGAAGTAACTTAATCTCTTGGTTTAGCAAAAAGCAAAATTCAGTTGCATTATCAACTGCTGAAGCTGAATATGTTGCAGCTGAAGTTGATGTGCTCAAATCCTTTGGATTAAGCGACAACTTGAAGATTATGGTATAACACTTGATAAAACACCAATTAGATGTGATAACACTAGTGCAATCAATTTAACTAAAAATCCAATCCAACACTCAAGAACTAAACACATTGAAATTAGATATCATTTTATTAGAGAACATGTAGCTAATAATGACATTTGTCTTGATTATGTTTGTACTGATGAACAATTAGCTGACATTTTTACAAAACCCCTAAGTGAAGAAAGATTTTGTTATCTTAGAGGAGAATTAGGAGTTTGTAATCCATTGAATGATTTTAAATCTCCTAGGAATGATTATCTAGAATTCAATCATTTTTCCTAATTTTCTTATAATTTTAAGGATGATTTATCTAGATATTTGAATCCCTTGATTCATCACATCTCAAAGTTGATTTATCCAAAATTTAAAGATTTTTCGACAAGTTTCAGATCCTTTGAAACTCTTAATTTTTTTTTCTGAAACTGTCTTGGAGCCGACTCCTTTGATATCGGAGTCAACTCCAGTTTTGTCTGAGACTTTGGAGTCGACACTTGCTTTTCCAGAGTCGACTCCACTTCGGGCGCTGACTGTGTTAGCGACCTGGAGCCGACACCTCGCTTTGCGGGAGTCAACTCCAAGTGGTTCCAGATTGACTTATCTAGGGCAGAGTCGACTCCTCTTTCATTTCAATCAATTCTAATCCTTCTCAAACTCTTCCAAACTCTTCCCAAAACCCAAGATTCCTCAAATTGATCATTCCTTGCTACCAATGGCACCCAAACATAGGGGATCGGTGTTTGGAGCAATGACGACGGGAAAGAGAACAGTGAGGCGTCCGACGCGGCAGCCTTCACCGAGCTCTTCATCTTCTTCATCTGCATCCACACCAAGTGCGATTCCATGTCCTTCTTCACCTCAGGTAGGCACTCTTGCTGGGCGTGTTATTACCATGGGAAGAAAGGTTGATTTTTATTTCTTTGAAGAAAAGGGATTTTTAATTGGGCGGCAGATAAAAGAATTAGGTTGGGAGAGAGTGTGTTCTCTTGATGTACCTACGTATCCCGCTCTAGTTAAAGAGTTTTATTTTAATCTTTCAAGAGGAGATGGAGGTATAGTGAGTTTTGTTAGAGGAAAGAGGATTCACTTAACTTTTGAGATTTAGGGAAGCCTATTAGAAATTCCTATGAATGGACCTATTGCCAACTCCCATAGTAATAGAGATGAAGCATTATCAAGAATGCTAGGAAGGGAAGTTGCTGAATTTGAAGAAGTTAGGGCAAACCAGTTGCCCCTAGAGCTAAGACTATTGTATAACATTTGTTGTTGGATTTTATTTCCAAAGATCGACAGATTTGAGTATGTCTTGGAGCGAGACATTGTAATCATGGATAGTGTTCTGACAGGTCAGCCAATTAATTTAGCTGGTATGATGATTGGTACATGGCTGAGGCTGGGAACAAGAAGAGATCTACTTTGCCTTATGGCATGGTTTTGACATTAGCATTTCATAGCCAAGGTGTAATTATTTCAGATAGTGAACCCATGAAGAATTTAAGGCACACTGACTATTATAGCTTAGCTATTATGCACCGAATGGGTTTCGTAAAAATCAATGAAAACTGAGAGAGAAAAGGAAATCCGAAAGACAGAGTAGCTAAGATGAATACTGTGGCCTCTGGTACATCAGAGCAGAGCCTTCAGTGAGGCATACTTCAGTAGGCCCCAGCTGTCCTGCACCCTCAGCACCTGCTCCAGCTCCTACTTCTTTTGATCAGACTTCCACTGGTTTTTCTGATGCTCAGTTAGCACAATTAAAAGAACTCCTTGCTTGCCATAAAGAAGAGATGAAGATTGAACTAGATAGTAGACTTTTGAGCTTAAGGGAGATGTATTATTCCTTGGAAGAAAGAGTAAGCAAAATTGAATCATCCTTTGGAACTTCTTTAGAAGCCTTGAAGACTGATCTTATACACATTTTTGAGAAGATCAAGGATATTAGAAGAGATTCTGATATTTATTCAAAGTGCAATGTTGAATTACAAGAGAAAATTACATTTGCATCTACTTTTATTGACAGAAGACTAAATGATTTTATCAAAATCCAAAGTGAAGGAATGGGAAAGATCTTAGAAGAGCTCAAAAGACTTCTTAGATTTTGATGTTATTAGCTTTTGATGTTTGACTTACATTTTGATGTACTTACTCTTTGATGTTTAGTTTGTATTTTGACTTTATGAATGATGTAATGAAGTATTTTGACCTTATGAATGATGTAATGAAGTATTTTAACTTTATGAATGATGTAATGAGGTTTTGAGTATTCAATGAATATCATACTTGAATTTTGATAATTGACTTGGACTTTGTTTTGAACTTTGAATTTGATTCCTATAATTGATAACAATTTAAGTCTTAATGCACCTTCTAAACCTTTTTATTGATTACAAAAAAGGGGAAGAAGAGATTCTTGTATATGCACAAAAATAATGAGAGATATTTATATATGTATAATCAATTAATGAAAGAATGGTACTTATATATGCATAATCAATTAATGAAAGAATGGTACTTATATACATGCTAAATGGAATTAATATCACATGGAATTAAGATATGCATAAAAGTTTCAATGAACTTAACATATGCACACACATAGGGGGAGCTACCACATTAAGGGGGAGCTTAACCTTAAATATAAATATTTTGATAATTATGCATATACTCAATGTTTTTGTCATCATCAAAAAGGGGGAGATTGTTGGGAAAATTATTGAGAAATTATTTACCCAATTAATTGATTTTGATGATTAACAAAAGCCATGAGTATATTCATTGTGTTTCTGATAGATTTGATAAGTGTTTCAGGAATTAAGATTGGTTATTTATTCAAATGGCACTTAGAAATCAGTTTTGAACCGAGTTTCAATGGAATTTATTTAAGTTCAAAACTTGGAGCCGATACCTTAACAGTCTCGAGCCGACTCCAGAGTATATCAGAGTAGTTGTATATTTTCGGCATGGTTCGGAGTTGACACCTAGAGTTTCGAAGTCGACACCTGAGGTTTCGAAGCCAACACATAGATTTCGGGAGCCAACTCTAACCTGAGTTACAAAGACTATGTTTTTGGAGCAAATCTTGGAGCTGACACATCAGAATTTGGGAGCCGACTCCAATCAGCAGGGAGTTGACACTTTGCAAATCGGAGCTGACTCCACGTTGAATTGATTTTTGCTATTTATGGAAACACGATCTGGAGCCGATACATGAAAAGTTAGAGCCGACTCCAACCTGTCAAGGATGATTTTCAAAAGTGCCAGATCAGATTCTAACGGATATATTTTCTCACATAACTCTCAATGGATCTATTTTCTTGCATGGATAATCATCCAAGATGCTTTGTAATGGCTAGTTTCTTACCTAATCTCGGATTAAGACTCTAGAAAATGAGGGATTCGTCCGTTTGAAAATAAGAACAAAAATAGAGGAAAAATAATAGAAAAATCAAGAGAAATCCCAGTGAAAAAGAAAGAGAAAAATATATGAGTCCAAGCCTATCAATCCAAGAGAGATTCAAGAGAAATCCCAAGCCCTAAAAGTTCAAATTTAGAGGATTTTCAAAAGGAAAAAGAAGAAGAGCAAAAGCCCTATTTCTTCAACGAGCTGTGTTCAAGATTCAAAGATTCAATCCTTGCTCATCCATTCAAAGAGAGGAGGAAAAGAAGAAAAGAAGAAAAGCTCAAATCCACTTGGCTTCAATCAGGCTTTTCTAATCTTGTTTTATTTACATTGATTATTTGCTCATTTGAGGAGCTTTAAAATTGCTGTAAATTCATATTTGAATTGTTATTTGCTAATTCAATCAGGGGGATTGAATTAGTTGAGGTAGTTTACCTCGGGTCAAGCTAAGTTTAGCTTGGGTTGGGTTTTGTGCTGGTGAACCCATGAAAACCGGCTGGGTTCATTGTGACCCCATGTAAAACAACAAATTAGAGTTATGAGCTTGTAAAACAACTCAACTGTAATCAGTGGATTATAGTGTGGACCCAAGAGTTGCTTGGGAGTGGACGTAGGTGTGGGATACATCGAACCACTATAAATATCTTGTGTTTGTAGTGATTGTCTCTATCTCTCTCTCTCTTATTGTGCTTTAAATTATTGCATCACTTCACTAGTATACTTAGTCCTTGTGAAATTGATTTTAAGTTTTAAATGTTAAATTTTTTAAAGAACCCAATTCACCCCCCCTCTTGGGTTGCTATCTGGGCTAACAGCTCCCTCCCCTTTTTATAGACAAATAAACCAGGAGCAACCATTAAAGCAGAGAGCCCTGGAATTCAAAATGCCTTGGCCGCACTGCCACGTGGTAGGCTAGGGGAAAAGGGCGCATTCCGAAGCGCACCATACGCGCCTCCCAAACCATGACGTAGGGCAGCAAATTTCTCTCAGGTCTTGAATCAGGAGCCTTAAATGCAGGAAACTGTCTGCAGGTCCTGGAGATATGAGCTGGCCTAGGAAATCCCCTTTCGAAAATGATGTCGTCCAATGGCGATCGTGTGCTTATCGCATACGTTAAAGAGACCCGTGTTGGAAAAGGCCAATGGGATAAACGCCTTAAGAAAAAATGAAGCATCCTTCGGCAAATCACAAAGCCGTTTTATATATCTCGACAAAAAATGTACCAACTTTTTGCTTCGGACAAACCGAACTATCTAACCTCGGCCCCAGCCGAGGTATTTGCGCCGTTTTCGGTCATTTCACGCCGAACCATTTTGTGCCTCGGCAAACCAAGTTAACTTGCGCACACCTAACCTCGGCCTCAACCGAGGCAAAGTCGGAGTTATGTTCTATGGCAAAACTAAACAATTTTGCATTAGCAAAACCAATTAATCTAGCTTCAATTGAGCAGAATCTTCAATTTAGAACCCTTAAGGGCAATCTGACCTGAAAGCACGTTTTGTTTACGATTCGTTTACCATCGAAGGAACCTCCAGCAAAAAGGTCGTTCAAAAAAACAATGACCAAAATAATAAGACAAAGCAGAAAGAGATTAAAAAATTCATTCATTGAATTTTGATCGGATTACAAGTTGAAAAAGCAAAAAATACATGAGCAACCCTTAAGAATCAGGGTTCGGGTCGGTCCCATGAACCTCTTCGGTAACATCCGGAAGGACTTGACTCACTTCACCCACTTCGAATATTGTTGGAAGAGAAATCTCGGGTTCCTCGGCAGCAAGCTAAGGGCATTCTTCAGGAGCCATGGCCTCATTAGGACCCAGGATGGCGTTAAGGTCGATGTCTGAGATGTCCTCATATTCCGCTTCTTCGACCCTCGGGGTACGGGTATCATAACGTTCGACCTCCAGAAAAGATAAATCTAACTCGGGGTACACTCATAAAATCTTCGCTCAAGTTTTCTCTTCGCCGAACCAGAATGCATCGGCGCAAGCCTCTTTACGCTCCTCAGAGAATTGAACAAAACTTTTGTACTCCTCCACAGCCGAGGTAATTCGGTCGTTAGCTTCAGCTAGCTAGCCCCCAAGTTTGAGATTCATTTGGCAACTCGAGGCCAACTCTGCCCTCAGGGCCTTAAATTGCTCATGCGCCTCGAGCTCAATTTTTCCTATCTGCAAACATCAGGTCGTTTGAGGCCATAAACAAAAGAAAAGTGCCAGAAACAAGTAAATAAGTAGATATTATACCTCTTTCTCCCGCCGAGCCATTTTATCGCTCAGCTCATGGGCCTTTTCTAGGGCCTTCGATTTGGCCACTTTATTCTGTTGGAGACCCTCCTTAAGGTCACTAATTCGAGATTGTTTGTCCTTGATTTCCCACTGAGATTGGTTGAGATCAGTGGTGAGCTTGGCAATCTGATCATGCTGCCATTTCAGCCGATCTTCCCTATCGGTGAGTTTCTTATTCAGGCTGGCAAGCTGATCTTGCTACCACCGGCACCTACGCTCCTCCTCCTCGAGCCTCTTGCTTCAATTATTCTTCTTCTCAACATGGCTATTCTTCAGCCGGTCCCACCTTTTGTCAAAGTGCAACCTCATGGCATTGACTTCGTCGGCATGCTTAGACTTGATTTGGGATAACTCCAAGCAGGCCTTTCCGACTGTTCACGAAAACCCTAGAGCTCTTTGACATGAAAATCGAACCAAGAGGCCCTCTCGGCGGTAGCTCGGTAGGACTCAATCATCTTGTCGAGGTCCACTTGAACAGACGCCAAGGCCCTGGAGAGCCGGCCGGTCGAATCCACCCTTGTTCGAAGGTGGGCCGCCTCCCTCCTAGCCTGAGCGCAGGCCCCCATGGCCAAATTTAAGTGCTAATTCAGTGCCCTCGTAATTAAAGCATTCTGCATAAAAAGCATAAGTAAGAAACTACAACCAAACCAACTGACTAAGAATTACAACCTTGGTACGATGACTCACTCAGAAGGCGTAGTTTGTAGCGATCTTCATAAGAGCGGCGTTACTAATTTCGGGGAGAAGGTAGACATCCTTCAGCACCCTAAACTGACTGAAAGCTGCATCAATAATTTCCTCGACTGCAGGCTCATCCATCGAGGAACTCCTCCCCGCGCACAGTACAGACCGCATCAAGGCGGCAAACATGTCATCCACCTCTAGGCCATGAATAAGAGAACTCATAGCCGAAGAACCGGCTTGAGGGACTTCAATCTGAGGAACCGCCATCCGCTTGGCTTCCTCCATTAGAACTTTAGCCTGCAGAGCCTTGGATGCTTTGGCCTCGGTTGAAGGAACCTCGGTCCGAGCATCCCCTTCATTCAGTGGTTCTTCTTCTTCTTCTAATTCCTCTCCAAATGTTGCTTCGTCCCCGGCGGACTCCACCCACACCTTTGTCTCTCCCACGGTACCTCCTGGTGCCATAAGGGAGAGACCCTCAGCAGGAGGTACCTCGACCTCCACCAACCTTTTGACAGACGGCTCCACTTGAGCTTCGGCAGCCGCAATTGCCTCTTCTAACCTCTCGGTTAGAGTAGGGACCTCTTCTCCATCCACGTGCAGCGCCAAAGGGCTGCCGACCACTGGTAGATGAGGCTTGTTAGCCTCGGGTGGGGGGATGACCGTATGAACCAGTGACATTTCCTCGACATCATCCGACATGACCAAAATTTGAAGGGGAAACCTCGATGGCTCCCTCCGAGCTTCCCCCAGCGCTCTCTCCACCTCCGGTACCATGTCCCCCTCTGGCAGAGAGGGCGCACCGACCGCGGCCGATGCTCCCGCTTCCCCCCTCTTAGGGGTGGATGAGTGCCAGCCAACACTATCTTTCCTTGGCTCCGTGGGCGAGATCCGGAAGGATGAGACCTCTTCGCAGACCTGTGCTTGTCCTCGGAGCTGGAGCCCCTGTGGTGCTTGCCTAGCTCCTTCCTCATTTGGCCCACAAATGCGGACCTCTCGGCTGAAAACATAGTAGATGTTCAGTTAAATGGTAACGGAGTTACCTAAACATACTGACCATCAAAGCGAAGACTCACCTTGGGGGTCAATGGAGCTAAGCCCGGCGGCAAAAAAGGCATCCTCTGATAACAGGGTGCTGGCCGATACCACCTGACCACGGCGAAGGGTTACCAGATCTCTCTTCTTCTGCTCGCTCAACTCCGGACACGGCTCGGGTCCTTCACATAACTTGTCCATCCCTTCGAAAAATTGAACCGATATTTCCTTCGGTAATGAAAAATCGGGACTTTCATTCCTTTATTGAAGATGGATTATCTGAAATCATATTAAATGACTTTCGAGGACCAATGTAGGGCCACTCAGAGCTTCTTACAGAAACCAGGTTGTAACAGACTCGAAATATAGAAGGGTCGCAGTCACCCCAACATGACTGCACATCAAATGAACCTGATAAGATTGCGCCAGCTATTTGGAGCCACCATTGTTGGGCATATATTATAAAACCTCATCACCTCCTGTACCAATGGGTGAAGAGGGAACCGGAGACCTACCCTCAAGCTCTCCTCATAGAAGAAGACTCCACGGCTTAATTCAGTTGGAATCCTGTGCTCAACCCTCGGCACCCATAAGGCTACATCATGAGGAACCCTGTAATGGTGGCGGATTTTGTCCAAATCCTCGAGGGTTATCTCTAAGGCAACGTCGCTCGGGCCCTTCATGTTAGCAAATTGAGAAGCAAACCACGAACAAGCTAGCAAGGGTTTGGATAGGAACAAAAAATTTCTATGGCAGGGACGAAGAGGTGTTGCAGAAGGAGCGCCGCCCTAGCCCTCTTTAAATAAACACTTCAGAAGGAAAGCCCAAGACGCCAAAACTTTCGATATGGACGCCAGAAATAAAGGAGTCTCGCCACATGGAACTCCCACTATCGCGGCCTGCTGGAAACGAGGCGTTTCCTCCTCGAGCTACGGCAAAAAATGATGACGAAACAGCGGCTTGTCATTTATGAGATTATCATTGCCTACCCCTTCGGATTCCTCCGAATAAGATTATTCCGAAACTCTACTCCCTATATCCGAATTTATACTTCGGACTAGGGAGTGGGAGGCATGTGATGAGGGATAAAATTGTCATTGCATTAATGACCGCACACATCGACAATTGGTCAAGTCCAGTCTCAACGTTCTGCCAGCCAGCTGGCACCACCGCCAAGCGACGAAGCAGAATCGCCTTTAACAAAGACGGGTCACCTCAACCCAAGCCGACCATACCTCGGCAACCCAAGCCGACTATACCTCGACAATCCGAACCATTCTCATACCTCGGCAACCCAAGCCGACCATACCTCGGCAACCCAAGCCGTCTATTCCTCGGTACCCTGAACCATCCTCATACCTTGATAACCCAAGCCGTTCCTATACCTCTACAGACCGAGCTATTCTGTACTTCAGAAAACCAAATTGGCCCTTGCCGCGGCCGGGCCGAGGCATTCGAATACCTCTGCGGAATTCGACGTGGGAGGGTGCGAATTCACTATAACTGAATAAAATTCAAAATGAAGAATCATACCCAGGAGTGGCCTAAGACCCACATGAGTGGCCTAGAACCTAGTAATCGCTGAATCTCAAGGCATCAACCAACCCTCCCAGTCGTCGATCCTCTAACTGACAAGATACGGATCCTACTGGCCTTATAACAAACTTGATTCGAATCCGTTCTGAATCCTAACGACTTTCGGACCTCCCCTCGCGAAACACCCAAGGAATCATGTGATCCCCTATAAATATCACTGCCCTCCAACCTCTCAGGTACGCGTGAACACTCACTCATTTTACTCATTGTCATACTAAGAATAGCTCCATCTGAGCTTGGAGCTCTTGAGTGAACACCCATCTAGGAGAGCTCTTCTGTGAGAGTCTTCTCCTCATATCCGCTTGCTATGAATCTCCACTAACTTGGGCATCGGAGGGTCCTCCATAGAGAGAAACCCCCATAGCACCCTATGCACACGGACTGTCTTGCAGGTTCCACATCGAGGCTATGAGATCGGCGTCCAGATTAGGAGCCAGAAGCGCACCGAGTCGGAGAACGGATTTCTGCAGCAACAATCTGCATGCAACTCCAAAACATCTTTGTATGACTGGTCCATTGATCCATCCTATGGTCGCATGGATTTCATGTTTAGCTCACTAACTAGCCATCAAGTTTGTCAGGAAACTAAACTTGCTTCCAACATGTTTGCTAGCTTCATTTTCCTCATCAATGTCGCAACCTAAGAGGAAAATTTTGTCATCCCTACTGTTGCATTGAGGTTTCTTTCCAGAAAATAGTTTCAACTTCACTTGCATTGCTTTTATTTTTGCATATATAGCTCCTCTCACCTGCATTTTGCATCAAGTGCTTGACCAGCCTTTGCCGCCAATTCCAAACATTTACTGCTTTTGTTCATCATCGCAAGGGGATTTTCTTGAGCTCATGTCTTAAATGCCATTGAAGCATCACCTGAATTCATCCTCTGGGAACACATTTATTCCCTTTGTAAATTATCACCCTTACACTTTATTTAGAAACCATCTCCTTATACTCTCTCTCCATTTGTACTGATGTCATAATTTCCTAGTTTCGTTTCCCTCGTGATTAACTCAACAGGTCTATACGCTCCAGTGTATGTTAATGCTACAACCTTTAAGATACATGCCATTTTTTCCATTTCAGTTCTTTTTATCTGAGGGAGAGGAACAAGAATGGATCAGCCAAAGTACGCTTATATTCATTAACTTATATAAGTAATAATTTTTTCATCAGATAAGGGATTGTAGCAATCAAGATATCATGCAACAACTCTAGCCCTTTGAATTGTTTAATTAATCCACCTTCTTGAACTCTCCTTTTATGTACATAAAATGTATACCTAAAGGTTGTTTCATTTTCCTTTTCCTGGTAAGGCTTTACTTAAGAGGAGGATTATTAAAATTAGTATAAACTTCTGATTAGCAATTAAATGTTGTGTGCTGTATATATGTCCTCTTCTGTTGTGCATGGATTTGTATATGAATGCAACAGTTAGAGTGGTACCTCTGTAGGCTGAGTTCTTGCTCAAGTAACAAAATTAGCTGGAACACAAAATTGAATATGCATTGCAAATTAGGAAAATTCCTTTTGTAAGTCAAAGGTTAAAATAGATGTCCGGAAATATAAGGACATCAGGATTAATGAAGTGGAGGCACAGTGTTGTCCTCATTTAACACTGAAACAGATAAAGTGATTGCAGAACTAGCTTAGCTTAGCATGTTAGCAGATTAGATTGTCAGACAATGCAAAGGGCATATGATATGAGCACCAGATGACCCTATTATTTTATAAGTTAGAATGTGATGGGCCAGAGAATTAGACTTGTGACTGAGTACATCTGATCAAGCTTTGTTGTAACAGTTATAGAAGGTAAAGTTTGAGTCTTTGAGATGATGTGACACATGTACATTGAAGTTTGTTGCAGCACGGAGGGTTTTCAGATTCAGGCTGAATGTTCAAAGAAGAAGTGGCCCGAAGCAGAGATAGAATTTTTGATTTAAAATCTGTAACAATTTCAATTTAGAAGAAGGGGTTTGGCTCTGTAGGAAACTAGAACAAAATAGCTTAGTTCAATCTCAAATATGTACAAGGTTAAGCTTTATGTTAGTTTGAGTGGCTTATTATTGTGCATGTGTACGTGTGGACAACGCACCATGTCATTGATGACAGCTTGTATAATTGAAGTTCTAACACTATATGTTGATGCGGATCAATTTCTTGTGGTATTCACTTATGCCATGTGAAGTGAGATTATTAATGTATGGCAGATGTTAAACTTTCAGACAATTGACTTAACATAGTTATGACGCTGTGCATCAGAAAATTTTGACATAATGCAGCTTGAAGAGAGTGGTAGGAAGTGAAATTCTGTAATCTAATCAGATGATGGTTAATATATTTTGGACTCCACTAAATGAAAAAAGCTAGCTGCCATCGGAAATGCTTCTTCTACGGGGCTTATTGGATAACTGCAGGACCACTCTCATCTAGCAACTGCCTCTTATCTGCTGAGATAGGAACATTCTCATTTTTGTGCCACATACAACCGCATGCAGACAATTAAATGTTATAGCTTTTATATAGAATACAATTGTCATCAGTCAGTGTCAAGGGGACATAGCATTTCTTATGAAACAATATTTCCAGCCTGTCACCTTTTCCATTTAAGAATTGGGATAGCCTCTTAATATCTTTGTTATCAAGATAGTTGTTTCACAAGATAATAGAAATCTTGTTACTTGTTATAGAATTCTCAACTTGCGTTGCATTGTTTGGCAAGCAGTTGTACATGATCATGCTTAGAGAATATTTTAAAATTTTGTGAGGAAATCCAAAATTATAGTGCTCCATAAGAATTGTAATTTGAAAAAAGTCAACTCTATGGCCTTTCGTCTTAAATATCAGGAAATTTGCAGTTACAAAAATGTGGAGTCACTAATTTCTTGGTCTCCACATTTGAAGGCATGACATTCAATGAATTGGTGTTTGTAGATTTTTATTTTCAATAATCAGTTAGAACTTAAAACTGTTGTGACTAGCAGTCATAGTAAGGTGAAACCATGTGAAAGTAAACATCATCATGGATGGGATGGTTATTGTTGCTGCCAAGTCACTTGTGATGAGCGCTAGGTGTGCTGAGATCTTCGTGGGCCTCCGAGGAGAGGAAAAGGTTGCTTTCTTCCTTCGGGAACCTGCAACAAGTCCCGGGCCAGTGTTTCCAGCAGGGACCCTCTGATGCTCAAGTTAGTGAGCTTGTAGAACAATAATCTCTCGTGGGTTTATTCCAGAGAGAAGAAGAAGATGATGATGATGATGATCCCCTGCCCTAAGCTCGGGGTTTTCTTTTTATACCTGTCTGGGGGGGTTCCTTTTATCTCGTTCCGTTGAAGCCGTCGAATCCCTCTGGATTGATCTTGTGAACGGTAGGCCGGTACCTCGTTGCGGGGCGACTACCGTAAATACCGGCGACCGTTGAGCATGCTGGCAACTTCCCGCAAATTTAGCCGTGATAGGCGGGCCAGCCGTGTCGTAGTTGGTTTTGCATTACTAAGCTTGATACTCGGAGTTGGTTTCATGAATGTAGGGAGCACGTAGCACGAACAGAAAGGTAAGTGGAATCAGAGACCAAAGCCAAGGCCAAGCCGAATCAGAGGCCCAAGCTGAGTTCAAGCCAAATCCAAGGCCGAAGCTGATGCCAAGCCGAATTCAAGGCTGAAGCTGAGGCCAAGCCGAATCCGAGGCCGAAGCTGAGGCCAAGCCATTTCTGAGGCCGAAGCTGAGGCCGAGCCGAATCAGAGACCGACGCTGAAATTGGAGCTACGGCTGAGTCTTAAGCTAGTGATAATTATCCAAAAAATTGTGTGGTATTATCGTACCGCCCGATAGTTGATTAGCCACATTAGGTGCCCCTGCCCCCGAGATGGGTGAGCGTGCACTTACCATTGAATGGGGGCATTTTATCACCCGGTGGCTAATCTTCAAATACCACGTGCCAAGGGCCCTGCCCTTGAATATGCATCGAACGCTGTGACGCCATCATCTCGCCCACCTCGACTGTTGGGATCAAGGCGGATCTCTCTCGAGTACGGGGTGAACACATCATTACGGTGAGGTCACTGCTATCTCTTTGTTGGCAGTGGCCTCTGAGTTCAACGCTTTGGTTGGTTGCCGTAGCCGCCCCCAATGGGAAGCGAGCACGTATCTGGAACAAAAATAGCGGGATGATTTTGAAGAGACAAGTCTATAAAGGGTGGTGTTCCTGGCTCCAGATGTCCTTGCTGCTTCTGTTTTCGTCCCTACTCTGATTTCGCCCGTGCCTGTTCATCTTCCATCTTCCCGAGTCCTTCACCTTCGATTCTTCGTGCTCAAGTTCTCCAGGTTAGTTCCGCTACCATGGCCGATTCGTCCCTTTCATGCTCTATTTCTGGTTCCGGGGGTTATTCCCCTGATCTTCCTCAACGGTCTGCCCCTTCTTCGGCGTCTAGCTGGTCCACCTCCGCAGAAGATGTCCCAGCGGAGCAGCCACAAGTGGTCAGGCAATCTCTCGGCGAGAATCGCCCGACCGTCGAACGGACCCTCGCCCGACGCCGTCCAGCCATCGCCGGCCCCTCTCGCGCGGGGGAGTCCCCCGAGGCAACTATCTCTGTGATGATGGCCCAGGAGATTATCAATCTTCAGGCTCGTTATCAGATTCCTACCAACCTCCGCCTATACAGGCCTCTTCCTGAGGACAGGATAACCTCTTCTTGTCTCGGTAGGGTTGCCCTTTATGAATATTACTTCAAGGCTAGCCTTCGTATTCCCCTTCATCCCTTCATATTAAACGTCTTAGATAGGTACTCTTTAGCTTTAGCTCAGTTGGTCCCGAATTCCATTCGGACTCTTGTAGGTTTCCTAGTGCTATGCCACATACATGGGATAGAGGCTAGGATTTCTCTCTTTGCAACTTCTATACCCTTAGGAAACAATCAGGCTGGTGGTCCTTTACCCCCAGTCCCACTAGAATTCTTAGGCTGCATCTTTTCACTTTGGTTAAGGGATGGAAAAATAGATTCTTCTTTGCCCAAATCGATGGAGTGAAGACTGAGTGGGGAATACCTGACACCGAGGCCAACAAAGACCCCAAAATTCTTCCAAGGGATCAGGAGGCATTCGGGCAGTTGATTACTGCCGACGTCCCTTCGCTGCAACCGGCTGCTAGCTGAGGAGAATCTTTGACTAGCGGGTATTATTTCTGGTGACGGTGAGCAGTGCAGCCTTTCCTCTTGATCTTTTCTTTTCTTCTCCTTTTGACCAAAGTTCATTGGCTCGCAGGTATGGCACCATCGCTCCATGAAATAAGGAGGGCTGCCATGAAGAAAAGAAAAGCTCGAGAAGAGGAGGGCCCCGCTATGAGGGAGGTTGCCACTAAGGTTGTCGAAGAAGCCGAACTAGAGAGGCTTCAGCAAGGGATGAGGCCGAGGAAGGATGAACTCATTCCCCACCTTCCGCACCATCCCCTATCGACCTGACGGACACCCCTCCGGAGTGAAGGGCTGAGATGCTATCCTCACCTCCAACGGTCCCTGAGGTGGAGCCAACCGATGCGGATTTGGGACCTGATCTGGAGGCTGCCCCTTCTAGTGAGGGAGCAAGAGCTGGACCCGCTCAAACTGAGGTGCCGGTCGTGCAGCCAGAAGCCAAGCCCGCGCCGATTGCCACGGAGTCCGCCGAAGAGGAAGAGATCGACGTTTCTTTCCAGTCAATTTTGTCTGTCACACTCGCTGGGCCGAGCAGACATTGATCGAAGCCTCTATGCCCGAATTGCAGAGGTACCTCCGACACCAAAAGTCCTCTATATTCTTTCGAGGCGTCCATGGCCCAACTTTGGGTAAATATTGTCCCCCTGTCGACCTCTATTATTCATGTTTCTTCATCTAACTATAAGATTTGCGCAAGCATTGAACTCCTTGACTGCCATAAGGGGCCTTTGGTCCCAGTATCAGGCCGCTCTCGACTAGTCGCTAGAAGAGATTCAAGAAGTAAAGGCGAGGGCCGAGGCGGCTCTGGAAGAGGTCCGGGCGGAGACTACTCGAATGCAGAAGCCGAAGTTGAAGCCGAGGCTACCCAGCTTAGGGATAAAAAGGCGAAAGATGCACCGGAGGTGGCCCAGCGCCAAGCGGCCAATGAGCTTGACAATGCTCAAGTGGCCAAAGAAAAGCAAAGAGAGGCAGAAGAAAAGATGAATGTGGCGGAGTTGGAGGTGTATTTGTTGAAGAGCCAACTTCACTCCGCCTCCATCAAAATCGGTGTGGCCGAGGAGAGAGCCAAGAACGCTGAGAAATCGCCCGCCGGTCTGATGCTGAGATTGTTAATCTAAAGGCAGCGGTGGCCGAAGCCGAAAAAAGGGCCGCCGAGGCCGAGAAGAAGGCCGTTGAGGCTGTAGAAGATTTCAGAAGTATGTTGCTTTCAACAGAGAATTGGCTGAGACAACGGCATTTGCGTATGACGGCGGCTTCCAAGATTGCAAAGAAAAAATCCAAAAGCTATACAGCCTCGAAGGGATTGAGGATCTTCAGCCAGATGAGGAGGGCGATGGCTCAGACCCGGTTGAATCTTAACTTTTTCTTTTTTGTTGTATCAAGTCCGGCGCTGACCGGCAATTTTGTAAGATTGTTTTGCTATTAATAAACACTTCAATCTTCCCTTGATTTGCCCCTAGTTAACTAGTTTCGGTGAATATGGTAACGCGAGTAGGTAAGGGTCGTTTTTAGGGAATAGCCAAGACTGGCGTCAAAGCCAAAGGATTAAGGTCAGACTGAGGCCAAAGTGAAGTCGAGGCCATCAATTGGGGCCGAAACCAAGGATTGTGGTCGAGGTGAAGTCGAAGCTAGTAGTTGTGATGAGGCCGAAGCCAGAGCCAATGACCAAGAAGGAAGAGAGGCCAAGATCGGTGGCTGTGGTGAGGCGAAGTTGCAGCCGTGTCGAGGCTGAAGCTGGAAGCCGTGACGAGGCTGAAGCCAGAAGTCATGGCGAGGCCAAAGCCGGAAGCTATGGCGAGGCCGAAACCGATAGCCGTGGTGAAGCCGAAGCCGATAGCCGTGGCGAAGCCAAAGCCGAAGCCATGGCAAGGCTGAAGCCGAAGCCGTGGCAAGGCCGAAGCCGAAAGCCGTGGCAAGGCCGAAGCCGAAAGCCGTGGCGAGGCCGAAGCCGACAGCCATGGCGAGAGGCCGAAGTCAGAAGCCATGGCAAGGCCGAAGCTGACAGCCATGGCGAAGCCGAAGCCGGAAGTCGTGGCGAGGCCGAAGCCAACAGCCATGGCGAAGCCAAAGCTGACAGCCGTGGGGAAGCCAAAGCTGGAAGCCGTGGCGAGGCCAAAGCCGACAGCCATGGTGAAGCCAAAGCCGATAGTCGTGGCGAGGCCGAAGCCAGAAGCCGTGGCTAGGCCAAAGGCGACAGCCGTGGCGAAGCCGAAGCCGGAAGCCATGATGAGGCCGAAGCCAGTAGTGTTGTCCATGCGGCTCCAGACTTGGAGTGCCGATATGGATTTGGGCTTAATTGCCGAGGGAAGACTCAGGCTTGTTGCTGGTGCGGAGCCAGGCTTGAAGTGCCGACGCGGAGGCCGGCTTAATTTCCGAGGGAAGACTCAGGCTTAAATGCTAAGGGGAGACTCGGGCTTGTTGCTGGCGCAAGCCAGACTTGAAGTGCCGACGTGGAGTCAGGCTTAATTACCGAGGGGAGACTCGGCTTAATTGCCGAGGGGAGACTCGGGCTTGTTGCTGACGCGGAGCCAGGCTTGGAGTGCCGATGCAAGCCGGGCTTGAAGTGCCGGCATAGAGCCGGGCTTGGAGTGCAGACGCGGAGCTGGGCTTGGAGTGCCGGCATGGAGCCGGGCTCAGGTGAGGAGCCAGAATGCTTAAACACTTCCGTTAGTGCAAAAAGATGAATGACAATTATAGGGTAATGTTCAAAACAAATATGGCAACGGACTACTGATAATACCGCCGGAGGTTATCCGCATTCCAGGTATGAGGGAGAGGTTTTCCATCTAGCTCCTCGACTCGGTAATCCCCGTGGTGGAGTGCTTGAGTGACTCGATAGGGTCCTTCTCAATTGGGAGATAGTTTACCTCCCTCCATAGGTTTGGAGACTGCGGCTCGCCTGAGGACCAAGTCCCCTGGGAGGAACGTCCTGGGACGAACTTGGACATTGTAGTCTTTGCAATCCTTTGTCGGTAAGAGGCCATTCTGATTCGTGCTTGATCATGAAGCTCTTCAACGAAGTCGAGGTTGGCCCTTAGTTGACTGGGATTATCATCTTCGTTGTATGACTGTATCCGGGGACTGGGGACGCTGATCTCCACTAGAATGACAGCTTCTATTCCGAAGACAAGGCTGAACGGGGTCTCTTCAGTTGGAGCCCGGGGTGTTGTGTGATAAGCCCACAGCACGTTCGGGAGCTCTTCTACCCATCTTCCCTTGAACTTGTCCAGGAGTGTCCTGAGTCCCTATTAGATTGTCCAATTCATCACCTCGGTAGCCCCATTAGTTTGTGGGTGATCGACAGAAGTGAACCTTTGGTGTATTCCTAGGTTAGCACAAAAGTCTCTGAATGGGCCATTGTCGAACTGGCGCCTGTTGTCAGTAACAAGCATGTGGGGTAGCCCAAACAGCAGATAATAGACTTCCAAAAGAAGCTCCTCACCTTAGCTTCAGTAATCTTGGCCAGCGCTTTGGCTTCACCCACTTAGTGAAATGATCGATGGCGACAAGCAAAAACCTCCATTGGCCAGAAGTTGGGAGGAAAGGTCCCAAGATATCCATCCCCCACTGGGCAAACGGCCATGGTGCCGATAGAGGGCTCAGCTGAGAAGTTGGCAGTCGTTGAATGTTTGCATGCCATTGGCAACTATCGCATTTTTGGACCACTCGGCGGCATCCTCCTGCATGGTGGGCCAGTAATAGCCTTGGCATTGGGCTTTGTATGATAGTGCTCTGCCCCCCAAGTGGCTTCCGCAGATACCTTCATGGATCTCTTGGAGGATGTAGTCGACATCTGTGGGACCGACACACCTTAGGAGAGGATGAGAAAAGGACCTCGATATAGCTGTCCATCGAACATTAGGAACTTGTGTATTCGTCGTTTGAAAATCTTGACCTCGGCAGGGTTGGTTGGGAGGGCTCCAGTAGCGAAGTATTTGGTGTAAACATCCATCCAAGAAGGCTCCTGGCTGACTGGCATGGACTCTTTTATTGTGTCAATGCTTGGAGCCTCCAAGCACTCCACATAGGTTCTTTCCATGGTTCCGTCGGCCGATGTGGCTAGACGAGACAGTGCGTCAGCTCTAGCATTCTCCTTCCGAGAAATGTAACTGATGCTGAAACGGGCTAGGGGAGAGACCTGCGATTGTACCATACTTAGGTAACGTGACATGATGGGATCTTGTGCCTCATATTCGCCCTTTATCTCGCCGTAGACTAACTGAGAGTTGGTGAAAACTCTGAGGCATTTCATCCCGAGCTCGCAAGCCAGCCGTATCCGGATAGCAGGGCCTCATACTCGGCTTGGTTGTTGGTAGCTGGGAAAAGGAAACGAAGGGCGTATTCAGTCACCATTCTATCTGGGCTGGCTAGAATGAGGCCCGCTCCACTTTCCTGAGAGTTTGACGCCCATCCACGTGAAGGAGCCAGTCGCTCCCTCCCTCTTTGATTTCATCATCCGAAGGGTTCGCATGGGATTCTTCTTTTTGCTCTTCTGTCTAGGTGCCTTCGACCAAGAAGTCCGCTAAGACTTGGGACTTCATAGCTGTCCTGGGTCGGAACGATAGGTCAAATTCTTCCAACTTGATCGTCCACTTTGCCAGCCGGCCAGAAGTATCAGAACGGGACAGGACCGCCTTGAGTGGCTAGTCGGTGACCACCACGATCGGGTGAGCTTGGAAATAGGGCCTGAGGTGCTGGGCAGAGATGATCAGTGCAAAGATAATCTTCTCAACTTTCAAGTATCTTATCTCAACATCGTGCAGCACCTTGCTGGTGTAGTACACTGGCTTTTGTGTCCCATCAGTGTCCATGTGCACTAGCAGGAACTAATAGCTTCGGGAGAAGCGGCGAGGTACAGGAAGAGTTCTTCTCCATCCCTTGGCTTGGACAGCAGTGGTGGGGTGGATAGGAACTCTTTTAGTCCTTCGAAGGCCTCCTGATACTCCTTGGTCCATTCAAAACCATTGACTCTGCGTAGTGCCTTGAAGAAGGGCAAACATCTCTCCACGGACTTAGACAGAAAACGGCTCAGGGCCGCTACCCTTCCAGCCAAACGCTGCACTTCCTTCTTGTTGGTGGGAGATCTCATGTCCAAGATGGCTCGGACTTTATCGGGGTTCACTTCAATTCCTCGTTGGGTCACCATGAAACCGAAGAACTTGCTGGCTGTCATCCCAAAGGCACACTTGCAGGAGTTCAGCTTCATCATGTACCGGCGGAGGTTGTCGAAAGTCTCCATCAGGTCGGCAATATGGTTGATGGCGCGGACGCTTTTCGTCAACATGTCATCCATGTATACCTCCATATTGCATCCGATCTTGTCCTCGAAGACTTTGTTCATCAGCCTCTGGTAGGTGGCCCCGTCATTCTTCAGTCCAAATGGCATCACCTTGTAGCAGTAGATTCCCTTCTCGGTTATGAAGGAGGTAGCCTCCTCGTCTGTTGGTTCCATCCTGATTTGGTTGTACCCAGAGAAGGCATCCATGAAACTAAGTGTTTCATGGCCAGACGTAGCGTCCACCAGTTGATCGATCCGAGGTAAAGGAAACTGTCTTTCGGGCATGTTTTGTTGAGGTCAGTAAAGTCTACACACATCCTCCAACTCCCGTTGGCCTTGCGGACCATCATGACGTTAGCCAGCCAATCGGGGTAGTGAACTTTCCGAATATGGCCTACAGCTTTCAGCTTACGGATTTTCTCGTCGATAGCCTTCTGCCTATCTGAAGTGAAGCTTCTCTTCTTCTATCGGACAGGTCGGCACTCTGGCTTGAGGTTGAGTTGGTGAGTGACTATCTCCTTAGGGATGCCTGGCATATCAGAGGACGACCATGCGAAGACGTTGGAGTTGGCACGCAAGAAAGCAAGGAGCTGATCGCGGGCCTCTTTTGGAAGCAACACCCCAACTTGGATGGTCTTCGTGGGGTCCTCTCCCAAGGGGAAAGTCAGGAGGTGCTCGGCTGGCTTCCCTCTCTTTTGCACATCTCGGGGTCGATCAGTTCAGTTGTAGTTGCCGATGTTGCCTCTTGTGGACTAGGGGCTAGGTGGTAGCAGAGTGGTACCGGGTTTTGTTCTCCTCTCATTTCTCCTACTCCTTCGCTGGTGGGGAACTTCACAAGTAACATCTTAGCAGAGATGACAGCATCCAGCAAATTCAAGCCAGGTCTCCCCAAAATAGCATTGTACGCCAAAGGGACCCGCACCACTAGGAAGTTCATGAGAACCGTGCTCTGGCATGGCGGAGTTCTGGCAGTGACAGGGAGAGTGATTTCCCCCTCAGCCCAGACTGAATCCCCAGTGAAGCCTATCAACAAAGTGGTGACAGGTAGAAGAGAACTTGCAGGTAAATTTATTCTAACACAAGCGTCATAACTCAAAATATTCACTGAGCTTCCACTATCAACCAAAATCCGCTTTACAGGATGTTTGGTGATCATCATAGAAACGGCGATGCTATCATCATTTTTATTCACTACCCCTTCTAGGTCTTTTTTAGAGAAGGGAATTACAGAATTTTCATCCTCCTCTCGCTGTCTTTTAGAACCACTGCCTGCCCCCCAGGAGATCATGGCCATAGTCTTCTCTGTCGGGGCATTGTCTAAGCCGATCTGTTGTGCGGGAAGTACGACGGACCCGTGGCAGCAGGGTTCCCCCTCCAGACAGACTTGCCTAGGTGGCCTTGCTGAACAAGCTCCTCAATAGCTTTTTTCAGTAAGCAGCAATCTTCAGTATCGTGGCCATAGTCTCTATGATATCGGCAGTAGACTTCATTGCTGCGGAGGACCCCTGATTTCATAGGTGGGCATAAAGTAAGGCTCTTCCTCGATCTCTAATAAGATGTGAGATATCGAAGCGAGGAGGGTTATGAAATGTTCCTTGGGAACAAGTGTCTGGGGCTGATTATCTGAGCAACGAGGCGGCTCAGGCTTTCTGGACCGTCCTCCAGCAGGTTCCGCGGGCGTCTGCTTCTTGCTGGAACTCTTGTCAGCCTCCCTTCTGGAAGAGTCTGCTTCATCGGTGCGAATGTACTTCTGCGCCCGGCTTAGCAGCTCGGCATAGGAGCCGGAAGGCTTTTTATCCAGAGAATACGCAAATCTGGAAGGACAAAGTCCTCGTTTCAGTGCTAGGGTGGCTACAAAATCCTTCAAGTTATAGACCTTGAGCGTGGCCTTCTTGAACCGAGCCACAAAGTCCTTCAGAGTCTCCCCGCTCCTTTGTTGGACAGCGAACAAGCTATCGGCAACTCGAGGGATCTTTCGACATGCATCAAAGTGGGCCAAAAGGATCGCTCTAGTTGCTTGAACGAGTTGATGCTGCGTGGTGGTAGACGAGAGTACCATGCACGCGCTACCTTCCGAAGTGTGGCTGGAAAGGCAACACACAGAAGAGAGTCTGTCGCCCCTTGGACCTGCATGAGGACCTTGTAGCTCTCCAAATGGTCCAGAGGGTCCGTCGTGCCATTGTATGGGTCCAATTGGGGAAGACGGAACCGAGGTGGGACCAGCTCCTCCATGATGCATCGAAAAAGCGGGGACGGTGGTCGTAGTCCATCCCATTTGGGCTGGCAATTCGACGGCTAAGTTCCTCCAATCGCTGATGATACTCGTCAAGCCGTTGCTCGGCCCGAAGAGCGGCCTTCTTGTTCGAGTCTCCTTCAGAGGAGTCATAGGATGAGGATGAAGAGGCTTGGTGGTGTGCAGAGTGCACACGTCATGGCTCTTTCTCACTGCGCCGCCTATGGGAATGATCGGAATGGCGGGAGAGTGGTGGGAGGCCTCAGGTGGGGTCCTACCCTGATGAGGCTGATTGGCTTCATGACCCCCCTCGTGAGACGGAGGGGGTTGAGGTGGCCCAGGCGTGGTAGCAAAGCAATGCTCCTGTAGTCCCCGCACCACTGTCATTGGATCCTATATTTGATAGGCCAGGGCATCGAGCCGATGACTTGGCTACCCAGAGGTGGCACAGGAGGCAGAACATGGAGGTTGTCCTTCGATTGTTCAGCATGTTCAACCTGCGGGACGTGCTCTGCGACATGGCTGGTAGAAGCTTCCTGAGCTCGCGTGGTCACCATCATCTTCCTTGCAGTGGTTGTGAGGTCGCAGATGCGTGAGGGTAAACATCTGCTTGCGGCGTATGCCCCCACCGCCCCCGACCCCTTCCTGGCACGCCAATCTGTTGCTGCCAAGTCACTTATGATGAGCGCTAGGTGTGCTGAGATCTTCGTGGGCCTCCGAGGAGAGGGAAAGGTTGCTTTCTTCCTTCGGGAACCTGCAAGAAGTCCTGGGCCAGTGTTTCCGGCGGGGACCCTCCGACGCTTAAGTTAGTGAGCTTGTAGAATAGTAATCTCTCGTGGGTTTATTCCAGAGAGAAGAAGAAGATGATGATGATCCCCTGCCCTAAGCTTGGGGTTTTCTTTTTATATCTATCTAGGGGGGTTCCTTTTACCTCGTTCCGTTGGAGCCATCGAATCCCTCCGGATTGATCCTGTGAACGGCAGGCCGGTACCTCGTTGCAGGGCGAATGCCGTAAATACCGGTGACCGTTGAGCGTGCTGGCAACTTCCTACAAATTTAGCCGTGATAGGCGGGCCAGCCGTGTCGTAGTTGGTGTTTTGCATTACTGAGCTTGATACTCGGAGTTGGTTTCATGAATGCAGGGAGCACGTAGCACGAACAGAAAGATAAGTGGAATCGGAGACCAAAGCCAAGGCCAAGCCGAATCTGAGGCCGAAGCTAAGGCCAAGCCGTTTCCGAGGCCGAAGCTGAGGCCGAGCCGAATCAGAGGCCCAAGCTGAGTTCAAGCCGAATCCAAGGCGAAGCTGAGGCCAAGCCGAATTCGGGGCCGAAGCTGAGGCCAAGCTGAATCCGAGGCCGAAGCTGAGGCCAAGCCGTTTCCGAGGCCAAGCTGAGGCCGAGCTGAATCAGAGACCGATGCTGAAATCAGAGCTACGGCTGAGTCTTAAGCTAGTGATAATTATCCAAAAAATCGTGTGGTGTTATCGTACCGCCCGACAGTTGATTAGCTACATTAGTTATTTAACATTCAAATTTTGTAGCAAGAGTCAAGCATTCCTTTGATGCTAGGCATTATTTTGACCATTTGTTTTCTTGTACTATTTCTCGTGTTTTTAATGCATAAAATTTCAATCAAGTTGATCTTTTGCTCAAAGAAAGACTCTGGACCTAAACCTCGGAGTTTTGTCTTTGAATATTAAACGTTTATTTAAGAAAGTCATTTTGCTTCATGGTGTTGTTAAATTATCGTTGGAATCATTAGAGTTCAACACACTGTTACAGGTTTTGCATTGTGTTTTGCATTGTAACGTACGAGCCCCTTTTTTTTCTCCTATGGTAAAAGCCCGAATGGGCAAGAAGTGTTAGTCCTTACAGGTCGTGCTCTCCTAAACTAACATCATGTGTGTCATCATAAACAAACAAGTGGACGGAGGAGGGACAAGAGTTGTTCTGATGAGTATAGGACCATGCATTACTATAAAAAGTTAATAAACTATCGTAAATTTTAGAAAAAAAAGCCCGAATGAGCAAGAAGTGTTCTGACAACGAGTCCTTACAGGTCGTGCTCTTCTAAACTTACATCAGGTGTGTCATCATAAACAAACAAGTGGACGGAGGAGGGACAAGAGTTGTTCTGATGAGTATAGGACCATGCATTACTACAAAAAGTTAAATAGACTACAGTAAATTTTAGAAAAAAAATTACATTTTTTTAAAAAAATGTAGTCTTATATTTTTACAAATTAAAAGACTATATCTTTTATTTAAAACATAGTCTTAAATTATTTAAAAATATAAAAAAAACTATGTTTTTAAAGAAGATAGTTTTATATATAAAAAGACTGTTTTTAATTAAGACGTGATCTTATATTATATGATAATATATTTTTAATTATATTTTTAATTAAGATAATATAAAAATATTATTTTTTTAATAAAAATTGATACTTTTGATATTATGTTAATTATTATTATTATGTTTATGAAGGGATCACTGGTCCTTGGTGGTTATTGACCCTCATGGGGACAAAGTATATTTTTGTGATTCTATTAGACGTTCAATGGGAAAAGAATTGAAAGGTGTTATTAATATGTAAGTATTTATTTCTTTTTAATTTTATAGTAATTTATCTTGGTTATATTATTTGAGTCTCACACTATTATTATACTTTGCTATATCAGTGCACTCAAAATATACAACGCTAAAGCTGAACGAGTTGCAAGAAAACACTTACTTGAGAGTCAATTAAGGTATATTGACTTGCACATTCTTTTTTATAATTTATAAATTAGATCTTATTTGTTTAAGTCTTATAAAATTTTTAAATTCATCTTTCAAGTGTCTTAAGCAAACCATCAGGTGTTGAATGTGGCTATTATGTCATCATGTATATGAAGGAGATCATTGAGAATATATCATTTCAACTAATGAAAAGGTAGGTTATTATTGCATACATGATTTATATATAAGTAGTACTTTTTATAGTTTTAGATTTATGTGTCATGTGTCATTTAGTGCACTTTTCTGAGTAACTTATGTGTATATATGCAGTTTGCTGAGAACAAAACTTATAAACAAGAAGAAATCGACATTATGCATGGAGAATGGGTCGAGTACTTGCAAGGTTTCATTTAAAGAAAATTGGCACTAAATGTATTTGATATTAAAATGTATTGAAGAAAATTGGATATTTTAATTCAATGTATTTGAGATTTTTTGGAATATGTTTGCATGATGACAGTATTGGATATTTATATGACAATATTGGATATTTCAATTCAATATTTTTAGAATTTTCTGAAATTGAAAGTATATGTTTGTATGATAGGATTGGATATTATACTACATTTTCAATATCAAATATAGTCTAAATGTATTTAAAGACTTTATTTTTTTATCGTTTAACTACAGTTTCTGATAAAAAATGTAGTCTGAATGTATTTAAAGACTACGATTTTTTGACCTTTAACTACGATTTCTGATAAAAATATAATCTAAATGTATATAAAAACTACGATTTTTTGACTTTTAACTACAATTTCTGATAAAAATGTAGTCTAAATGTATTTAAAGACTACATTTTTTTTTTACTTTTAACTACGTCTAAAAACGTAGTCTAAACAGGGACTTTTAACTACGTTCAAATTTTTAAGACTACACTCAAAAAGACTATTTTTTAAAATACTTTTAACCGTAGTCTATATATAAGACTACATTTTTTAGACGTAGTCTAATTAAATTTCTGTAGTAGTGATGCTCTCCTAAACAGACGCAAGCTCTATCGTCGGGTGAGGAAGGAGGGAGGGGTTGGGGGTGGAAAAGCGGCAACAGTTCTCGTCAGATGCTGCATGCATCATAGCTGCTGCTTTTGCCACTTGTTTGCATTAAAACCGAAAGAAATGCTATAAATTGAAACTGAACTAGTTGCGTTACTGGTACTTTTTTAATTTTTGAATTTATATGGTTTTTAGAGTTATTTTATTTTATTTATTTTATGGATACATCAACTCATCTAAGCCTTTTTCCAATTTTATGGGGTTATTTTACGGATACATGAACTATGTAAACTTAAATATGAAGAGAATGATTGAAGGATTTGGCTATAGTTAAGTCTATCTCATATAATAGTAGCTATCATATTATCATATTTTATATGATAATATGTGATAATATTGTAACAGTATGTTACAATGTCAGGTATGGTAGTCCTGCCTGATAGCCTCCTGCTAGGCGCGACGCCACAGGTGGTTGGTGGGTCTGATCACGTCGGGTATGCGCTGTAACTGGCAATGGCCACGTGGGGTTGCAGGAGATAGGTGGTAGGTGGGCCATATGATGGTTGCAGGCATCGGGTGGGCCACATGGTAGTGATAGGTGCTGAGGTCGAGGGAACCTGGGAGTCCGAGGCCGAGGGGACCTGGGAGTTTGAGGCCGAGGGGAACACTGGAGTCCAAGGCCAAGGGGATCTAGGAGTCCAAGGTCGAGGGGGACATCGGAGTTCGAGGTCGAGGGGACCCGGGGGTTCGAGGTCGAGGGGACATGGGAGTTCGAGGCTGAGGGGGACACCAGAATCCGAGGCCGAGGGAACCTAGGGTCCGAGGCTGAGGGGAAGTCCGAGGCTGAGGGGGACACCAGAGTCTAAGGCCAAGGGGATTCGAGGGTCCGAGGCCGAGGGGACTTGGGAGTTCGAGGTTGAGGGAACATGGGAGTTCGAGGCTGAGGGGGACATCAAGTCCGAGGCCGAGGGGGCCTAGGGTTCGAGGCCGAGAGGGACATTAGAGTCCGAGGCTAAGGGGGACATCGGAGTCCGAGGCCAAGGGGATTTGGGGGTTTGAGGCCGAGGGGACCTGGGAGTCCAAGGCTGAGGGGACATCGGAGTCCGAGGCCGAGGGGGACACCGAAGTTCGAGGCCGAGGCTCCGTCAGTTACTTGATCCGTTAGCCCTAACATTGCTTGATCAGCCACATCATATATACAAATAAAAATTTTAATCTTATCCTTTGCATTTCTTTGAAAAAGTGATTATGATTTTTGACCCATAGCTCCCCTTTGCACAAAGGAAAGGATAAGTACTTGATCTTATAGAATGCATTAAATAAGTACTATTTCAAGATATCTAACTATTTAATAAAAAAAATCTTAATTGTCATTTAGTGCCAAATCTCTCTCATATATTTTAATGCAAATTAATAGAAATTTTCTGCAACTCCCACTCAAAAGAACTAGGGGCTAAAATATTGGAATCCTTCAACCATCTCCAACTTGATCTCCTCTCAAACATTACTTCATTAAAGAGTAGAATTAAATCTTAAAGCAATGATCATCATAAATGTTTTAAAAACTTTCTACTCTAATACATTTAATTTTATTCTATAAATAATATAAAATATAATTTTTATAATTGCATGAGTGTTGATTTGATTTAAATTTAAAAAAAATAAAATTAAAGGTTTATAATTTAAAAAGAAATTTCTAGATAAATTTTATAAATTAAACTATCATGATATCCAAGGAATTATGAAAGGCTACAATTATGGGCAAGAACAACCATTTATTGCTATTAGTCGGCATAAATGCATCATGAATAAATTTCTAGGCTATCAACCAAAACGCAAAGTGTAGTAATTGGAGATGGATGTTGTAGGCAAGAACTGGTATATTTGCAGTCCCATAGTATGTAGGGTTTATTAATGATGGAGAAACCACTTATTGGGTCAGCTTGCACTGAAATTTAATGGCAGAACTGATTCTACTATCATTGTGTATCCAACCAAGGTCAAAACAACATCTTTAATAATCAGCTGTAAATATGATTAAAGGAAAATAAGGAACTATGCACGAATGCAGCAAACTGAATCTATAGCAAAGCAGATAGAGCTGGTTCCCAAGCATGAGTAGAGCTAGCAATGATTCCTTGAGTAGCCACATAAATATTTAGCAAAGGATACGATTTATAAAAAAATGACCTATTCACATTTCTTGCATATAGTTGATCTATACAAATTAGAGGGACTTAATAAGTTTAAAACTCTTTCTAATGTTGGGCTTTCTAATACTATGACAGCCTAAAATTATGCTTTAGAAGTTGCAAGTTGTATAACACACATCAACGGTATTTTGCATAAAAGCATGTCTTGCATCATGCAATTTGTGAAGAATGATGTGGCTATATTGGAGTGGCATAAAATCAAAACCAAAACATAGAAAATGAAGCATAAGCTTTTAAAGAGAACCAAAAATCAACAAACAAACAAAAATAAAAAGAAAGAAAACTAAAGAATAGGAGAGGAGATGAGTGGTTACAGGATTTTCCTTTTTGGCAGCTACAAAATCATGTCCACACAAAAGCCAGTTATCATAAAGCTAAGATCTAGATGAAATGAAATGTGTGAACATATTTTGCAGTGCTTCTGAAAGAAATTATCAATTCATATGCCCCACATTTGAGACATTGAAAGATCTAAGAATCTAATAGCATCTGAAATCAGATATGCTTTTTACGTGGTAAAAGTTTTGTCATTACACAAATTAAACAAAAGACAAAAGAAAATGCATGAATTTTAAAGTGAAAAATATTTAGAAAAGATAACTTTTTAAATAACTAGGCAATAAGAATATATAATTAAACAACTGAACAAAAGTAAGCTAAGTAAGCCTTTGAGTAAATTGAATAACTTGTGGAATCCACAAGCACAATAGGTTAAGGATTTCAAACAAGGAGTTCTAACTGTTAAATTAATCAATAGTTTATCATTCTATATTATTATATATTTTGTGAGCTATATACTTACAATGCAAATAATGTGCAAAGGAATCTAGCATTTATAATGTTTATTTTTTTTTTGCTTTGACAGCTGTTTCTTTTAATATTTGATTTATCATGTCCTTATTTTCTTCAACATGAACTGCTATTCTGCTTTCTAGTTTTCAAAGTTATGTGCTCATCTTCTATAAATGTTCATAGTAAGAAGATTGATCTTTTCTTTATTCATGTTGTTGTTCCAATGGTCTTTTTTTTTTTCATTATCTGGATGATATATTGCTTATCAGGTGAGTTCCCTATGGTAATGTCAAAGTTAATTTTTTTCCTTATAAAGTCAAAATTTTCTTTTATTTAGTGAATGTGCTTATTGTCTATCATACTTGCATTTAGATATTTGCTTGGAGATATACATGAAAATAGGGAATATAGTGATATTATAACAACAATGTCTTATGGCTTCTTATGTATTCAATTTTTGAAATAATGACACCTTTCGAAATTCTCTATCATATTAAATTGTGATCATGGAACCAAGGGCTGTAGCAGTGGAGCACATATCCAAGGTGATACTATTGTGATTTTTGATTATGCTTTTTTCTATATTTGATGGGCAGCTAAGTTGTTGAAAGGATTACATAGCTGAAATTCTTGATTTTACAAGTTGGTGTAAGATTCAACTACCTTTGCATTTCTTTTTTAGATACCAACTCTTTTCTTTTTAGTATTTATTAATCTCTGTGATAATCTCTAGCTCCATCCTACTTGTAAAGCTGAAATTTTGCATGACACCTTGAAAGGCATCATGTTGTTCTTATGCATGTTGGGTTTTCTATTTTTCCCCTTTTTTTCATTTGGTATGGTAAACTTCTTGTAAAATTTTGCATTTTCTATTAAATATATTTTAAAAAAGTTTTGCTTTTGCTGGTCATGGTTTTGAAACTTTTGAAATTCTAGTATCAGTGAGTTTATAATAACCTAAATTTAGTTATGTTTTTAATTAAGATTTTATTATTTGATAGGTTTCAAAACCTGCTCTTTGAATCAAAATCTATTAATTTTTTTATTGGACTGGAAATATGGGACATTTCTTTAAAATCTTTTGATACATGAATCTTATTATGGGGTATGTTAACTTTTAACCAACATACTAGATTTATCTAAATGTTATTGGCTTTTAGGATGAAGGTGCAGGTGGTAGATAATAGGAAAAAATATGTCTTGGAGTTGTTAGGTTCTAAGAATTTTTTTTTCAAGAATTTTGGTTGCTTTGGATATGATTTCATGTCAAGAAACATTATTGAAGACTTGGGAATGGTGAGATCTAAGGTCTCACAAGTCATAAATTCGTTCTCTCGTCCATAGCCTCCTTTCTTCCTGGAAATAAAAAGCTGAACGTTTAGCCTTTTGTTACCTTGCTATCAATTACAATTGAGCAAGTAAGCATTCCACATGTGCCACTTTTCTTTTTTATCTTGTTTATTATACAAAGCACTTGCAAGCTTCTTTTTGACCATTAGTGGTACAATAAATTTTGATGTTACTTTTGCACTTTGAATTTTATTTGTTCTGGGCATGAACTCTGACTAGCTGCTAGAAGCACATAATTTGTGAGCCTGCTTCTCCTAATATCTTTTTGGATTTTTATTGTAATGTAGTCTAGTTGTAGGATCCAAATAGAATGCAATCTCCTATTAACATAACTATGTACTTTGCACTAGTAGCAGTGCAATGAAGAGCAGTGTTTCCACTTTGTGAAAATGTTCGAAACTATTATACATCCAAGAGAGGTACGATATAATTACTTTCTTTTTATCTGATGCCTAGATACTCCTTTGAAACTATTCTCATGTTTGCACTGAATCACATTTGGAAATTAATATTGGAGTTTTAAATCAAATAAATATCATTGTAACCGCGCTAGAACCACCAGCAGATTGCTTATGCGGAAATGCTAACTTATTTTCTTTAGCTTTGTAAGCAACAACTAGCTTAATTAAGCATTATTGGATGATTAGTAGTGAACTACTAACTTGATAAAACAATTTATTACTTGGTCTGCAACTTAAAATAAACCACCATCAGGTTTCCAAGTTAATAAGTTGAGATGGATTTTGTCCACTCAGGATGTAATGAAGTTACATTTATATCAATTCCACTAGCTGATTTTTTTTCTAAATTAATTTATATGTGCTTTGCCTTTTGAATTATCATTAAAGGATCCTATGTGCAATTTTTCCTACCAATATTATCATTGTAGGGAGTACAAATTCTCATGCACTACTAATGCTAGACCCTTTCGAGCTTAATTTGGCAATAGGACTTCTTATGAGGTGATTGATCTCGACCTTAAATCAGGATTCCCTTTTGGCTTCATCGGGCTTAATCTGACTTGATGTCATTGATCTAACTCCATTTGAACTCAATCACAACCTAATCTAACTTGATCATCACCTTGGATTTACTAATTTGATCTGACTTGATGTCATTGATCTAACTCCATTTGAACTCAATCACAACCTAATCTAACTTGATCATCACCTTGGATTTACTAATTTGTAGAGAGAAAAAGGGGTGCCTGTAGTCCTATAAGTTGCAGTTTTCAATTCTAGGATGAATATAAAATGCAACAATCTAACTTTGTTTAGATATATGTTTGATGCATTCAAATCCAATATCTGATGTAGTGCTCTCTTGTGTCACCCATGATCGATATTGTAAATTTAGCTGCCTGTGCTAGTTGCACACTTAATGATAGTTTTTTAATCTTTGTTGAGTTTTCATTTTGCTATTACAATCATGGACATATACATATAATGTGAGTGTTGTTACAGTTTTAGAGGCTTGGTGCTTAATGGCTTTTGAAGTAATAGGGGGCCTTTTAAGTTAATGTATAGTTTAGAATGCTTTGACATGATGCCTTAAACTGCATGTTTTGGTTATGTTTTTCTCTATTGTTTATGAAAGTTGGCTCAAATTATTAACGCTTAAGATATTTGATGTGTTGCCATATTATATGTTGAAACATGCTTTATACAATGAAGCTAAATCAGCATGTTATTTCTGCGATCTTATTCTAAAAGAGATGCCTGAATAAGAGGATATATGCCTGAATACTTATTGACTGTATTTGCATTCTTTTATTTCATACTTAAACATTATTTCATATGATATTTTCTGAACTTGATTACTTGAGCATGATCTTAAACATATCACGAACTATAAGTTTTATTGGCTACTGGAGTTGGGCATCTTGTTTACATAGAAATTGGGAATGGCAAGTTGGTTGAAGCAAAACAAACTAGTAAAAGTTAGTGACGGCGAGGACACTTCATGGCTAGGAGAATGAAAGAGTCTTATAACTCAAACTCTCTTGCAGGCACTTTAAAATATCCTATTCTGGAAAGACCAAATGGGGTATTGGATCTAATTCCATTTACCTTGAAATTTCATTGCCACCATCTAAGATTTTCTGTGCATGTTTTTTTCAACAAGACCTAAAAGGACTCCAATTTTACAACCAATCTAGTTCAAGAAAACTATTGAACAACACTTTTGTTTTACAAACTTTCTAGCATAAGGTACTTGACCGTTGTGCGGAATTTTCTTAAAGGGTCTCCATTGCCTTATTTTAGGCTATCACCCTCTTGAACTTCCTGTTGCTTAACACAAACCTAGAGCTCCACCTCTTATCACATTTAAATTGAGTTTATTTTCATTTCACAGAAAGTTGGTTCTACTCCTATGCTTTCCTCTGGAAATTTTATTGTAAGACTTGCTTGTGATCAAGATCTTACATACTTAAATTTACTAAACAATCACGGTCAAACATCATGTGCCTTATGCTGAACACCTTGATATCACTTACTTTTGTTGTCAAGAATATAACTTTTAATAGTTGAATTTACTGACCCAGTAGCCACAGGATTCGTCTATGTTGCCCTTTTTGCTTGAGTACCACTCATCAAGTTCTCATTGATTTGAATATTCTAAGGTCCTATAGCCACATGATTCCTCTATGTTGCCCTTTTTGCTTGAGTACCACTCATTAAGTTCTCATTGATTTGAATATTCTAAGGTCCTATATTCATCTTGGATGCTTATTGATCTAATAAAATCCTAAAACCCTATGTTTATCTTGGATGACTATTAATCTAATAAAGAAGAAAGTGGTAACCATCATCTACACCAAAGCTTTAAGTTTAATTCCTTTTCGCATATCCACGTTTCTTAACCAGTTTCTTGATAAATTTGGTGTACTTACTCTCAATACATTTAATAAAAAATAGTTGATCTTTCTCCTAGCTGGAGTTTAACATCTTTACAAATTATTTTTACACCTTTAACGCATCTAATGATACAATGCTATTGTTTTACCTCTTGGAATGAATCATCGGATTATAAGATAATCTTTTGGATGCCTTATGACCAAGAGTGTATCTCTGTGGTAGCAGAAATTCCGAGAGAAACATTTTAATCTTTTCCTTGTTGTCTTGAAGTTTACTCTATCTTGGTGCCATGTTTTATACTGAAATGTGTTTGTTGATGGTTTCTTTGTTTGGAAGTTTCTTTTTCTTTTTCATTTTCTTTTTATGCTTTCTCTCTTTGTAGCTCGCATCAATTTTCTTGTCTCTGCTTTCTAGAGTGGTGCATACATTTTATAAAATGTCTCTTTTGGGTTTAGCCAAACCATACCAAACTGGTTCAGCTCGGAACCGTTCAGGCTTCTAGTTTGGTATGAGGGGTGAACCATCCTGAACCGCCTACATTGCCCCTGTATGGCATATCAAATTATCCCGTACTGAATCAAACCATCCAGTTCGGCTTAGTTCAATGGCAACATGGGGTGGGGACATCTCGATCCACTTAATCAATACATCACCGATTTGGTACATTGCGTACTCAACTGCATCATTTCAGTATTAGTATTTGGTATGAAAGACCTTGGCCTCTTCAACTTCTTATTTACTATACTTTTTGACTGAGCAGTAACATCTAATTATTGGTAATAGTGATAATCATTGCTCTAAAAAAAGATTATATGAAGCTATAAGTTCATTCATTCAGACTTGAATATCTAGCTAATCAATGCTTGTCCATAAGTTACTATATTGGACCCCTAGATCACATAAAAAAAGTAGATATTTCTACTTAAAAATAGGATAATCATACTAAAGAATAGTCTTTATTTGATAATTAAAGATTGTTTGGATGAAATGTAGTGTGATACTTTGTTTATTTTTTTTTAATTAAGTGGTTTTCTCATATTTTAAAATGAAAGCATTCCTATTTTTTTTGTATTTGAGGGTGCCCTTAATTTATATCATAGTTATTTTTTGTGTACCTTATATTACTAATTATCCTTTTCAGCATTAATTTATAATATGTCAATCTTTATTCTAGGCATTGATATTTTTTTTGTTAAGCTAGTATCTTTGTTTGCTTTGCTAGAACACCTTGATTTTATCGGTGAAGGCAAGATGGTAAAATTGGAGTTACAAAGTGATTTTTCAGAAAGTGATTCCTCATAAGTTGAAGAACCATTTACTGGTACATTTGTCACTGAATGAATTCTGTTTTAGTTTTTATTTCATTTGAAAGTATCTACTAGCTTATGCCATTCTTTATTTTGTAGGTGTAAATTATTTCCTCTTTATCGTGTAGTATAAGGAAGTCTATTTATGTGGCTTTGGCTGAAGGAAATGGGTACCACTAGCTTACATCATTGATTTTATTGTTGTTAACATTGGTAGGTGTTTCTTCCTACTTCATTGCCAATATTTGGATTATTGATGATTTTGGTTTTCTGCAATTTTGATATTAGTGGAGAAAGTCGATGATTTTGGTATATTGCAAATGTGCTTATATCAGGTACTATTCCATGGTGCTTCATATTGTAGTTACTATCGTACAAATATTTATGTTTTTTATATTCTTTTCTTAGTAGTGTTTAAAATGTATCAATGTCCCTGGCCCCTTTTATTATGGTACTTGCCATATTTTGAAACATGCTTTACTGCAATGTGTGGTGAAATCCATTTCTTCTTGTTATTGTGTTTGAACTATCTTTTGATTTTTTTCGTCGCTATGCTACACTTCAAAAGAATTGGATTGCAGTGGTTTGATTTTTCTTTTAATTTTTATGATGAATTTTTGATATTTGACAGTGGAGTGATGATGGTATATTTTCCTATGCTAGCTGATCATCAGGAACTGTGAAGGTTAATTTATTATTTATCTTATTGTAGATGAACAATAAAAATTTGAATGCAGTTTAAACATTTTTATATTATTTTTCATACAAAAATAAGAATAGAAAATAAAATTAAAAAATTAAAAACGATAGGTGTAAATGATATATCCTTTAATTCTTTCATTTATCCTTCTAAGAGATGCCATTCATAAGAAAATAGAAAATAATTTAAAATTTTATAGTGTTGAATAATTTTATTAATTAGATCGTTGTTTGGCATTTAATATTTATGTGAAGAAGATGAAGCATTAATTTTTGAAGGCCAAAAAAAAAGGAAAAAGGAAATTGCTCCCATTTCCATGCTTTTTTGGGCCTGCACTAAGTAATGCAAATCAACTATTTACCCTATTATTATTAGTTGATAAGGTTTAGTCTTTCGGCGTTCTCTTCACTGACTCCACTAAATAATGGTGCTAAGACGACAATCACCTATTGAGGCATATGATTAAATAAGTTTACTAAATATTCTGCTAACATCGTAGCTGCAAGCAAATGTGAGACTTGAAATTGGCATCTTGGTGGGCACAAGATGATTAGAGTTGTTCAGGGCAAGTTTAGGAGATTGTTAGAGGAGTTTAGCATGGCTAGTTTGGTGTGAGGCAGTGTTAAGTGGTATTAATCTGGATTCTAGGAAGATATAGCAGTGTGGGGCTTGGTGGATGGTTGGGATTTGCAAAGTAATTCACAGCTATGATTATCTAAGCAAAATCACAAAATTAGGTTGCACAAATGAGATGGCTTAAGATATAATTTGGAAGGTCAGGATTTTACTTGATACGGTGGGGCATTCTTGGTGGAGGGGTTCTCTAGGGTTTCCTTCTGATTAGTCTCTCTTTCTTGCGATCCAATTTCAGTCTTGATTTTTGATCGCAATGCTCTAAAATCTTATAATATTATAATATTATAAATCATTTATGTTAATATTATAAATCATTTATGTTCCTTTCTAAATCATTTCTAAATCATTTATGATCTCAGGGCTAAACTTCCGCACCCATGTGACAAAAATGCCATCGCTCTCTCTCTCCAGTCCTTCTAAGCTTCGTAGTTTATCAGGGGCTATAACATAATTACACCGTATGATCCAAAAATAGGACAAATTATTACCATCCCACCAGAAAATTTCAAAAGAATCGCGAGGAATACGTCATTATTAATTTCTCATTTAATGTCACATATATATATATATACACCCAAATAAATCCTTTATCAATATCCCAAGCAGTAACTCTACGCACCCCAATTCCATTCGCAAGAGATTTTATTGGATGTTGGAAACTATTTCAGTAATTTTTATTGGGCCTTAGAGATTTTTTTATCTATTTATATGGGGGGGTTCTGCCTCGCATCCGAATAGATTATTTTAGTTTATTTTTAATTTGATATAGCCCCTTCTAGATCCGCGGACTCCACCCCATGTTCCAATCTAGTGGAACCCCGGCCTCCTACTCCCTCCATGTGTCCTCCCACTCTGCTCCCTTGACCGCATTATACTTTTTTAAACCTCTTCTTAATCTAACTTAATTGCAAAACGTACGGTGGATCTCAGATCTCGTTCTGAAAAAACATAAAATTATTACCTCTAGGGGCTAGATAGAAGTCACCCTCCTTCGACACACTATCTGCTAAGGCAAACATGGCCACCTCGTGGTTGAGGTGGCCCACTTCTAACATGACCGTGTTAAAGCGGCCAAGATAATTCTTCAAAGATTCTCCCTTCTGTTGCTTGACCTCGGAGAGGAAATCAGACCTCTGCCGGTGGCGGCGACTGCTAACAAACTAGTTGATGAATAGGCAGCTCAGCTCGACAAAAGAATTGATGGAGCCTGGCTTCAAGCTATTGAACTAGGTTCTAGCAAACCCCTTAAGAGTATAGGGAAAGGCTTTGCACAATATCACATCTGATGCTCCGTGAAACATCATGGTGGATCGAAAGCTACTCATATGGTCATCGGGATCAGTGGATCCATGGTATGGTTCGATGGTGGAAAGTTTGACATAAGGAGGGATCACTTTCCTCATGATCTCCTCAGAGAATGGGATGCCCTGCTTTGCCTTCAATTGGGGAGGAGGAGCTTACCTGACGGCATCCAGCTCTTAACGCCATTCCTGGTGCATCTTCCGAATTTATCGCCAGATCCTCTCTTGGGTAGTAGAGAAGACTGGTCGAGGGGAGTATGGTGACGGCATCGAGTCATGATGATAGGACGCCAGAGAAAGAGAGCGAGCTCACCAAAATATGGGCGCGCTTTCCCTCCCCCCTTTGCCGCGCCGGTCTAGCTCCCCTATGCTGCTAGGGATGGCTTGCAACCTCGGGCAGGATGGAAGAAGAGATCATTGGTGGAGCAGAGGCAGCAACTCCATTAGGGAGTTGTGGAGCAGGGGCAATCGAACGAGGAGCCCCCTGGAGCCCTTGGATCAGCTGTGCAAGGGCTTGCACTTTTTGAACTAGTGTAGCAAACTGGTCCTGAGTCATCGCAGTTGCTGGTGGTGAGGGAGTCTCGGTCGGCGGCGATAGTGGAGGCACCACATTGTTTGTGGGATCAAGCCTCTAGGAGGCGGCCTGATCCTGAGCATCAGAAGTGGTTCTCCTCTGATTAGCCATTGAGGGGTTGTAAGTGTGACATCATTTTCTTCATATTTTGATGTCTTTGTAGGGATGTAACTTATCGTCTAATGGTTATGTCATAGGGATCAGGTTCGAGTTCGGAACTCAGATGAGAGGAATGCTCGCAATCGACTATGATGGTTCAGCAAAAAGAAGGGTACGAAGCATCGTCATACCGCTTTGTCGACTCCTGCGAAAGAAAAGAGGGCTAGGCTTGAGTGGAAGCCATCCTCTTCCTCTCCCTCCAGACTACAACTAGCTCTGCCGAGCCATTCACAAGAATTGGTTGAATCCCAACCTTTGAGCCTGCCGAGGGGGGACGTTGTGGAGGAGCCAGTTCGAGCCCCTATCCTGGCACTGGAACTTGGGGAGCAGGCACCTGGGAATGAAGCTGGAGAAGTGGCAGCTCGGGAAGAGTAGGAGCCTGTCACTTCTTGAGCCAACGGATGATGATTTTTCAGTTAACAAAATTTCTTTATCCCATGGCTACCGACGTGTATTATCCTGAAGGAGAGGGTTCTATGAGTCGGCAAAGGTTGAGGGAATTATTTTTCAAAGATCGAATGGCTGCTCTCGCGGCGAGTGTTGTCCCGCCTTCGACGGGGTCCCCCCTCATCGGGTGGAAGAAAGAAGAAATAAGGGATTTACCAAACGAAGGAGTTCCCTTAATGAGGACCGATGAGCCGGGACCCTCGGGGACGTCAACAGGTGACGAGGAGGGGATAGGTCGGCTTAGCCCCCTCCTCAATCCCTCGGGTCGTGCTACTGAAGAGTTGCAATCCCAGATTAACAACTTTTTAAATGTTTTTTATACAAGAGAGCATGTCATTTATCTCGAAGAAGGAGAGGACAGTTGTCGAAAAGTTGCTTTTTTGGTTGAGGGATTTAAAATGCCTACTGACTTGGATGACTATGCATCGGTCCCCAGCTTAAGGGATATAAACTTTTTCTGCATTCAAGTGAGCTTTCTTCCTTTCTTTTCTTTCTTAGATGTTTTGCGCAGTTTTTTCAAATTTAATCATTTGGCTCTATTGCAGGCAATTCTCCTCCAGCGGATGCTCTATAGGTGCTTGATCTCCACTAATGAATGCAACAGACAGATCTTGCACGAGGTTGAGACACTCCATGCCAAAATAAACTCGATTGATCAGCACTCAGAAGAATTAACAAGAGTACAAGCTAAGCTTGATAAAGCCAAGAGGTCAGGCAAAGATGCCTGATCTGAGGCGTTACGAATCAGGCTGAGGCAGCCGAGCTTGAGGAGGCTCGAAAAGTAGCCGATGAAGCTTGGTCAGAATTATCAAGGTTCCAAGGTGAGGCCCAAAGGGAAATTGACTCCCTTAATATTAGGGCCGCTAAGGAAAAATCTCATTTTGAGGCTCGACTTGAGTCCTATCAGAAGCAAATTGCCGATCTTACGGCCGAACTATGTTAGGTATGATCTAACGGTTTCAGGGATCGAATGGACCTTGAACATGCCTGAAAGGACATGAGTAGGTGTAGAAAAGAGGGGAGAAGGCTTGGAGAAGGGCCAAGAAAGCAAAAGCCGAAGTTGCTCGCTATGTCAAGGAGGTATATTTTCTTACTATCTCCACGTAACGACCTATTTCTTCCTCATAGTTAGAGCTGACTCGACCATTTATTTCGTTTACTATTTTTTCTTCTCTAGCTGGCGAAGGCTAAGGTCGAGGCGGTTGATCAAGTGAAAGCTCTGACCAAAGATTTAGTCTCAAGTCAAAAGAAGTGCTCCGAGCTTGAGCATCGGGCAGTTGAGGCGGGCGATGAAATCGCTCTGGTGATTGAGAAATACAAAGCTTGGATGAATTCACTCGAGGGCTAATTCAGTTTTCAAAGGAGGCATACCGAGTTGGGGCGAACGAGGTATGGGCAAGGGTGATCCAGGAGTATCTAGACATTAATCTTTCATTCTTGAAGGACGAGAGATATTCCTTTTCGTTACCAATAACGGAAGCATTAGCAGCGACTTCCTCATCCGATGACTGCGATGATGATGAAGATGCTTCTGGCATTGATTTCGAAGTGGCCTCAGAGGGAGACCCAACGGAGGCTCCTTTAGAATTTATTCAGGAAGTAGAGGCCTCAAGATCCGCCACCGGGGAGGGAGGCTAAAGTTTTGCAACCAATTGCTGAGGCAGATATGGCTTCGAGGCCGAGTGACGAAGGGGCCAATGTTCCCTTGGCTGTTGGGGGGATGGCCCAATCAGGAGGTCGGCCAAATCAGCACATTCTAGGTGTTGCTGAAACAGCCTCCGAAGATGAAGCCGAAGCTTAGGGATCCATTTTTCCGCATTTTTTCTCCCTTTCTTGTAATATAAATAGTATTGTGACATGAATGAATCTTTTATTTTTCTTCGTGTATTTCATTGTTTTGGTATTTGCATGTCAGATGGTCTTTTAGCTTACTCACGTCTTGCCTAAACTTAGCTTATCATAAATCCAAGTAAGCAAACCAGCTCTATTAGAGCTCAAAAAATTCTTGAACGACTTTGTCAAAATTGAAGAGGTCACTCGGTCTTGTTGAGACTAGCCCGATCAAATCCATCGAAGCTGGTAATAACTCGGCTTTGTTGAAGTAAAAGGAATGACCTGGCTTTGCCAAAATAAAAGGAATGGTTCAGCTTCACCGAAGTAAAATAATAGCTCAGCTTTGGCCGAGGCAAAGGATAGTTTGGCTCTGCCGAAGTAAAATAATAGCTCAGCTTTGGCCGAGGCAAAGGATAGTTCGGCTTTGCCGAAGTATATCTTATTTTTCCTAAGGCATCTATTTCATAGTTAATGCCTTGTCTTTTTTATGCTAGCTTGCTTTTCGTATACGCCAAGCATTTGATTGCTATTTTTTCATGAGGGGTTTCTCAAGTTCATTCGCATTTTTAGGTTTCATGAATGACTCTTTACATTTAAGTAAGGCCTCTAATCCAAGATCGAGAGAAAATCTTCTGCCTTTTTTTTGCGGCATGAGAATATCTTCAGTATACCTCAGGGAGTACCGAGTTCCATTAAGGTATTACCACGTGGTCTCAAATGTGGCGTAGTTGTCATGTCCTGAGTCCTAAAGTTTTTCCCTTCATTAATGGCTACTCCCTATTTGATGTCTATAAAAAGGGGGTAGCAGAGGATGCTTGAGCATACCCGAGAAAGTCTTCTTACTTTGCGAGTAGAAAGAAACCTTCATGGCTTTTTTCACACTGAAGTTGAGAGCTGTGAGGTTGGTTTTTCTTTCAAGGTTTGGCCTGGCCCTGGTGGTTGGGGTGATGAAGAAGTTGCTGGAAAGCAAGTCATTCTCAAGGGAGGAGTCATGGAGGTCATATGCGAAGCACAAAAGGGGGATAGAGGTCATATGGGAAGTGCATGCGGGCGCTTTTTGTTTGGCTCTGTTTGCCCACTGTGAAACCATAAAGGGCTACTAGAAATGGAGTTGTTGATGGGCTATTGTCTTCACAGGCTTTCCGTCAATCATGGTAACCTTTATCGCCAAGCCTCTTCTTTTTGAGGCTTTTCATTTTCCTTGGTGGTGCTCGGCCATGTCCCTGCATCATAAGGAATTCTATACTCCGAAAAGTCCAAGGTGAGTTCTTTCAGGTTGCTTCTTTTCTCTATATCCATTAACCGGCACGCAACTCAATAGAGTTATCTTTTCCGATTTCTTCAAATCATGGACGAAAGCTATGTTGAAGTAGCGTCATTGGTTGAACTTGTTTGTTCAAACATTTTCTTTTGTTCTCTGTGTATTTTCTGTGCTGTAATGCACTTGTAATGCCTTGCAAGTAGCTGTAACTTTTTGTAATGAAATATTATTGGAATAGAAGAACTTTTTCTTTTTGCACGTCTATCTCTTGTTGCTATTTTGTTCCTGCTTTGCGAAGTGCTCATTTTCTCGATGCATTGTTGTCTTTGTATTTTTTTTCGATGCATGAATCACTCATATACATTAAATTGGAGGGTGTGGGGTGAAGACTCGGTCTTTCCGAGGTATGCAAACAACCATTAGGGCACCCTTTCGCTAAGAAAGATAGTTAGATGGTCGTGTCCGATACTTACATGTTGGGAGTCTTTTAGAAATTTAGCTCTTTTCCAAATATTTTGATGATTTGGTTTAGGCCTGCCGATGTGCACCGAATTACGTTGGCCCTTCGTGAAGAGGGTGCATGCCTCGACTTAAACTATAGGGAGGCCTAGGTGGCCTTGCCAATTCTCAATAGGAGTTCGACCATGCCGAAGTTTCTCAAGAATCTTTTCTTAGTTTAATAAAATAATAAATGGCTCGGTCATGCCGAGGGATGAAATAGGTTTTACCTCATTTTGATGAGGTAAGAAGTGACTTGCCTGGATCTATCAGAGTACAAGAAAAAGTCATTCAACTTCACTGAGGCTTAGAGAAGTAGCTTAGCCACGCTAAAATATTGGAGAAATTACTCGGTTCTTCCGAGGTCTAGAGATAGATCACATCTCATTTGGTGTTGCCAAAGTATGAGGAAGACCTCTTGGACCTACCGAGTGTGCTCGGGCCTACTGAGGCTTTGTTAAAATTATATTTTACTTGGCGCTGCCAAGGTATGGAGAAGACCCTTCGGACCTATCGAGTGTGCTTGGACCTGCCGAGGCTTTGTTGAAATTATTTTTGACTTGGCGCTGTTAAGGTACGAAGAAGACCCCTCAGACCTACCAAGTGTGCTTGAGCCTGCTGAGGCTTTGTTGAAATTATATTTTACTTGGTGCTATCAAGGTACAGAGAAGACCCCTTGGGCCTACCGAGTGTGCTCGGGCCTACCGAGGCTTTGTTGAAATTATATTTTACTTGACAGTGCCAAGGTACAGAGAAGACCCTTTTGACCTACCGAGTGTGCTCGAGCATGCCGAGGTTTTGTTGAAATTATATTTTACTTGGTGCTACCAAGGTACGGAGAAGACCCCTTGGACCTACCGATTGTGCTCAGCCTGCCGAGGCTTTGTTGAAATTATATTTTACTTGGTGCTGTCAAGGTACGGAGAAGACCCCTTGGACCTGCAGAGTGTGCTCGGGCCTATCGAGGCTTTGTTAAAATTATATTTTACTTGGCACTGCCAAGGTACGGAGAAGACCCCTCGGACCTGCCGAGTGTGCTCGAGCCTGCCGAGGCTTTGTTGAAATTATATTTTACTTAGCGCTGCCAAGGTACGGAGAAGACCTCTCAGACCTGCCGAGTGTGCTCGGGCCTGCCGAGGCTTCGTTGAAAGATTTGGGTGTAACCTGTCTTTCATCAATAGCTTTTGGGGAGAAAAATTGACACAAGAATATTATCATCATAAAATTTCATTATAAACAGGGTGGGTTCAGTAGAAGCGTACTCTATTGGTAATATATTCGGAGGTTGTCTGAATTCATGTTCGAGGAATAATTTTTTCATCTAGATCCTGAAGTCTGTAGGTGTCCAACCTGATGACCTCCGCAATTTGATAGGGGCCTTTCCAATTTGGAGATAGCTTTCCTTGTTCTAGTGGTTTGGAGACAGACACCTTACGGAGTACAAGGTCACCCGGAGAGAAGGATTTTCTACTCTTTGTTGATAGACCGTCATTCGAATTCAAGCCTTTTCTTTAATCTCTTCTACCAAGTCAAGATTGGTTTGGAGCTGTTCGTCGTTCAACTCCTCTGAATAACTTTCCACCCATGGCGAAGGTAAACCTATCTCCACGGGAATGACAGCTTTTGTGCTAAAGGCCATTCTGAATGAAGTCTCGCCCGTAGGGACCCTCTGAGTGGTTCGATAGGCCCACAAGATATGATGAAGCTCCTTTGCTCATATGCCTCGTGCCCTGTTGAGCCAAGCTTTAATTCCTTGCAGCAAGGTATGGTTGGTCACCTCGGCTTCTCCATTGGCTTGGGGGTGGCTGACAATGACATGCCAATATCCAATGGCAGCCGACTTCTCAGCTGAACCCCCTGGCAGCCCCATGGCTCTTTACTCAGTGGGGGATAGACGTTCTGGGACCATTCCTCCCGGCCTCGGGCCAGCATAGGTTCCTGCTGGTCGCCGTCAACCACTTCACCAAATGGGTTGAGGCCGAGGCCCTGGCTAAGATCACCGAAAACAAAGTAAAATCCTTTTTCTGAAAATCTATAATCTGTTGGTTCGGACTGCCGCATACCCTCATCATCGACAATGGTCAGCAATTCGACAATGCTCCCTTCAGAGAATTCTGCGCCGAGTTGGGCATCCATCAACGGTTCACCTCCATCGGTCATCCCCAAACCAACGAGGTAGCCGAGGTTACAAACTGCATCACCCTTCAAGGGCTCAGAGCTCGGCTGGATGACTTCAAAGGAAGATGGGTGGAGGAGAGGAGCTCCCCAACGTGCTATAGGCCTATCACATGATGCCACGGGCTCCCACTGAAGAAATCCCCTTCAGCCTTGTCTTTGGGTCTAAAGCCGTCATCCCTATGAAGATTGGCGTCCCGAGTCCCCGAGCGGAGTCTTATGATGGGGAGGAAACTCGAGCCAGCTGCGAGCCAACCTTGACCTCATGAAGGAGGTACGCAACCATGCATGGCTTAAGATGGCTGCCTACCGATAGCGAACCGCCAGGTATTATAATGCCTGTGTCCATCCCAGGACGTTTCTGCTAGGGGACCTGGTCCTCAGATGGGCTAAGGTCTCGAAACTGACGGAAGGAGGCAAGCTGTCACCAAATTGGGAAGGACCCTATCGGGTCACCGAAGCCCTCCACCGTGGAGCATATCGGATCGAGGGACTTGATGGAAAGTCTCTCCCCTGGACCTAGAATTCTGACAACCTCCGTCGGTACTACCGGTAATCTACTCTTTTAACATTGTTATTAAGTGTTTGTATCTCTTTGAATTTACTTGTCACACATTCTCGACTAATAAAAACATGTTCAAGAAACCCGTCTTTTCAGCCAAAGCCTAACTCCGGTCGGCCCTGAAAGCCCGAGGTCAGCTCGGCCCCAAAGCTCGACTCCGGTCGGCACTGAAAGCCCGAGGCCAGCTCGGCACCAAAGCCTGACTCCGGTCGGTACTGAAAGCCCGAGGCCAGCTCGGTACCAAAGCTCGACTTCGGTCGGCACTGAAAGCCCGAGGCCAGCTCGATACCAAAGCTCGACTTCGGTCGGCACTGAAAGCTCGAGCTCAACTCGGCACCAAAGCCCAACTTCGGTCAACCCTGAAAGCCTGAGGCCAGCTCGGCACCAAAGCCCGACTCCGGTCGGCATTGAAAGCCCGACTTTGGTCGGCAATGAAAGCCCGAGGCCAGCTCGGCACCAAGGCCCGACTTCGGTTGGCGCGGGGAACCCAAGGTCGACTCGGTGCCCAAGGAGCAACCTCGACCAGCCTTGAAGTCCCGATGACCACATGATGCTGCAAACCCATCACGAGACTCACACCTTCGGTGTTGAGCTTGGGTTCACAAAGGGAAGCTTCGAGGTTAGCCTCAGCATTTCCACCTAGGTCCGATCCTATGTAACAACTAGGTCACAGATTTGCTCGCGGCGAGCAGACAGACATGACATCCCCCAGTGTCGACGCAGCCCTATCAAGGGTCCTACGACAGCAAGCTAAAGGGGAAAGTATACTACCTTAAGTTATACATTCAGCTCTCGATGACAGATTTTAAAAAGAAAAGTTCATTTTCATTACTTTGAACGTTTATAAAATGCCGACCAAGTCAGACTTTAATATAAAAAGAAAAAGAAGAAAAGTGTTCAGGGATCGGCCGGCACAGACCCATCATCAGATGGTGACCCCTCGGGCTCCTCATCTAGCTCGATGCCCTCAATGCTGGGAAGACCGAAGGCCTTGGCTACCTTCTCCTTACCATTCGGCAACCCCTGGAGGTAAAGATCGGCAGAGGCCTCGATCAACTCATCAGCGAAGCTGGTGGACTTTTGGAAGTCATCCACCGCTTCGATGGACCTTCTCTCAGTGGTTGCTGCCCTCGCCTCGGCAGCCGCAACCCTCTCCTCAGCGACGACAACTGATGCTTCCGCCCTTCGGACTAGGGCCTCCCCCTCCGTAGCTCGGGCATCAGCCATCCTTGCCACCTCCTTCGCATTCTCAGCTCTCTCCTCGGCCACCTTTACTTCCACTGAGAGGGCATCGATTCGAGCTCCCTGTCGTTGATGACCCCCATGGCGGCCCCTAGCTGGTCCATGGTCACCTGCGGGCACTCGGCCTCGGCAACCGCCCGGCGATCGACCTCGAGCTCAGCGGCCCAATCCGTCTGTGCAGCCTCCAGGCCTCCTCTACCATCTGGGCTCGGGCCCGAGTATCGGCAGCTTCCTGCTAGGCCTGACGGAGGATGACTTTCCCCTAGTCGATGACCTCCCTCATAGCAGCCAGAGAGTTCACCGACTACATCAAAAATGAGTCAATATAACAGTTAAAAAGAAAAGAGAAATCTTGAGGTCATGTAAGATGATGTACCGAATGTGGGCCATGGAGGCCTCCCTGAAGAAGACTGAGGCCTTTAGCTGACGGAGCTCCTCCTGGAACTCGGGTAGAATAATCTGTGAGACAAGCCGCTCCGCCCGGCAATCATGGTTCATCACCGAAGGTCGAGAGGGGACCGCCCCGACCTCGCCTCTCTCTTTAGCCTTGGCTAGCTCGGGTCCCACGGGAGCTGAGTTGGAGGCCGCCGATGCCTCCTCCACCAGTGACCCCATTGATGCTGGGTAGCCCTCGCTTGCTCGCCCCCCAAAGGGGCCCTCGCCCAAGTTTGACTCCACTTCCGTCCGCACCGATTCGGCGGCTGGGATGGTGGGCTTCGCTAGCGGTGTGGCCTCAGCTCTCGCTCCCTTCGAGGGAGTGTCGGCCATAAGGTCGATGGTAGGACCAAGCACCTGTTCCCCTTGGGGCTCGCGTTTCGAGGGAGGGGGGACCGTGCCAGGGACCGACTCGAAGCCTGGGTCCGCTGCCTCCTGCTCGGCCCCTTGGCACCTTCAAGGGCTCTCTTCCTCTTTACCGCCTCCCTCCTGGCAACATGGATCGGGATCTTCACTGCACAAGTCACCATAAGATGAGCAAAAAAAGAAAAAAAAGAGGAAGAAAAGAGGAAAATAGGTCAAGGTTTGGGAAGGCATGCAGCAGTTCACCGCCACTTGTAGAGACGCCCGCGAGCTAGAGGAGGTTTTGGGGAAAATGCGGACGAGGTGAGAGCTCGAGGAAGAAGACAATGAGGCAGAATGCCCGGTTCAGAGCTTTTCCCTTGACTTTATCAGTTTTGAATCGTTCCGCCTAGCTTGGCCGGCCATGCGAACTCCCGCCATAGGCGGTGTTGCCTCGGCAGGTGCCCAGCACGTGAGGCGCTCCGCCTTTGGCCCATCGCGGTCAGCGCTATGATGGCAATGATGGCGATCGCTTTTCATGGTTTTTGAAAGGATACCCCCATTTCGAGGTGGATCCCTACAGATCTGACGGTTGACAGAAGCGGAAGCTCTGCAGCGCTTAAGTCGCCTATGCTAAGGAACCACTATACCAGAGGACAAGCGCCCCTCCGTGGTTGGCCGCGCACTGGGATCAGCCACCTGTGAACTTACGCCCCTTTTGCCTAGTAGGGGTGGGCCCACATTGTCTTAGGGACGAGGGATATCTGATGTGGCCGATCAAGCCGTGTCAGAGTTGACGAAGGAGGTAGCTGACGGAACCCCCAGCCTCAGACTCCGAGGCCCCCTCGGCCTCGGCCTTGGACCTCGTATCCCCTCGGCCTTAGACCCGAGTCCCTTCGACCTCGGATCTCATATCCCCTCGGTCTCGAACCTTGTGTCCCCTCGGCCTCGAAACTTGTGCCCCCTCGACCTCGGATCGAGTCCCTCGGCCTCGGACCTCATGTCCCCTCAGCCTCGAGCCTCAAGTCCCTACTACCTCGAGCCGCCCGACATCACCACGTGGCTCACCAACCACCTGCAGCCATGTGGCCCACTAATTGTCTACGATTGCGCGTGGCCACTATCTGTAGCGGCTCTGTCTGATACGACTAGGCCCATCTGCCACCTGTGGTGCCGCACCTGACAGGTGATTGGCGAGGCAAGACACCTCTGACATGCTCAGTGTCGGTTGCGACCTGTCTTTGTCAGCCTGGCCATTTGCCCACTATCGGACAACAGCGCATTGAAATTAGCCACCTTTCAAGAGCGGAAAAGGGGATCTTTGGACAGGTATAAGAACCTACATTCACAACGAGGGAAGGGATCTGAACTCAAGTTCTCTAGCCATTTTTATTAGCTCTTTTTCTTCATTGTTTTCGAGTCGCTTACTTGAGCATCGAAGGGTCCCCACCGATGCAACCGGTCTTCGAGAACTTTCATGCAAAAGTTTCTTCGAGAAGGAGAATCTTCGTTTCTCGACGTCAGATGAACGTGACTAGGCGGCAACACCACTCATTAAGTTCTCATTGATTTGAATATTCTAAGGTCCTATATTCATCTTGGATGCCTATTGATCTAATAAAATCCTAAAACCTTATGTTTATCTTGGATGACTATTAATCTAATAAAGAAGAAAGTGGTAACCATCATCTACACCAAAGCTTTAAGTTTAATTCCTTTTCACATATCCATGTTTCTTAACCAGTTTCTTGATAAATTTGGTGTACTTATTCTCAATATATTTAATAAAAAATAGTTGATCTTTCTCCTATCTGGAGTTTAACATCTTTACAAATTATTTTTACACCTTTAACGCATCTAATGATACAATGCTATTGTTTTACCTCTTGGAATGAATCAACGGATTATAAGATAATCTTTTGGATACCTTATGACCAAGAGTGTATCTCTATGGTAGCAAAAATTTTGAGAGAAACATTTTAATCATTTCCTTGTTGTCTTGAAGTTTAGTATGTGTTGGTGCCATGTTTTATACTGAAATGTGTTTGTGGATGGTTCCTTTGTTTGGAAGTTTCTTTTTCTTTTCATTTTCCTTTTATGCTTTCTCTCTTTGTAGCTCACATCAATCTTCTTGTCTCTGCTTTCTAGAGTGGTGCAGACATTTTATAAAATGTCTCTTTTGGGTTTAGCCAAACCATACCAAACTGGTTCAACGCAAAACCATTCAAGCTTCTAGTTTGGTATGAGAGATGAACCATCCTGAACCGCCTACATTGCCCCTGTATGGCGCATCAAATTACCCCGTACTGAATCAAACCATCCAATTCGGCTTCGTCCAATGGCAACATGGGGTGGGGACTCTCGGTCCACTTAATCAATACATCATCGATTTGGTACATTGCGTACTCAACTGCATCATTCAGTATTGGTATTTGCTATGACAGACCTTGGCCTCTTCAACTTCTTATATACTATACTCTTTGACTGAGCAGTAACATCTAATTGTTGGTAATAGTGAAAATCATTGCTCTAAAAAAAGATTATATGAAGCTATAAGTTCATTCATTCAGACTTGAACATTGGCTAATCAATGCTTGTCCATAAGTTACTATATTGGACCATTAGATCATGTAAAAAAAGTACTAAAGATATTTCTACTTAAAAATAGGACAATCTTGCTAAAGGATAGTCTTTATTTGATAATGAAAGATTGTTTGAAGGAAATGTAGTGTGATACTTTATTTTTTTAATTAAGGGGTTTCTCATATTTTAAAATGGAGCTAACATTCCTATTTTTTTGTATTTGAGGGTGTCCTTAATTTATATCATAGTTATTTTTTGTGTACATTATATTACTAATTATCCTTTTCAGTATTAATTTATAATCTGTCAATCTTTATTCTGGGCACTAAAATTTTTCTTGTTGGGCTAGTATCTTTGTTTGCTTCGCTAGAACACCTTGATTTTATCGATGAAGGCAAGATGGTGAAATTGAAGTTATGAAATGATTTTTCAGAAAGTATTTCCTCATAAGTTGAAGAACTATTTACTGATACATTTGTCACTGAATGAATTCTGTTTCAGTTTTCATTTCATTTGAAAGTATATACTAGCTTATGTCATTCTTTATTTTGTATGTGTAAATTATTTTCTATTTATCGTGTAGTATAACAAAATCTGTTTATGTCACTTTGGCTAAAGGAAACAAGTACCACTAGCTTACATCATTAATTTTATTGTTATTATCATTGGCATGTGTTCCTTCCTACTTCGTTACCAATATTTGGATTATTAATGATTTTGGTTTTCTGCAATTTTGACATTAGTGAAGAAAGTGGATGATTTTGGTATATTGCAAATGTGCTTATATCGGGTACCATTCCCTGATGCTTCATATTGTAGTTACTATCGTACAAACGTTTATGTTTTTTATATTCTTTTCTTAATAGTAGTTTACAATGTATCAATGTCCCCTAGTCCCTTTCATTATGGTACTTGCCATATTTTGAAACATGCTTTACTGCAATGTGTGGTTAAATTCATTTCTTCTTGTTATTTGTTTGGGCTATTTTTGGTTCTTTTCGTCGCTATTCTGCACTTCGAAAGAATTGGATTATAGTGATTTGATTTTTCTTTTAATTTTTATGATGGATTTCTGATATTTGACAGTAGAGTGATGATGATATCTTTTCCTATGCTAGCTGATCATTAGGAATTATGAAGGTTAATTTATTATTTGTCCTATTGCAGATAAACAATAAAAAGTTAAATGCAGTTTAAAAATTTTTACATTTTTTTTCATACAAAAATAAGAATAGAAAATAAAGATTAAAAAATTAAAAATGGTAGGTGTAAACGATATATCATTTAATTCTTTCATTTGTCATTCTAAGAGATGCCATCATAAGAAAATAGAAAATAATTTAAAATTTTATAGTGTTGAATAATTTTATTAATTAGATCGTTGTTTGGTATTTAATATTTATTTGAAGAAGATGAAGCATTAATTTTTGGAGGCCAAAAAAAAAAGAAAAAAAGGAAATTTCTCCAATTTCCTTGCTTTTTTGTCTAGCATAAGGGCCTGCACTAAGTAATGCAAATCAACTATTTACCCTATTATTATTAGTTGATAAGGTTTAGTCTTTCGGCGTTCTCTTTACTGACTCCACTAAATAATGGTGTTATGACGACAATCACCTATTGAGGCATATGATTAAATAAGTTTACTAAATATTCTATTAACCTAGTTGCTGCAAGCAAATGTGAGACTTAAAATTGGCATTTTGGTGGGCACAAGATGATTAGAATTGTTCAGGGCAAGTTTAGGAGATTGTTAGAGGAGTTTAGCATTACTAGTTTGGTGTGAGGTAGTGTTAAGTGGTATTAACCTGGATTCTAGGAAGATATAGCATGTGTGGGACATGGTGGATGGTTGGGATTTGCAAAGTAATTCACAGCTATGATTATCTAAGCAAAATCATAAAATTAGGATGCACAAATGAAATGGCTTAAGATATAATTTGCAAGGTCAGGATTTTACTTGATACGGTGGGGCGTTCTTGGCAGAGGGGTTCTCTAGGGTTTCCTTTTCACTAGTCTCTCTTTCTTGCGGTCCAATTTCAGTCTTGATTTTTGATCGCAATGCTCTAGAATCTTATAATATTATAATATTACAAATCATTTATGTTAATATTATAAATCATTTGTTCCTTTCTAAATCATTTCTAAACCATTTATGATCTCATGACTAAACTTCTGCACCCATGTGACGAAAATGCCATCGCTCTCTCTCCGTCCTTCCAAGCTTCGCAGTTAATCAAGGGCTATAATGTAATTACATCGTACGACCCAAAATAGGACAAATTATTACCATCCCATCAAAAAATTTCAAAAGAATCGCGAGGAATACGTCATTATTAATTTCTCATTTAATGTCCATATAAATGTATATATATACACCAAAATAAATCCTTCATCAATATCCCTAGCAGTAACTCTATGCACCCCAATTCCATTCACAAGAGATTTTTGTTGCCACCAAATCATGTTTCTTGAACGCTAGGAGAGGCGTTAGTCCCAGAGACGGCGAAGACGGTTCTAAGAATCTCCTGAAGTCTCCTTGGACGGGGATCCTGCAAGAAATTCCTCGGGGACTGGTTGTTCCGGTAAGGACCCTTCGATACTCAAGTGAGTGACATAGGAAACAGTGATGAATGATGGATTAAAAGATTTAGCTAGAAACTTGGAGTTTGGATCCCTTCTCTCGTTATGAGTAAAGGTATTTATACCTGTTCGAAAGTCCTCTTACCCCCTCTTTTGGAAGGTTGTTGAATCCGAAACGTCTTTGTCTGATGGAGGATAGGCAGCAACGCTGATAGGGACGGGTCGCAACTGCCTCTGAGGTTGTTAGAGACAACTTGTCCCGCCACATCCCTGTCAGGTGTGGCGCCGTAGCTAGAAACATAGGGTGGGAACTCTCGGTCCACTTAATCAATACATCATCGATTTGGTACATTACGTACTCAACTGCATCATTTCAGTATTGGTATTTGCTATGACAGACCTTGGCCTCTTCAACTTCTTATTTACTATACTCTTTGACTGAGTGGTAACATCTAATTGTTGGTAATAGTAAAAATCATTGCTCTAAAAAAAGATTATATGAAGCTATAAGTTCATTCATTCAGACTTGAACATCTGGCTAATCAATGCTTGTCCATAAGTTACTATATTGGATAATTAGATCACGTAAAAAAAGTACTAAAGATATTTCTACTTAAAAATAAGACAATCTTGCTAAAGGATAGTCTTTATTTGATAATTAAAGATTGTTTGAAGGAAATGTAGTGTGATACTTTTTTTTTTTTTTAATTAAGGGGTTTCTCATTTTAAAATGGAGCTAGCATTCCTATTTTTTTGTATTTGAGGGTGTCCTTAATTTATATCATAGATATTTTTTGTGTACATTATATTATTAATTATCCTTTTCAGCATTAATTTATAATCTATCAATCTTTATTTTGAGCACTAAAATTTTTCTTGTTGGGCTAGTATCTTTGTTTGCTTCGCTAGAACACCTTGATTTTATTGATGAAGGCAAGATGGTGAAATTGGAGTTACGAAATGATTTTTCAGAAAGTGATTCCTCATAAGTTGAAGAACTATTTACTGATACATCTGTCACTGAATGAATTCTGTTTCGGTTTTCATTTCATTTGACAGTATCTTCTAGCTTATGCCATTCTTTATTTTGTAGGTGTAAATTATTTTCTCTTTATCGTGTAGTATAAGAAAATCTGTTTATGTCGCTTTGGCCAAAGGAAACAAGTACCACTAGCTTACATCATTAATTTTATTGTTATTATCATTGGCTGGTGTTCCTTCCTACTTCGTTACCAATATTTGGATTATTAATGATTTTAGTTTTTGCAATTTTGACATTAATGAAGAAAGTGGATGATTTTGGTATATTGCAAATATGCTTATATCGGGTACCATTCCTTGGTGCTTCATATTGTAGTTACTATCGTACAAACGTTTATGTTTTTTATTTTCTTTTCTTAATAGTAGTTTACAATGATCAATGTTTCCTAGTCCCTTTCATTATGGTACTTGCCATATTTTGAAACATGCTTTACTGCAATGTGTGGTTAAATCCATTTCTTTTTGTTATTGTGTTTCGGTTATCTTTCGATTCTTTTCGTCGCTAAGCTGCACTTCAAAGAATTGGATTGTAGTGATTTGATTTTTCTTTTAATTTTTATGATGGATTTCTAATATTTGACAGTAGAGTGATGATGATATCTTTTCCTATGCTGGCTGATCATTAGGAATTGTGAAGGTTAATTTATTATTTGTCCTTTTGCAGATAAACAATAAAAAGTTGAATGCAGTTTAAAGATTTTTACATTATTTTTACATACAAAAATAAGAACAGAAAATAAAGATTAAAAAATTAAAAACTATATGTGTAAATGATATATCATTTAATTCTTTCATTTATCATTCTAACAGATGCCATTCATAAGAAAATAGAAAATAATTTAAAATTTTACAGTGTTGAATAATTTTATTAATTAGATCGTTGTTTGGCATTTAATATTTATATGAAGAAGATGAAGCATTAATTTTTGGAGGCCAAAAAAAAAAGAAAAAAAAGGAAATTTCTCTCATTTTCATGCTTTTTTGTCTAGCATAAGGGCTTGCACTAAGTAATGCAAATCAACTATTTACCCTATTATTATTAGTTGATAAGGTTTAGTCTTTCGGCGTTCTCTTCACTGACTCCAGTAAATAATGGTGCTAAGACGACAATCACCTATTGAGGCATATGATTAAATAAGTTTACTAAATATTCTGCTAACATAGCTGCAAGCAAATGTGAGACTTGAAATTGGCATCTTGGTGGGCACAAGATGATTAGAGTTGTTCAGGGCAAGTTTAGGAGATTGTTAGAGGAGTTTAGCATTACTAGTTTGGTGTGAGGTAGTGTTAAGTGGTATTAACCTGGATTCTAGGAAGATATAGCATGTATGGGGCTTGGTGGATGGTTGGGATTTGCAAAGTAATTCACAGTTATGATTATCTAAGCAAAATCACAAAATTAGGATGCACAAATGAAATGGCTTAAGATATAATTTGCAAGGTCATGATTTTACTTGATACGGTGGGGCATTCTTGGCAGAGGGGTTCTCTAGGGTTTCCTTTTCACTAGTCTCTCTTTCTTGCAGTCCAATTTCAGTCTTAATTTTTGACGCAATGCTCTAGAATCTTATAATATTATAATATTACAAATCATTTATGTTAATATTATAAATCATTTGTTCCTTTCTAAATCATTTCTAAACCATTTATGATCTTAGGACTAAACTTCTGCACCCATGTGACGAAAATGCCATCGCTCTCTCTCTAGTCCTTCCAAGCTTCGCAGTTAATCAGGGGCTATAATGTAATTACACAGTAGGACCCAAAATAGTCAATTATTACCATCCCATCAGAAAATTTCAAAAGAATCGCGAGGAATACATCATTATTAATTTCTCATTTAATGTCCATATATATATATATATATATATATATATATATATATATATATATATATATACACTAAAATAAATCCTTCATCAATATCCCTAGCAGTAACCCTATGCACCCCAATTCCATTCACAAGAGATTTTTGTTGCCACCAAATCATGTTTCTTGAACGCTAGGAGAGGCGTTAGTCCCAGAGACGGCGAAGATGGTTCTAAGAATCTCCTGAAGTCTCCTCCTTGGATGGGGGATCCTGCAAGAAAGCCCTCGGGGACTAGTTGTTCCGGTAAGGACCCTCCGACACTCAAATGAGTGACATAGGAAACAGTAATGAATGATGGATTAAAAGATTTAGCTAGAAACTTGGAGTTTGGATCCCTTCTCTCGTTATGAGTGAAGGTATTTATACCTGTTCAAAAGTTCTCTTACACCCTCTTTTGGAAGGTGGTTGAATCCGAGACGTCTTTGTCTGATGGAGGATAGGCAGCAACGCTAACAGGGACGGGTCGCAACTGCCTCTGAGGTTGTCAAGGGCAACTTGTCCCGCCACATCCCTGTCAGGTGTGGCCCGTAGCTAGAAACATGGGGTGGGGACTCTCGGTCCACTTAATCAATACATCATCGATTTGGTACATTACGTACTCAACTGCATCATTTCAATATTGGTATTTGCTATGACAAACCTTGACCTCTTCAACTTCTTATTTACTATACACTTTGACCGAGTAGTCATAGTTGTCAGATTCGGCCCGGACATTGACCCGGCCAAGGGCTCGGGTCACCGGTTCAACCGTTGGGTCACTGGTTCAACCATCGATCAATTATATTAATATAAAAATATATTTATATTAATAAAAAATAATTTTTAATAAAAAATTTAAGGTTAACATGATAATAAAACCCGTACCCGAACCGGTTCGAGTTGGATTGATCGGTTCATGGGTGAACCGGATGGGTTGACCGGGTTATTTGGGTCACTTAAATATTCGGTTTTATATTGAAACTGGACCGACTTGGCCTTCGGGTCCCGGTTCAACTGGTCCAACTGGCCGTTCGATCCGGTTCTGACAACTATGCGAGTAGTAACATCAATTGTTGGTAATAGTGAAAATCATTGCTCTAAAAAAAGATTATATGAAGCTATAAGTTCATTCATTCATACTTGAACATCTGGCTAATCAATGCTTGTCCATATGTTACTATATTGGATAATTAGATCACGTAAAAAAAGTACTAAAGATATTTTACTTAAAAATAAGATAATCTTGCTAAAGGATAGTCTTTATTTGATAATTAAAGATTGTTTGAAGGAAATGTAGTAGGATACTTTGTTTTTCTTTAATTAAGGGGTTTCTCATATTTTAAAATGGAGCTAGCATTCCTTTTTTTTTTATTTGAGGGTGTCCTTAATTTATATCATAGATTTTTTTTGTGTGCATTATATTACTAATTATCCTTTTCAGCATTAATTTATAATCTGTCAATCTTTATTCTAGCACTAAAATTTTTCTTGTTGGGCTAGTATCTTTGTTTGCTTCGCTAGAACACCTTGATTTTATTGATGAAGGCAAGATAGTGAAATTGGAGTTACGAAATGATTTTTCAGAAAGTGATTCCTTATAAGTTGAAGAACTATTTACTGATACATCGGTCACTGAATGAATTTTGTTTTAGTTTTCATTTCATTTGAAAGTATCTTCTAGCTTATGCCATTCTTTATTTTGTAGGTGTAAATTATTTTCTCTTTATCATGTACTACAAGAAAATCTATTTATGTCGCTTTGGCTAAAGAAAACAAGTACCACTAGCTTATATCATTAATTTTATTGTTATTATCATTGGCAGGCGTTCCTTCCTACTTCGTTGCCAATATTTGGATTATTAATGATTTTAGTTTTCTGCAATTTTGATATTAGTGAAGAAAGTGGATGATTTTGATATATTGCAAATGTGCTTATATCGGGTACCATTCCTTGGTGCTTCATATTGTAGTTACTATCGTACAAACGTTTATGTTTTTTATATTCTTTTCTTAATAGTAGTTTACAATGTATCAATGTCCCCTAGTCCCTTTCATTATGGTACTTGCCATATTTTGAAACATGTTTTACGTGGTGAAATCATTTTTTCTTGTTATTGTGTTTGGGCTATCTTTTGGTTCTTTTCGTCGCTATGCTGCACTTCGAAAGAATTGGATTGTAGTGATTTGATTTTTCTTTTAATTTTTATGATGGATTTCTGATATTTGATAGTAGAGTCAACTATAGATTCTCCTTTCCTGAGCATTCAAGAGGATGGTGGTGACACATGCACAGAAGGTTTCCACCAGCCATACCGGGGGGCATCGCCTGGAGGTTGACCCACCGAAGGTTGGTCCCCTTGCTCCCCAGTTCGGCGTCCCCGCACTGCCATCGCCACCACCGCCGCAGCAAGATAATCGGATCACCGCTCCACCATGTAGGTCCAGTCGCTGATGACGGCGGTCCAGGCTCTGCAGTAGCAATCAGCCACCACACATCGGCAGCCGGAGCTACCCTCATCAGTCCCGAGGGTGGTCTAACCCAGCCAACATTCTTCCAAGGGAGATCTCCCCTTCGGGAGGTCCGTCACCATCGTGCTTCGCCCCGACATCATCGTCGAGAGGACTCTAAGAGGTCCTAGTCCCCTTCTCGCCACGCCAGCGCTTCCCCTAAGCGGTGGCATGGGAGGGAGGCGGAGCGCACCCGTCTGCATCATCGCCACCCCTCTCCGTCCTCTGAGTCTTCATGCAGGTCCAGGGGGCGACTGACTCCTTGCTTTGCATTGCCTTCCCGGCCACCCTAAGGAAGGCTGCCCGAGCTTGGTACTCCCGCTTGCTGCCGGGGAGTATCAACTCCTTTCGGCAGCTAGAGAGGGCCTTCCTGGCTCACTTCGACGCTTGCCGAAAGATCCCCCGAGTGGCGGACAGTCTATTCTCCGTCCAACAAAAAAGCGGTGAGTCCCTTCGAGACTTCGTCGCCCGATTCAAAGAAGCTGCCCTCAAGGTCTACAACCCCGAGGACTCTGTGGCCACTTTGGCCTTAAAGCGGGGGCTCCGCCCCTCCTATTTTGCATACTCCCTCGATAAGAAGCCACCCCATCGATCAGACAATCGTCGCGAGCGCTCGCTCCTAGGGAGGGTCCGTTCACTCTCCTACTCGCCCGAAATCTAATATCCTGATGGAGATCGAGGGCGAGCCATATCTCCATCGCCCTCCTTCATTGAACCCCAAGATTCCTCGCAACAAAAATCTATACTGCCGCTTCCATCGAGACCACGGCCACGACACTGAAGACTGCCACCAGCTGAAAAAGGCGATTGAGGACCTTATCCAGTATGGCCACCTCGGGAAGTTCATTCAGAGAGGTAACCCAAGTACACTCGGCCCGTCAGTACCTCCGCCTCCTAAGGTCAGCATCGATAATGCCCCAATCGAGAAAACAGTTGCCATGATCTCCTAGGGGCAGGTGGCGCCTCCAAGAGGCTAGGGGGGAATATGGGGCTAGATTCTGTAATTTTCTTTTTCCAATGGAACCTAAAGGGGGTAGTTAACAAGAATAATGACAGCATCGTCATGTCTATAACGATAGCAAAGCACCCTTTAAAAAGAATTTTAGTTAACAATGGGAGCTCAGTGGATGTTGAGTTACGATGCATTTGTTCGGATGAACCTATCTCCTAGCTCCCTCTAGCCTGTCACCACACCCTTGATGGGTTTTACCGGAGATTCTGTAAGGGTCGAGGGCGAGATCACTCTCCCTATCACGACCAGGACCCATCATGTCAGACATGGTTTTCATGAACTTCCTGGTTGTCTGACTTCCCCTGGCCTACAACGCCATCCTCGGAAGACCCGATCTGAACCTTCTGGACGCAGTCATCTCCACCAAAAGACTGCTCGTGAGGTTTCCCACCAACGAAGGAGTCAAGAAGATGCGAGGGGAGCAGAACCTGCTGCCACTTTGCTACTACATGGCCCCCAGCCCGCAGGGGATGGTGTCTACACCGGCACCAGAATCACTCGACCCCTGGGACTTGGAGAGAAGGGGGAGCCAGCCGAGCGCCTACTGACCTTCTCGCTGGGGAAGGACCCGATGAGGATAGTTCAGATTGGAGCGCTACTCCCAGAGAAGGCGCGCGAACAGCTTCTAGCTTTCCTACGTGCCAACCCGACACTTTACATGATCGGCATCTGATATATCAGGTATACCCGAGGAAGTAATCACCCATCGACTTAACATCAAACCAGAATGCCGACCCATCCGACAGAAGAAGAGGAGCTTCGCCCCCGATCGACAGAAGGCCATTGACGAGGAGGTTCGCAAGCTGGTGGCTGCTGGCCACATCCGAGAAGTCCACTATCCCGACTGGCTAGCCAACGTTGTGATGGTCCGCAAGGCTAGCGGGAGCTGAAGGATGTGCGCAGACTTCACTGATCTCAACAAGGCGTGCCCCAATGACAGCTTTCTGCTCCTTTGGATTAACCAGCTAGTGGATGCCACATCTGGCCATGAGACCCTCAGTTTTATGGACGCCTTCTCCGGATACAATCAAATCAAGATGGACCCAGCAGACGAGAAGGCTACCTCATTTGTGATCGAGAAGGGCATATACTATTACAAGGTAATGTCATTCGGGTTAAAGAACGCTGGGACCACTTATCAAAGGCTGATGAATAAGGTCTTCAAGGACCAAATCGGGCACAACATGAAGGTATACGTGGATGACATGCTAACAAAGAGTATTCGAACCGCTAACATTGTTGCCGACCTTGCGAAGACCTTCGATAATCTCCTCCGATACCAGATGAGGCTAAACCCTCGCAAGTGTGCTTTTGGAGTGACAGCAGGCAAGTTCCTGGGCTTCATGATGATGCAGCGAGGGATCGAGGCGAACCCCGATAAAATCTGAGCTATCCTTGACATGAGACCCTCAGCTAGCAAGGAGGATATGCAGCGCTTAACTGGAAGGGTGACAGCTCTGAGCCGGTTCTTGTCCAAGTCAGCGGAAAGATGTTGCCTTTCTTCAAGGTGCTGCGCAAGGTCAACTGCTTCGAGTGGTCGAAGGAGTGCCAGAAAGCCTTCGAGGAGTTACAAAAAATTTTATCCACTCCACCGTTGCTGTCCAAGCCGAAGGACGGAGAGGAGCTCTTTCTCTACCTTGCAACCTCCTTCGAAGCTGCCAGCTCCGTGCTCATACGCATGGACGCCAACGGGACGCAAAGGCCAGTCTACTACACCAGCAAGATGCTTCATAATGCGAAGACTAGGTATTCCAGGACCGATAAGATCATCTTTGCCTTGATCATATCCGCTCAATGCTTCAAACCCTACTTCCAAGCCCATCCTATTATGGTGCTCACGAATCAGCCTCTCTGGACGATCGTATCCCGTCCTGACACCTTCGGCCAACTCGCGAAGTGGGCCATCAAGCTTGGGGAGTTCGACTTGTCCATCCGACCAAGGTCTGCAATGAAGTCCCAAGTGTTAGCCGATTTCCTGATCGAATGCATTTAAGCCGAGGAGCAGCTGGAGGAACCACACTTGGAGTCCCCCATGGCGGCGAAGGTAGGAGAAGAAGACTAGATCCCCACTGTGACTGCAGTGTTGTATGACTTGGTTTCAAACTCAGCCAAAACTTCAACTAAATTTTCAGGACTTGCAGAATATTATACTTGCCTAGTTTTGATGGAATAATGCTACTCGTATCATATCTAGGATCTTCACCAAGCAATACCTGTTAATTGAAGAAAAAGAGAAGTAATGACACGGAAATATCATCTCTTCTTGAACTACTTGGCAAAAATTTAGTAGCAACAAAAGAAATATATCTTCCACATCATAAATGCAATTAGACATGCACATGCGTAGGCACATGCACACTTCAGCATGTGCTCACGGACATGCACGCACACACATAAACACAGAGAGAGAGAGAGAAAGGGGGGGGGGGGGGGGGGTTCTTTCCACCAAAAAATAAAGAAGACTATTCCTTCATTGCTACTAGTCTGATTAGTTTTTTTTTAAGGGTCATTTTGGTCTAGGAAGATTATGAATATTATTGACTCATTATTCCTCGCTCAACCACATTACCCTTACAAGGGTAATGCTTGTGGTTGAATTGCTGGATCAAATTCTGCATAGTTTTCACAATCTGTTAATCCTGATTTCTTTTTTTCTCTTTTTGCTTGTCGATGCATGTTTGTGTGTAAATTGAAGAACTAATTCACCTAGGGGAGATGTAAAGTAGGGAAAAGTTTGAAAACACTGAGATATTATGAGATCAATGGTATCAAAAATCTTCATTAATATAGTAAAATGAGATAAACTAATGTATATGGAAAATGCTTTAAATATTTAACAATTCATAATTAATGTAAGATTGTAAATAATTGAATAGGAAATCTTGCTCAAATACTGACACCATATCAACCAGGATATATGGATGTCTTTCTAAGTAGACCCCAAGGTTACAAGAATCAAAGCAACAATTATATATTATATACTTGGATGCCTAAAGCCGAAAGAAAGCAATATCTCAGTTTAGATTAAAACCTTGATTTTACAAGAAAATCAAAAAGATAAGGACCTATTTATGCCACAAGAAAATTGATAAAATCATATTGACTTTGCAGACGAATACAAAGTTTGGAAGAGGAAATATGAGCTACAATGAGATGTTATAATAATGTGGTCTTTCATCAATTTGTACCACTCACTGTCTTTTGAATTGCTTACATCCACTTTCCCAGCAGTGCTAAATTTTATCTCTTATCTCTACAACAGTCTTTGCAAAACTAAATTAATTGGCAATAACACCAAAGCTAGCTATAAAACAGTCAAATGATACAACAGAATCTGCATGCACTCATTTGATCAAAATCCAAAGCAGTTAAAACGTTTGATCAAAATCAAACCACCACATGCTACTTTTTTGGGGAACAGGTAAAGAAAGTATGTTCAAGAATATATTTACCTTAACCACTTCTGTAGGTGAAGATGATATTGAACGGAGATTGTAGCTGTGGAGGAAAAATATACTCAATTACAGTTGACATATCACAAAAGATGACCAATCAAAGAAGCAAGCTAAGAACCCACCCCCCTCAAGTATAACCAACAACTTCCCTTTTAGAAGAGAAGTCAGCATGTGCGTCATCCATGCATAACCAGCAGGGGCACCTGAGATCAAAAATACTCAAATGATAAGAAATACATGAAATGGCATAAATTTGGATCAAACCATCTATAATCAAGTAGCAAACTGTTGCATTAAAGAATATTTTTCTAGCATGAAAACTAATCTATCGATATACTTTTAAATTAGATTATTAGATAGAAATTAATAATACAAGACTTATCGATATATATATTTTAATATATAATATTGATGAGAATCATTTAATCCAATGCTAAGAATGGTTGAAATTATGCATCTAATATTTATGGTATATGGTACAAGTTTTGGTAATATTAATATGATTCTTTACTAGTTTAAATCGGTGGCATTAGGGAAGAGTTGAGAGCCGCTAGAGGTCGATGTAAACCTGGTCGTTATCTAGACATAACATGGTTAAATTTAATATACTGAGAGCTAGTATAAGAAATAATTTGTGCATGCATCTATCGTCAAATTAAATTATTATACATGAACTATTGATATAAAATTTGTTACTATACATCTTGATAATTGTAATATATATGGTTATTTTGGTATTTAATGATTTTAATATTTAGTAGGTTATATTGGTATTTTATGATTTTGATATTTTGGTGCGATATATGTTGGAATTTGGTTACGATGAATTTTATGATTTTACATTTTATTTTAAAAATATTATGTTACTTTCAATAACATTTATTTTGATGTACAAATTGTTTTAATTTTTTTTAGCATATTTACGGTGGTATGTGCTAAATTTTTATCGAAAATTTAGCTCATTAATTATCTTTCTCACCGTTTTAGATGATGATGACGATCTTGTTAGATCCAGACTTGACCATAGACATCAGAAGTGCTAAAATTCTATCCGGTTTCTAGATCATATCTTAAGACATTATAGACTACTCTTTATCCCAAGAGTCTAGAGGTTAGAGAAGGCACTCAATTATTAGCAAAACAAGGGGTCATTGACAGTAATTATCAAGTGGTTCTACCTAACAGCATGCCCCTCGGACGCATTAAAAGAAAGAACCATTGCGTGCATACCTCTTTCGCTGAGCACCAGAAAAGGTATCATGATGAGAAATAACAAAAGATAGTGAATGGAACCTATTAACAATCCATCAGGGTATTGGAATCAAGATATACAACCGGAAAAACAGATCATCAACGTAATGGTTTACTGTTAATCAACACCAGAGGCATTAAGGAACTTGCCCTGGAAGTCAAGGATCGTTATGATGGGTTTCGATCTTCCCAAGGGAATGTCAGAGTTAGTGGAAAGTTATCTGACTCTAAAACAGGTGCTCAGTATCTCCTTTATTTGAGCTTTTCGATGAATGGTGACGTTCTGGCATTTGTCTTATCCAAGCCATTTAAAGCGCTATGATGTTTGATAATTCTTGGGCTCTGTTCCAGACACGACAGCTTGTAGCGTTAAGTGCTCCTGATATGGAAATAGTTTTGAGAGGTCAGGGCATAGAGCCCAAAGCAGGGGGTCGTTCAGGACCTGGGGGGCCATCCTTGACCAGGGGCCGCCCAAGACCTGGGGGCCACCTTTGACCGGAGGCGCCCAGACCCTGGAGGCTGCCCAGAGCTCGGGGACCGCCCAAAGCTTGGGGGCTGTCCAGGACTAGGGGCCGCCCAGACTCTGAGGGCCGCCCAGGACATGGGGGCCACCCAGGACCGGGAGGCCGCCCAGACCCTGGAGGTCGCCTAGAAGTGGGGACCGCCCAGAGCTTGGGGGCCATCCAGGACTTTGGGGCCGCCCAGGACCGGAAGGCCACCCAGACCCTAGAGGCTGCCTAGAGCTTGGGGACCGCCCAGAGCTCGGGGGCCGTCCAGGACTTAGGGGCCGCCCAGGACCGGATGCCGCCCAGACCCTGGAGGCTGTCCAGAGCTCGGGGACCGCCCAGAGCTTGGGGCCGTCCAGGACTTGGGAGCCGCCCAGGGGGGAAGGAAATCAAGACTGGATTTTTTGAATCTTTTTTGTAACAACGTTGATGGATCCTCCTCGTAGAAGAACCAGCTAACCCTGTACTAGAGGGTCCACTAGAGGCCATCATCCGTGGGCGATCAGCCACGCATCCGTATACCTTTCCACACGAGAAGCAAGCGGGCCAGATCGGTGGGCGCGGTTTCGGGCTTCGGAGCGTCGGGTTTCTTTTTGGGTTTCTTTTCAGGTTTCTTTTCAGGGCATTCCGCAATTGGGAAGCTCAGGTATGATTTTAATGTCGTTGATTACCTCGCAGGGTTCTGGAATGGGTCCGGTTTTGGTGGTTCCATCTTTCTCCTTCGCTTCCTTGGAAGGCTCCTTCTTTGTAGCGTCCTTGGGACTGGGGAGGAGGGTCCACCATAACTTGGATATTCTTGATCACCTTGCAGGCCTTGCAATGGACCTTCTTGGAGAGCTCCTGGGGATCGAATGGGCCGGAGATGGTGACGGTGTTGCTCTTCTCATCGTAAGCGATGGATTTTATCTTCTCTCGCTCTTAATTGGTAGGAAAGAAATAGAAATAAAAATAAAAATAAAAATAAAAGGGATGGCCCGGGGGTAAGCAGATGGTAATTAGTACAATCATTAGTAGCTATAATATTGAATTAGAATGAAGGCAGTGAAGTGCAAGTAGGTTCAATCACGTACGCACCTTGCATCTCGCATAGAATTTTTTGAATCTTTTTGTAAAAACGATGGCATAATAATTATAGCAGTTTCTTTCTTTTCTTAAAAAATAAAATAAAAAATAAAAACAACTCTGCCATAGTTGACTTGAAGTCGTGCGATGCCGAGCTCACCAAATTGACTCAATCAAGTCGGCCAAGGACACGAATCTAGTTCCTTTTCATAAAGAAAGCAACGAATCTAGTTTTGAGCGGTTAAACGCCTCAGCCTCAGCTTTTTTACGCAACAACCATGTCCCCTAGCCTCCATATTGGGAATTGCATCAAGCCCTTGGTGCTTTTGAGCATAGAAAGTGTTACCGCTAAGTCACGTTCCTCTAACGCCGAAAAACAAAAGTTCTCTTCCTTGAAAAAGTTCTTGTAAAGAAGTCCCCAACGACCGATTGCACCGGTAGGGACCTCCGACGCTAAAGTAAGCGACTCGAGAATAGTGAAGAAAAAGAGCTAATAGGAAATAGCTAGAGAACTTGAGTTCAGATCCCTCCCTCGTTGTGAGTATGGGTTTTTATACATGTTTGATGGTCCCTTTTTCCGCTTCCAAAAGGTGGCTGATTTCAAGGTGCCGCTGTTCGATAGCGGACGGGCGGTGACAGTGACAGATCGCAATCGACACTGGGCATGTCAGAGGTGTCTTGCCCGGCCAGCCACCTACCAGGCGAGGAGCCACAGATGGCAGGTGGGCCTAGTCGTGTCAGGCATGCACCATTATGGGTAGTGGCCATGCGCAGTTGCAGATAGTTAGTGGGCCACATGGCGGCTGCAGATGGTTGGTGGGCCATGTGGTCATGTTAGGTGACTCGAGACGAAGGGACTCCAGGGCTGAAGCCGAGGGGACACGAGGTCCGAGGCCAAGGGGACATAAGGTCCGAGGCTGAGGGGACATGAGTCCGAGGCCGAGAGGACATGAGTCCGAGGGCGAGGGGATCTCAGAGGTCCGAGGCCGAGGGGACATGAGTCCGAGGCCGAGGGGACCTCGGAGGTCCGAGGCCAAGGGGACTCCAAGTCCAAGGCCGAGGGACCTCAAAGGTCCGAGGCTGAGGGGACCTTGGAGGCCGAAGCTAAGGGTTCCATCAATTGCTTTCTCCGTTAACCCGTACAAGGCTTCATCAGCCACATCAGATGCCCCTCGCTCCTAAGATGATGCGAGCCCACCCCTGCAAGGCTAAAGGGGTGTAAGTTCCTCGGTGGCTGATCCCGTTGTGCTGCCAATTATCGAAGGGCACGTGTCTCTGGGTGCAGCGATGTCTTAGTGCGGGTGACCTGGGCGCTGAAGTGTCACCGCCTCTGCTAACCATCAGATCTGCGGAGATCTGCCTTGAAGCGGGAGTGTCCTCTCAGAAGCCCCGAAAAGCAACCGTCATCATTGCCATCATGGTGCTATTACCAGCGATGCCTCGCTATTAGCCGAAGGCGGAGCGTCTCACGTGCCGGTACCTATCAAGGCGACCCCGCCTATAGCGGGAGTTCGCGTAGCCGGTCAGGTGAGGCGGACGATTTGAAACTAATAAGTCGGGGGGAAAGCCTTGAGTCTTGTCACTTTGCTCTGAGATCGTCTTCCTCCTCGGCTCTCTCGACTCTGTCTTCCTCCCGAGAACCCGTTCTTGCTGCCTTCTTTTTTGATTCAGGTCAGTTCTTTGATTGTCCCAGCTCCACTTTAAGTTCTCATGGCCTCTTCTCCATCCTGGTCTTCCTTTGCTGATCCTGAGGATCAGATTTTCTCCTCGAAGCTTTGCGCCTCTCCATCTCCTGCTTCCTTGTGGTCCTCCTCCTTCTCCCCCTTCGAGGACCATGTGCCTCTTGCTCAACGGAGAGTCGCCGGTCGGGCTCCTGTTAGGAGCCGCCTACCAGCCGCCGACACCTCTTCAAGGGTGGGAGCAAAATCCTCGGCGGGGACCGCCTCCATGGTAATGAGCCAAGACCTAGCTAACATCAGGGCTCATTACCAGATCCCTAGGGACATAGGACTGTTCCTACCAACCCCTAACGATAGAGTAGTTTTCTCCCGACCCGATAGGATTACCATCTATGAGGTCTCCCTTAGGATAGGTCTCCGCATACCCTATCACCCTTTTTTCCTTAATCTTCTCGATCGGTACTCCTTGACCCCTGCCCAGTTGGTTTCGAACTCCATTCGGACCATCTGTGGCTTCATTGTACTCTGCCACTTCCATGGCATCGACCCAGAATCTCCCTCTTCCGCAGTTTCTATACCCTCTGGAAACAGTCGGATTGGTGGCTATTCCAACCTCGACCCGACCGAGCCCTAAAATTTTTCCTTCCTTCCTCCATCAAGGGATGGAAATCCTACTTCTTTTTTGCTGACCTCGAGGGAGTGAAGCCGAGGTGGGGGGATCCGACTTGAGGCCAAATAAAGACTCATCAGTGATCCCGGGGGACAGGGAGGCACTTGGGCCGCTCCTAACTGCCGAGATCCCTTGGTGCAACCAACTTTTGTCGAAGGACAACCTCCGACTCGCAGGCGTTGCCTCCCGGAGCGGTGAGCGGCCGCAGACTCGACCCTTAGCCTGTTTCTGCTTTTTCTTCTTTTCCCCCTTTTTTTTTTACTAACTCCGACTGGTGACTTGCAGTGATGAAGATCCTTGTTCATACTATCATAAAGGCTGCAACTAAGAAGAAGAGGGCCCTCGAGAGTGCCAAAAGGCCGAGTGGGAGGCAGCGGACCCAAGCTCCAGGCCAGCCCTCGGCACGGTCACCTCCACCCCTGGTGCACGAAGAGCCAGCACTCGGACCAACCATTGACCTGATAGTAGAAACTCCACTAGAAGGAGTAAGAGCCGAGGGGGCCACGACAACGGTGGAGCCCATCGCCCCAGTCGTTGGGTCAGCACAAATAGAGGTGGAGCCGAGCCTGAGCGAGGGGCCCTCGGCCGCAGCAGGGCCGCTGGTCGAGGAAGCACCAACGGCTCCTAGTCCCAAACCTGCAGCGCCCGAGCCAGCCGAGACCTCCGAGGGAGGCGATGCCAGGGCGATCCCATCAAGGCCCTCAATAATGAATCACGGCCACCGGGCGGAGTGGCTCGTCGCACAACTTATTTTGCCTGAGTTCCAGGAGGAGCTTAGCCAGTTGGGGGCCTCGGCCTTCTTTAGGGAAGCCTTCATGGTGCTCGTCCGGGAAAGTATCCTGGTCGACTTATAGTTCTCTTTTTTTTGTATCCAATTAGCTTTTCTACTAACTTACTTTTTGGTTTAATCGGCGAACTCCTTGGTGGCCACAAGGGAGGTCATCAACCAAGGGCAGACCATCCTCCGCGAGGCTCAGCGGGAGGCTACCGAGGTCCGAGCCTGGGCCGAGAGGGCAGAAGAGGCTAGGGAGGCGGCCGAACACCGGGCGGTAGCCGAGGCTGAGCATGCTCGGGCGGCTCTGGACCAACTGGGGGAGGCCATGGGGGCCTTCAATGCTAGGGACACTGTATCCAAGCCCTCACCATTGAACTGAAGGTGGCCGAGGAGAGGGCAGTAAACGCTAAAGAGGTAGCGAGGTGGTCGGATTTCGTGCCGCGTAGGGGGAGGCCAAGGTCCACAAGGCAAAAGCTGCCATAGCTACTGCTGAGGAGAGGGCGGTTGTTGCTGAGGAGAGGATAGTCGTGGCCGAGAAGAGGGCTGCAGAAGCTGTGGACAACTTCTGCAAGTCCACCAGTTTCGCGGATGAGCTAGCCGAAGCCTTTGCGGACGTCTATCTCCGGGGGTTCAAAGACTATCGAGAGAAGGTAGCCAGGGTCCTGGGTCTCCCTGGCGCCATGGAGATAGAGCCGGACGAGGTGTCTGAGGGGGCACCATCCGAGGGCGAGCCTGTCGTAGCCGACCCCTGACCCCTTGTATCTTCTTTCATTCTGTACTAAAGTCCGACTTGGTAGACACTTAAGTAATGAAATTCTTTTTGAAATCTGCTTTCATTAGCTAGTGTAGCAACTTTCCTCTCAGCTCATCGCCGTAGGACCCTTAGGGGCTGCGTCGGCACTGGGGGTTGCGTCTGTCTGCTTACCATGAGCGAATCCATGACTTAGCTGCTATATAGGGCCGGACCCTATTGTGAGCGCCGAGGTTGGACTCGAAGTTCCCCTTAGCAAACCCGAGGTCGACGCGTAGGTGCAAGCCTCGTGGGGAGCTTGCAACACAAGCCACCATCGAAACTCCAGAGCGGGCCTTGGTCTTGCGGTGCTGATGTTGCATCGGGCTTGAAGTGCCAAGCTGGCCTCAAGCTTTTGAGTGACGATGGTACATCGGGTTGAAGTGCCAAGCTGGCCTCAGGCTTTTGAGTGCCGATGGTACATCGGGCTTGAAGTGCCAAGCTGACCTCGGGCTTTTGAGTATCGATGGTACATGGGCTTGAAGTGCCGAGCTGGCCTCAGGCTTTTGAGTGCCGATGGTACATGGGCTTGAAGTGCCGAGCTGGCCTCGGGCTTTTGAGTACCGATGGTGCATCGGGCTTAAGTGTCGAGCTGGCCTCGGGCTTTTGAGTACCGATGGTGCATCGGGCTTGAAGTGCCAAGCTGGCCTCGGGCTTTTGAGTGCCGATGGTGCATCTGGCTTGAAGTGCCGAGCTGGCCTCGGCTTTTGAGTGCCAATGGTACATCGGGCTTGAAGTGTGAGCTGGCCTCGGGCTTTTACTGAAAAGATGAGTTACTCGAACACACTTTTATTAATATGAAATATGGGACAAGTGAGTCTAATATGAATAATTCGCCCAATGTATAGAAGGGATACATTACTGGTAGTATCGATGGAGGTTGTCAGAGTTTCAAGTCCGAAGGAACGACTTCCCATCTAGTCCTTCGATTCGGTACACTCCATGATGGAGGGCTTCGGTGACTCGATAGGGTCTTTCCCAATTCGGCGACAACTTGCCTCCTTCCGTCGGCTTTAAGACTTCGGCCCATCTGAGAACTAGGTCTCCTGGCAAGAATGTTCTGGAACGGACATGAGCATTATAATACCTAGCAATTCGCTGTCGGTAGGCGGCCATCTGGAGTCACGCTCGGTCATGTACCTCCTCCATAAGGTCGAGGTTGGGTCGCAGCTGGTTCGAGTTGTCTTCATCGTAAGATTTCGTCGGGGGCTTGGGACGTCGATCTCCACAGGGATAATAGCCTCAGACCCGAAGACGAGGCTGAAGGGAGTCTCCCCCGTAGGAGCCCGCGGCGTTGTGTGGTAGGCCCATAACACATTGGGAAGTTCCGTCACCCACCTTCCTTTGAAGTCGTTCAATCGCACTCTGAGTCCTTGGAGTATAATGCGATTTGTTACCTTGGCCGCGCCATTGGTCTGAGGGAGACCAATAGAGGTGAACCGCTGATAAATGCCTAGCTCGGTGCAGAATCCTCTGAACGGTTCATTGTCGAACTGCCGACCGTTGTCGGTGATGAGGGTATGCGGTAGTCCGAACCGACAGATTATAGACTTACAGAAAAAGAATCTCACTTTGCCCTCGGTGATCTTAGCCAGTGCCTCGGCCTCGATTCATTTGGTGAAGTGGTCGATGACCATCAATAGAAATTTGCGCTGGCCATAGGCCGGGGAAAACGGTCTCAGGATATTCATTCCCCAACTGAGCAAAAGGCCAGGAGGCTCAGCTAAGAGGTCGGCAGCCACTGGATGTTGGCATGTCGTTGGCAGCTGTCACACTTTCGAACTAGCTCGATAGCGTTCTCCTTTATCGTCAGCCAATAGTACCTTTTTTTTCTCTTATGGTAAAAGCTCGAATGGGCAAGAAGTGTTCCGACGACGAGTCCTTACAGGTCATGCTCTCCTAAACTAACACCAGGTGTGTCATCATAAACAAACAAGCGGACGAAGGAGGGACAAAAGTTGTTCTGATGAGTACTTAACAGGGGCCATGCTCTCCTAAACAGATGCCAGCTCTATCGTCGGGTGAGGAAGGAGGGAGGGGTTGGGGGTGGAAAAGCGGCAACAGTTCTCGTCATATGCTGCATGCATCATAGCTGCTGCTTTTGCGCTTGGTTGCATTAAAACTGTAAGAAATGTTATAAACTAAAACTGAACTAGTTGCGTTACTGGTATTTTTTTTTTCAGCACCGTTAGTCATGTCAATTATGCTTTTTCCCTGTATTTTATTAGCTTGTGGCATGCTGGTGCATCAAGAGGAAGGTTTGTTTATTGTTTCTACCTTGGATCGGTGATAGAGCAACAGGCTGCTAGGCAATTATGGTAATATATGTTATATTGTGGTACGATAGGTCATAAAATTGTTATACCTTCCGTATGGTTTATAAAATTACGTAATATATAATATAATCCATTAACTTAATGATTACATCATGTATACAATGACTAATTATTTGATGTTTGATAAATTGATACTCTACTATATTAATATATACTTAATATGTAATATTATATAAGGTAGATTTGGTTATATCTTAATACAGTTTTTTTTTATTTTTGAATTTATATGGTTTTTAGAGTTATTTTATTTTATTTATTTTATGGATACATCAACTCATCTAAGACTTTTTCCAATTATATGGGGTTATTTTATGAATACATGAACTATGTAAATTTAAATATGAAGAAAACGATTAAAGGATTTGGCTATTCTATCTTATATTGTACTATAATAGTAGCTATCGTATTATCACATTTTATATGACATAATTTATGTCAATAAATATAATTTATAAGTTATTTAGTATTAGGACATATATATATATACACTAGAAAGAATGGTTTTAAAGCCGATTTATCTTCACTTACAAAAGTCAAATATTTTCATAACTCATTGGTGTCTAGGTGTCATAAGGTACAAAAACCGGATGGAATGGAAATTACTACCCACTTTTAATAGCAATTTTAAGAATGATGTTCACTTACATGAAAGAATTTTTTTTATTTATATATTTTCAAGAATTTATAATACAACTTAAACTTGGACTTAGGACCCTATGGGGAACAAAGCCTATGGGTTTTATTTTCCATCCAACCGATTGAACAGGTCCTCTTGATCAAAAATCCCTGTCCAACCCACCTCCCATGCATGGGGCAATCTAGGACCTATTGGACAGCTTTCATTATCTTATACATGTATCCTTTCATTACTCGTTCATCCCCACAAAAGACATGTAGGCGCAGCCTTCTTTTCATTTGGTGGTTGCAGGCGTCGGGTACGGGCCACATGGTGGTGACAGGTGCCGAGGTCAAGGGAATCTGGGAGTCCAAGACCGAGGGGACCTGGGAGTTCGAGGCGAGGGGGACACCGGAATCCGAGGCCGAGGGGATCTGGGAGTCCGAGGTCGAGGGGGACATCGGAGTTCGAGGTCAAGGGGACCCGAAGGTTCAAGGTCGAGGGGACATGGGAGTTCGAGGCTGAGGGGGACACCAAGTCTAAGGCCGAAGGGACCTGGGGTCCGAGGCCGAGAGGGATATCGAAGTCCGAGGCTGAGGGGGACACGAAGTCCAAGGCCGAGGGGGCCTGGGGTCCGAGGCCGAGGAACAGCAATGAATAAACAGTCGATCAAGTAGTCAATGGTAATGTATCATCCAAACCTCTATCTGAGAACATCAAAACCAAAACATACACAATAATTGAAAACAAAACCCTTCATCGATAGACCACCAAGATCTCCCCGCAAGCTGGCGAACAAGTTCTTTGCGGTTCCAAACCTCACAGATCAAACAAGTTCTACAATCAGGGAAAAATTAACGTACACTATCAATAAAAATAGAAACTTTAAATGTATCTGAAACCCCTAGGATCACTCACACTACCCATGCAACGGGGAGAGAGAGAGAGAGAGAGAGAGAGAGAAAGAAATGCTATCTGTAAGCCGTGGGGATTGATGAAGAGCCTGAGGGAGCCATTGGAGTATCAAACTGGTGTAATTGTTGGTGCCGTGTAGATACTCGAAGGAAAATTATGCTAAATTAAAAGCCTAACCCAAAATAATAATAAACAATTACGTAATTATTGTTGGTGTATATATATATATATATATATATATATATATATATATATATATATATATATAACAATTACTTAATTATTATTAGAAAAATTGCATTGATAGATTATATATGAGACATATAAGTATAACAACTCTTAGCTTAACTATGATACGTGGCCTATAATGCAAGTGCATTATATATTAATGCTTGACTTGTACTGTAAATGTGGTATGGATGTCATATCTGATACTACAAGCGCAATATATAATCTACACTATTGTGATAGTATTGATATGAATCTATTTTATAAAAGTTAAATATAATCTTGTGACATATTACATAGGAGTTAAATGCAATATTCATGACCTTTTTCGTAAAAAAATAGTCTTTATGACCTATGTCGTAAGAGTTAATTGCGGCGGTAGTCCTTGACTGCATCATTTTAGTATTGGTATTTAGTATGACAAACCTTGCCTCTTCAACTTCTTATTTACTATACTCTTTGGCTGAGTAGTAACATCTAATTATTGGTAATAGTAAAATCATAGCTCTAAAAAAAGATTATATGAAGCTATAAGTTCATTTATTCAGACTTGAATATCTAGCTAATCAATGCTTGTCCATAAGTTACTATATTGGACCACTAGATCACATAAAAAAAGTACTAAAGATATTTCTACTTAAAAATAGGATAATCCTGCTAAAGGATAGTCTTTATTTGATAATTAAAGATTGTTTGGAGGAAATGTAGTGTGATACTTTGTTTTTTTAAAAAAATTAAGGGTTTTCTCATATTTTAAAATGAAGCTAGCATTCCTATTTTTTTTTGTATTTGAGGGTGTCCTTAATTTATATCATAGTCTTTTTTGTGTACCTTATATTACTAATTATCCTTTTCAGCATTATTCTAGGCACTGATATTTTTCTTGTTGAGCTAGTATCTTTGTTTGCTTTGCTAGAACACCTTGATTTTATCGGTGAAGGCAAGATGGTGAAATTGGAGTTACAAAGTGATTTTTCAGAAAGTGATTCCTTATAAGTTGAAGAACCATTTACTAGTACATTCGTCACTGAATGAATTCTGTTTTAGTTTCCATTTCATTTGAAAGTATCTACTAGCTTATGCCATTCTTTATTTTGTAGGTGTAAATTATTTCCTCTTTATCGTGTAGTATAAGGAAGTCTATTTATGTGGCTTTGGCTGAAGGAAATGGGTACCACTAGCTTACATCATTAATTTTATTATTGTTGATGAGGGTTAAAATTGTCATTGCATTATTGACTGCCCATATCGATAATTGGGTCATGCTCAATCCAAACACCCTACCAGCCAGCTGGCATAACATCCAAGCGATGAAGCCGAATTACCTTTGACAAAGTCGGGTCTCAGATAATCCGAGCTATCCTCATATCTCGGCCATCCGAGCTGAGCCATTCTTCGGTAACCCGAGCTATCCTCATACTTCGGCCATCCAAGCTGAGCCATTACTCGGTAAACCGAGCTATCCTCATACTTCAGCCATCCGAGCCGAGCCATTCCTCGGTAATCCGAGCTATCTTTATACCTCGGCCATCTGAGCCGACAGTACCTTGGCCATTCGAGCTGATCCATTCTATACCTCAGAAAACTAGGTTATTCCTCATTCTAGCCGAACCACGGCATTCAAAATACCTTTGCAGAATCCGGCGCAGGAGAGTTCGAATTCACTATAACAGAATAAGATTCCAGGCGATGAATCATGCCCAGAAGTGGCCTAGGACCTGCAAGAGTGGCCTAGGTCTATGTGATCAATAAATCTCAAGGCATCAACTAGCTCTCCCAGCCGTCGATCCTCTAACTGACAAGATGTGGACCCCACCGGCCTCGTAACAAACTTGATTCGAGTCCGTTTCGAATCCTAACAGTTTTCAGACCCCATCCAGGGCACATCCAAGGAATCAGGTGATCGCCTATAAATACCATAGCACTCCAACCTCTCAGGTACACGCAAATTCTAAGGTAATCTCTTATGCATTCATTCACTCACTCTATTAGAGCTCTCACAAGAGCCCTGAGGAACATTTCTGTGAGAGTCTTCTCCTCACATCTGCTTGCTGTGAATCTCCACTGACTTGGGCATCGGAGGGTCCTCCGCAGAGGGCAACCCCCACAGCACCCTCTACGTGCTGACTGTCTTGCAGGTTCCATCTCGAGGCGACAAGATCGGCATCCGGATCAGGAGCCAGAAGCACACCCGATTCGAAGAACGGATTTTCGTGGCAACAGATTGGCACTAGAGGAAGGGCCTCAATTCCTATAAACTTATGATCCAGGAGACAAGACTCAAAAAACCAGAAAAAGCATCATCTAATGGCCAATCGAAAGAGAGCCACATCCGAGGCTCAAGATCAGGATGCCTCTCAAAGGCTTGATCCGATTAGCGGTGTAGCACCTCCGCTACCACCGCCAGCTGAAACTCCTTCGCCACTAGCAACGGCGGTAACCCTAGACCAGTTCGCCACTCTGGTTCAGCAGGTCCAAGCATTGATCCAGTTGGTCCAGGGATTCCAGGCAATCCCTGGAACTACTATCCCTGCTTCTTAGCCTCATGAGGAGGCCGCTGCCCCTGCCCCGCCGGTGATCTCTTCTTCCGATCTGCCTGAGGTGACGGATCGGTCATCGGCCCCAAAGGCGAAGCCGGCCCTACAGCGAGCTGGAGGGAAGAGCCTGCTCAGATCTAGGTAGGTTGCTCTCCTTCCCCAGTGTTTTTCCAGAACTCGACACCGCTGTCGCCTTCCCATTGCCCGATCCCTCCTACCACTTTGGATGAAGGGATCAGACAATAGATGCAGGAGATGCGTTGGGAGTGGCGTCAGGAGATAGACGCCGTCAGGCAAGCCCCTCCATCCTAGCCAAAGGCGGAGCAGGGCATCCCCTTCTCCGAGAGGATCATAAGGGAAGTGATTCTCCCTCATGTCAAGCTCCCTACCATCGAGCCGTATCATAGATCCACCGATCCCGACGACCATCTCAGCAGCTTCAGATCCATCATGATGTTCCATGGAGCATCAGATGTGATCCTGTGCAAAGCCTTCCCCTCCACTTTAAGGGGATCTACCCGAACCTGGTTCACAGCTTAAAGCCAGGTTTCATTGATTCTTTTAATGAGCTGAGCTATCTGCTCATTAGCCAGTTCGTCAGCAGCCATCGCCAGCGATGGAGATCCAATTCCCTCTCCGAGGTTAAGCAGAGAGAGGGGGAATCGCTGAAGAATTTCCTCGGCCGCTTCAACACGGCCCTCTTGGAAGTCGACCATCTCAACCACGAGGTGGCCATGTCCGCCCTGGCCGGAGGAGTGTCCAAGGAGGGAGACTTCTATCTAGCTTTAGAGGTTAATTTCCGAAGAGCCTTTCGGACATGATATCCCTGGCGGACAAGTACGCCAGGATGGAAGAATCGAGAAGGTCAGCTCGGGCCGAGCAGCTGAAGAAGAAAGAGGCAAAGGGCTCGGACAAGCAGCTGGCCCACTGCCGCACTAGCCCGCCTCGCCACCACAGAGCTCCTCCGTCGCCGCCTCAAGACCGAACTCGGAGTCCGGCCTGAAGGTTTGACCACTATACTCCCCTTACCATGCCAAGAGTATAGATCCTGATGGAGATTGAGCGTCAGCTTCCTCGATCCCCTCATTTTTAAGGCAACAGAGCTCAGAGGGACTCGGCCAAATACTGCCGCTTTCATCGGGACTATGGGCATGATACCGAGGACTATTGGCAGCTCAAGAACGAGATCGAGCAATTGATCCAACGAGGTAGATTGGACCAATTCAGAGGGCCCCCTGGGCTAAATAATGAAGAGAATCGCTAGCCTGAACCTCGCCAACTCCCACCATCAAATCCTCCAGTTATCGGCAACGTTAATGTGATAGCTGTGGCCGACTCCCCATCTTCTTGGCTAGGCGAGGAGGAGAACCCGCCGAAGAAAGCTCGGGTCGATGAGCTCACCTTCTCTAATGAAGACCTTGGGAAGGTTAAAATTCAGGGTAGAAAGCCTTCGACCAGTGGAGTCCACCCTAGTGGGCTTCACAGGTGACTCTATAATCCCTGAAGGAGTCATTACCCTGTCAGTTCGAGCCGGCACCTGGCCCCGTGTGGCTACAGTGTTCATGGATTTTCTCGTGACCAAGCTCAGATCTCCCTACAATGCCATCCTCGGTAGACCGAGGCAAATCTCTATTAAAGCCATCATTTTCATTCCCCATCTTGCCATGAAATTCCCCACTGAATGGGGAGTGGGGGTTGTTCGAAGAAGTCAGATCATAGCTCAGCATTGCTTTGTTGCCAACCTCGAATCCAGAAAGCCCGAGGTGGATGGGCTGAACGCTCGAGAAGATCTCACCGAGCAACGAGGAGAGCCGACCGAAGAATTGGAGGAGGTACCACTTGACGAGGCTCGGCCCGACCGAACTATAAAGGTCAGATCGCAGCTAGAAGGAAAGCTTCGGCAAGAATTAATTGAGTTCTTTCGGAGGAATGCCGACGTCTTTGCCTGGTCTACATCGGACATGCCGAGATCAGCCCAGATGTCCTAGTTCATCGCCCCAGCATGGACAAAACATTTAGGCTGATCAAACAGAAGAAGAGAAGCTTCACCCCCGAGCGCCAGAAAGCCATTAAAGAAGAGGTGGATAAGTTCATCAAAGCCAAGTTTATCCGGAAGGTTAGTTACCCCGACTAGCTGGCGAACGTGGTCATGGTGAAGAAGTCAAATGGCAAATGGAGGATCTGCATCGACTTCACTGACCTCAATAAGGCCTGCCCAAAAGATAGCTTCCCTCTTCCCCGAATCGACCAGCTCGTGGATTCAACTTCAAGCCATCAAATGCTAACTTTTATGGATGCCTATTCAGGCTACAACCATATCTGAATGGCACCCAAAGACGAGGAGAAAACCACCTTCATCATCAACTGAGGTATCTATTGCTACCGAGTTATGCCCTTTGGTTTGAAAAATGCAGGTGCCACCTTCCAAAGGCTGGTCAACAAAATCTTCAAGGAGCAAATCGATCGGAACATGGAGGTATATATTGATGATATGCTGGTAAAAAGCAAGGAGGCATCCCAGCACATCAAAGACCTCGCGAAAAGCTTTGCAACACTTCGGAAGTACCAGATGAAGCTCAATCCCACCAAATGTGCTTTCGAAGTCAACTCCGAAAAGTTTCTAGGCTTCATGGTCTCCCAGCGAGGCATTGAAGCAAATCCTCAGAAGATCCAGGCTCTACGGCAGATGGCCCCTCCAGGATCAATCAAAGATGTGCAACGCCTCACCGGAAGAATAGCAGCCCTCAACCGCTTCATTGCTAGGTCGGCTGAGAAATGCCTTCCCTTCTTCAAAGTGCTTCGGTCGGCCAAAAACTTTTAGTGGACCCCAAATTGCCAGAAGTTTTTCAAAGACCTCAAGAAATACCTTGGCTCACCACCTCTCCTCAGTAGCCCAAAGCCAGGGGAAGTGCTAAATCTATACCTGGCGGTCTCTGAAGACGTTGTTGGCTCAGTGCTAATCAGAGAGGAGAGTAAGACCCAAAAACCTATCTACTATGTCAGCAAGCTACTCAAAGACGCTGAAACGAGGTATACTCAGGTGGAGAAGATGGTTTTGGCCCTGGTAACATCGGTCCAAAAGTTGCGGCCGTACTTCCAGGCGCATACTGTCATCATCCTGACCGACCAACCCCTCAAGGCAATTATCCATCGTCCAGAAGCATCGGGAAGAATGACCAAATGGGCTGTCGAGCTGAGCGAGCACAACATTCAATATCAGCCTCGTCCAGCCATTAAAGCCCAAGTTCTGGTGGACTTCCTCTCGAGTGCACCATATCCGAAGATGGCTCTGTTTCGGATACCCCCGGACAACCAAAGCCCAGCGCCCCATGGTTGCTTCACACTGATGGATCCTCCAGTGCGGGCAGCTCTGGCGCCGGCCTGGTCCTCACCAGTCCGAAAGGTGCAACCTTTGAATATGACATTTGTTTCTCCTTCCTGGCTTCAAATAATGAAGCAGAGTATGAAGCCCTGCTCTTTGGACTCCGAATTGCCCGTAAGCTTAAAGTCAAGAAACTGATTGCCTACACCGACTCCCAATTGGTGGCTAGCCAGGTGTAGGAAGAATTCGAGGCTCAAGAGCCGAGTATGATTCGGTATCTCAAAAGGTGCGTGATCTATCCTCCTATTTTGATGAATTTAAAATTATCCAGATCCCAAGGACTAAAAACACGCGCCGACCTACTGTCCCGCCTGGCAACTACGGAGTCATGGATCTCGAGCAAAAATTCCATCTGGAGGTCCTAGAGAAGCCCAGCATCGCCGATGCTGACCAGATGATGCAGGTTGACACTGAACCATCCTGTATGGACCCTCTGCACCAGTACCTCAAAGAAGGGTTGCTGCCCACTGATAGAAAGGAAGCAAGAAAGTTGAAATTGCAATCATCTCATTATGTTCTAATCGACGATCGGCTATATAAGCGATCCTTCTCCATGCCATTGCTCAAATGCCTCCATCCATCAGAAGCTGATTACGCTCTTCGGAAGGTTCATGAAGGCATCTGTGGCAATCACCTCGGCAACCGCGCCCTGTGCCACAAAGTGCTACGCCAAGGATATTATTGGGCAATGATGCAGAAAGATGTTGATGACCTTGTCCAAGCCTGTGATGTGTGCCAACGACACTCAAATATTCAGAGGCTCCCCTCTGCTCACCTGACTTCCATCTCATCCCCCTAGCCCTTCACCAAATGGGGAATGGATATACTTGGCCCTTTTCCCCTCGAATGGGGCAAAGGAAGTTCTTGTTTGTTGCAATTGATTATTTTACTAAGTGGGTTAAAGCCGAAGCAGTCACCCAGATAACCGAAGCTCGAGCTAAAGACTTCGTGTGGAGGTCCATCATCTGCCGCTTTGGTCTTCCCCACACCATCATCACCAATAACGGGAAGCAATTTGATAATCCGAAGTTTCAGAAGTTCTACGAGGATCATGGCATTCTTCATCGCCTAACATCGGTCGGACATCCTCAAGCTAACGGAGAGGCCGAGGTAACGAACCAAACTCTCTTGCAGGAAATTAAAGCTCGGCTTAACCAAGCGCGAGGCAGATGGGCAGAGGAGCTCCACCATGTGCTGTGAGCGTACCGAACCACTGAAAGGGCTCCCACAGGCCAGACTCCATTTAAGATGGCTTTCGGCACAGAAGCTGTTATCCCCATGGAGGTCGGGCTCCCCTCCCCTCGCACCGAAGGCTACTCGAAGAATCCAATGATGAACAACTCCGAACCAATCTTGACTTGATAGAAGAAGTCAGGAGAAAGCCCGGATCCAGATGGTGGCCTACCAACAAAGAGTTGCCCGCTACCATTCAACAGAGTCAAAGGAAAGTTTTTCTTCCCAGGCGATCTGGTACTTCGGAAAGCATCCGTCTCAAAGCCACTGGAGCAAGAAAGCTGTCCCCTAATTGGGAGGGTCCTTATCAAATTACGGAGGTAATCAGACCTGCCACCTATAAGCTCCAGAATCTAAATGGAAAATCTATTCCCCGAACGTAGAACTCGGATAAACTCCGCATCTATCATTAGTGAGAGTACGCCCTCCCCGAACTTACTTTGTCCATTGAGTGAAATCTTCAAAGATTCAAAAATTTCTATTTTTATTGCTTTCTTTGATGGCTACAATAAGAAGCAGTTTATAAATCCTCGGCCGGGCCAAGCGATCTCCGGACCTTGGCCACGCCAAATAAAATATATCCCAGCTGGGCTGGGAGGACTCCGTACCTTAGCAGCGCCAAGTAAAATATAATCTTTATAAATCCTCAGCTAGGCCGAGCGATCTCTGGACCTTGGCCGCGCCAAGTAAAAATATCCCAGCTGGACTGGGAGGACTCCGTACCTTGGCAGCGCCAAGTAAAATATAATCTTTATAAATCCTCGGCTGGGCCGAGTGATCTCCGGACCTTGGCCGTGCCAAGTAAAATATATCCCAGCTGGGCTGGGAGGACTCTGTACCTTGGCAGCACCAAGTAAAATATAATCTTTATAAATCCTCGGCTGGACCGAGTGATCTCCGGACCTTGGCCGTGCCAAGTAAAATATATCCCAGCTGGGCTGGGAGGATTTCGTACCTTGGCAATGCCAAGTAAAATATAATCTTTATAAATCCTCGGCTGGGACGAGCGATCTCCATACCTTGGCAGCGCCAAGTAAAATATAATCTTGAAGCCTCGGTCAAACCGAGTGATATCTTCGAATATTATTTGAAGCCTCGGCCAAGCCGAGTGATATATTTCTGAAGCCTTGGCTAAGCGAGTGACGGTCTCCGTACCTTGGCAGCACCCAGTAAAATATATTCTTGAAGCCTCGGTCAAGCCGAGTGATATTTTTCTAAAGCCTCGGTCAAGCCAAGTGACGGTCTCCGTACCTTGGCAGCGCCAAGTAAAATATATTCTTAAAGCCTTGGTCAAGCCGAGTGATATATTCCTGAAGCCTCAGCCAAGCCGAGTAACGGTCTCCATACCTTGGCAGCGCCAAGTAAAATATATTCTTGAAGCCTCGGCCAAACCGAGTAATATATTTCTGGAAGCCTCGAACAAACCAAGTAATATATTTATGGAAGCCTCGGCTTAGACAAGTAATTTCTCAAACACTCTGACGCTACTAAGACGTCCTATTATGCTTCAGCAGAGGTAAGTAACCTTTCTTCGCTTACCATCAAGATTATGCAAGTTATTTCTTTTCAAAAAAATACGTACTTCTTCCCTTAAATAGGACCGTCTACTGCATGAGCTTACAAGGCCGCCCAGGCCCTTCTCTGACCTAAACAGAGATAAACACTTCCTCCACAGAGACTGAATGACATGTTAACAAAGAACAAAGTAGCAAAAATGCTACTAAACTTATAAATTATGCTATGGACTAAAAAGCATAAAATGAGAGTAGCAATTCTCGACACAATCACATCAGAAAAAGAAACATATGTCAAAAGAAGAAAGAGTAGAAACTTTCTTTATTAATGAAAAAATTACAACTCTTGAGAGGCATTACAAGTGCATCATAGCACGGAGAATACAAATAATATAAAAGCTCGTCTGAGCAGCTTCGGTCGATAACGATGTCTTTACATCCGACCCCAGAAATCAGAGAAACCAGACAAGCTCTGACGAGCTACTAGTTAATACCAAAGAACAAAGTAGGCCATCCACGGATCCCTCGGATGAACACGTTGAGGGATCATAACCAGGTCAAGGACCCGTGGATGCTTATGCCAAGTGGGATGCTGGACTGCTAGCCACTGCCCAATAATAAAAGGCAGAGAACCAGCAGTCCAACACCACCCTCCTTCCTCTTCACATGGAAAAAGATTCCTTAGGCGGATGAGCTGGGGAATCCAAATTGAGGGGGGAGGCGAAGTCCATGTTAGCCACGGGGGATACGTATCCTCTGCATTTCCTGCGATCCCCATGGCAAGTGGCAAAGGACACACAAGAAGCGCACATGTGCGCTCCCCATATGACCTCTATGCACTACTTATGCGCTCTCCATAAGATCTCTGTGCACCACTCATACGCTCTCCATATGATCTCCGAAATTCCTTCCTTGAGGACTGCTTGCTCTTCAGCGGCTTCTTCATCACTCCAGCTATCTAGGACAAACTAATTTGCAAAAGGAAAGCTCAGTCTTTCCACTCTCAACCTAATTTACAACTCACAGAAAAGAGAAGACCTTAGGAGATAGCCCAACACGGTCAGCTCCTCCCGCTTTATAGGCAAACAGGCCTGGAGCAGCCATTAAAGCAGAAAGCCCCGAGATTCAAAATGCCCTGGCCATGCTGCCATGTGGCGGTTCAGGATAAAAGGGCGCTTTCCAAAGCGCGCCAAACACATTTTCCAGGCCATGACGCAAGACAAAAGATTTTTCTCTGATCTCGAATCAAGAGCCTTAAATGCAGAAAATCGTCCATAGGTCCTTGAGATATGGGCAGGCCTGGAAATCACCTTGTGAAAACGATGCCGTCCAATGGCAATTGAATGTTTATCGCGTACGTTAAAAAGACCACGTTGGAAAAGGCCAACGGGATAAATGCCTTATGCAAAAAACAAAGCATCCTTCGGCGAGTTACAAATCCGTCTCATCCGCTTAAGCAGAAAACAAGATGATTTCTTATAGACCGGACTATCCACCAAATCTCGACCCCAGTCGAGGTATTCGCGTAGTTTTTGGTCATATCATGCCGAACCATTTTATACCTCGGCCAAATGAGCCAATTTCTTATTTCGGATAGATCGAACTATCTGCTTAGCCTCGGCCTCAACCGGGACGTTTCTCAAAGTTCTAGCCGAACTATTCTATGCTTTGGTGCACCAAACCATCTGCTTAACCTCGGACTCGATCAAGATGTTTCCTTAAGTTCAAACCGAGCTAGCTTACGTCAGCAAAGCAAATCGTTCAGCTTCAAATAAACAGGACGTTCAATTTGAAAAGAATAAACCGACCTAAAAACACGAATTGATTATGATTCGTTCACCGTCAGGAAAAACTTGTGACAAAAAAATTGTTCGAAAAGACAAACAAGTGGAGAAAAAATCTATTCATTAAAGTTTTGGCCAGATTACAAATCCGAGAGGCAAAAAATACATAAGCAACCCTTAAGAATTAGGGTTCGGGTTGGTCTCAGGAGCCTCCTCGATAACATCCGGGAGGACTCGACTTGCTTCACTCACTTCAAATGTTGTTGGAAGAGAAATCTCAGGTTCCTCGGTAGCGAGCTGAGGGCGTTCTTCAGGAGCCGCAGCCTCGCTAGGGCCCATGATGGCGTCAAGATCGACGTCCGAAATATCCTCATATGCGGCTTCTTCGGCTCCCGGGGTACAAGCATCAAGTAGCTCGGCCTCTAGAAAAGATAAATCTAACTGGGATATACCCGAGAGATTTTCGCCCGAGTTTCCTCCTCGGCAAATCGGAATGCATCATGCACAAGCCTCCCTCTGCTCCTCAAAAAATTGCACAGAGCCTTTGTACTCCTCCACAACCGAGGTAATCCGCTTGTTGGCTTCGGCTAACTGGTTCCGAGTTCAAGATTCATCTGGCGACTCACGGACAATTCCGCCCTTAGAGCTTTAAGTTGCTTGTGCGCCTCGAGCCCGATTTTGCCCATCTGCAAAACATCAGAACGTTTGAGCCCACGAACAAAAGAAAAGTACCAAAAGTAAATAAATGAGAAGACACTATACCTCTTCCTCCCGTCGAGCCATTTTATTACTCAGCTCTTCAACCTTTTCCAGGGCCTTCAATTTGGCCGTCTTATTTTGATGAGACCCTCCTTGAGGTCATTAATTCGGACTGCTTGTCCCCGACTTTCCGCCGAGATTGATCAAGATCATTGGTGAGCCTAGCAATCTGCTCATGTTGCCACTTCAACCGATTCTTCATATCGGCGAATTCCTTATTCATATCGGCAAGCTGATCCGCTGCCGCCGGTACTTGCGCTCCTCCTCCTCAAGCCTCCTGCTCCAACTACTTTTATCCTCGGAATGACTAGCCCTCAGCTGGTTCCACCTTTTGTCGAAATACTGTTGCATGGCCTTAACTTCATTGTCATGCTTTGCCTTAATTTGGGATAACTCCAGGCAAGCCTTTTCCGATTGTTCATGAAAACCCTGAAGCTCTGACTTGGGCTTCGAGCCGAGAGGCCCTTTCGGCTGCAAGTCGTGAGACTCGCTCACCCTCTCGAAATCTGCCCTAGCAGATGCCAAGGCCCTGGAAAGACTGATTGAATCCACCCTCGCTCGAAGGTCGGCCGCCTCCTTCCTTGCCTGAGCGCAAGCCCCAGTGGCCAAATTTAAGCGCCAATTTAGTGCCCTAGTGACCAAGGCATTCTGCAAGAAAAATACAAGTAAGAAACCACGGCCCGACCGACCAATCAAAAATTACAACCTCGGTACAATAACTTACCCGGGAGATGTAGTTGGAAGCCATCATCATGAGAGTAGCATTATTGATTTCGGGAGAAGGAAAACATCCTTCGGTGCCCCGAGTCGACCGAAAGCCGCCTCAATGATATCCTCGACTGCAGGCTCATCCATCGAGGAACTCCCCGCACACAAGACAGACCTCATCAAGGCGGTGAGCATATCATCCACCTCCGGGCTATGGACAAGAGAGCTCATAGCCGAAGAACTAGCCTGAGGAACTCGGCCCGAGGAACCATCTGCTTGGCTTCCTCTGTTAGAACTTTAACCTGCAAGGCCTCGAATGCTTCGACCCCACTGAGGGAACCTCGGCCCGAGCATCCCTTCATTCAGCGATTCTTCTTCTTCTTCTTCCTCTTCTACTGATGCTTCGCCTCCGACAGACTCCACTTGAACTTCAACCTCTTCCACGAGTCCCCAGGGACCACGAAGAGGGATCCTCAGCGGGAGGCATCACGACCTCCACCAGCCTTTCAACAGGTAGCTCCACTTGGGCTTCAGCAGCTGCCACTGCCTCTCCTAACCCCTCCATATAAGCAGGGGTCTCTTCCATGCACGGTGGACTCCTTACCGCTGGTAACTGAAAAACCTCTAGTAGGAGGATCGTCGGACCTACCGGTGATATCTCCTCGGCATCGTCTGACACGACTATTATTTGGAGAGAAAAACCCCAACAGCTCCCTTCGAACTCCCCCAAGCGATTTCTCTGCTACTTTGCCCCCCTTTAGCAGGAGGGCTCATCAACCACGGTCTGCGCTCCCGCTTCCTCCCTTATTGGGACAGGAGAGTAGTGACTGGAACTATCCTTCTTCGGTCCCTTCGAGTGAGTCCTGGAAGGGCGAGACCTCTTTTCGGATCTATGTTTTTCTCCAGAGCTGGAGCCCCTATGACGCTTGCCCAGCTCCTTCTTCATCTGGCCCACAAACGCTGACCTCTCGGCTGAAAACACACTAAACGGTTCAATCGAATAGAAATACCCAAGCACACCGGCTGTCGTAACCAAAGAAGAAAGGTACACTTACCTTGAGGGTCGATAGAGCTAAGCCCGGCGGCGAAGAGGGCATCCTCTGCCAACAGAGTGCTAGCCAATACCTTCAGACCATTGCGAAGGGTCATCGGATCTCTCTTCTCCTGCTCGCTCAACTCCGGGCATGCCTCTGGATCCTTCACATAACTCGTCCATCCCCTTGAAAAATCTGAACCGATATTCCCTTCGGCAATAAAAAATCAGGGCTTCCACTCCTTTATCGAAGATGGGTTGTCGGTAATCATCTTGAACGACTTCCAGGGACCAATATACGACCATTTGGAACCCCTCCCAGAAACCAGGTTATGGTAGACTCGGAACATGGGGAGGGTCGTAGTCACCCCAACGCGGCTACACAACGAGATGAACCTGATGCGATTGCACCAGCTATTCGGTGCCACCATTGTTGGACATATATTGTAAAACCTCATCACCTCCTGTACCAGCGGTGAAGAGGAAACCGAAGACCTGCCCTAAGGCTTTCCTCGTAGAAGAAAACACCATGACTTAACTCAGTCGGAACTCTATGCTCAGCCCTCGGCACCATAAGACTATGTCCCCAGGAATCTATAAAGTCGACGGATTCTATCCAGATCCTCGAAGGTGATCTCTGAGGCAATCGTTTGGGCCCTTCATATTGATGGAATAAGAAACAGAACACGAACAAATGAACAGAGGCTCAGGAAAGAAGGAAAAATCTCTATGGCAGGGGCGAAGAGGCATTGCAGAAGGAGCGCCGCCCTAGCCCTCTTTAAATAACAATCCAAAAAGAAATCCCAAGATGCCAAAACCCTCGATACGGGTGCCAAAAATAAAGGAGTCCCGCCACGTGGAACTTCCACTATCACGGCTTGTTGAAAATGAGGCATTTTCTCCTCGAGCTACGGCGAAAAATGATGACAAAACAGCGGCCCATCATTTACGAGATTATCATTGCCTGCCTTTTTGAATCCCCAAATAAGATTGCTTCGGAATTCTACTCCCTATATCCGAACTTACACTTCGGACTAGGGAGTGGGGGGCATGTGATGAGGGGTAAAATCATCATTGCATTATTGACTGCCCATATCGATAATTGGGTCATGCCCAATCCAAACACCCTGCTAGCCAGCTGGCATAACATCCAAGCGATGAAGCCGAATCACCTTTGACAAAGTTGGGTCGCCCCGACAACCCAAACTATCCTCATACCTCGATCAGCCATCCGAGTTAAGCCATTCCTCAGTAACCGAGCTATCCTCATACTTCGGCCATCCGAGCTGAGCCATTCCTCGTAACCCAAGCTATCCTCATACTTCGACCATCGAGCTGAGCCATTCCTTGGTAACCCGAGCTATCGTTATACCTCGGCCATCCGAGCCGACCGTACCTTGGCCATTCGAGCCGATCCATTCTATACCTCGGAAAACCAGGTTATTCCTCATTCTGGCCGAACCACGGCATTCAAAATATCTCTGCGGAATCTAGCATAGGAGAGTTCGAATTCACTATAACAAAATAAGATTCAGGTGGTGAATCATGCCCATAAGTAGCTTAGGACCCACAAGAGTGGCCTAGGTCTATGTGATCACTGAATCTCAAGGCATCAACCAGCTCTCCCAGTCATCGATCCTCTTACTGACAAGATATGGACCCCACCGACCTCGTAACAAACTTGATTCGAGTCCGTCTCGAATCCTAACAGTTTTCAGACCCCATCCAGGGCACGTCCAAGGAATCAGGTGATCGCCTATAAATATCATAGCACTCCAACCTCTCAGGTATGCGCAAATTCTAAGGCAATCTCTTACGCATTCATTCACTCACTTCATTAGAGCTCTCACAAGAGCCCTGAGGAACATTTATGTGAGAGTCTTCTCATATCTACTTGCTGTGAATCTCACTGACTTGGGCGTCAGAAGGTCCTCCGCAGAGGATAACCCCCACAGCACTCTCTGCATGCAGACTGTCTTGCAGGTTCCACCCCGAGGCGACAAAATCGACGTCCGGATCAGGAGCCAGAAGCGCATCCGAGTTAGAGAACGGATTTCTGCGGCAACAATTGTTATCATTGGTAGGTGTTTCTTCCTACTTCATTGCCAATATTTGGATTATTGATGATTTTGGTTTTCTGCAATTTTGACATTAGTGAAGAAAGTGGATGATTTTGGTATATTGCAAATATGCTTATATCATGTACTATTCCCTGTGCTTCATATTGTAGTTACTATCGTACAAACATTTATGTTTTTTATATTCTTTTCTTAGTAGTAGTTTACAATGTATCAATGTCCCCTGGCCCCTTTTATTATGGTACTTGCCATATTTTGAAACATGCTTTACTGCAATGTGTGGTGAAATCCATTTCTTCTTGTTATTGTGTTTGAACTATCTTTTGATTTTTTTCGTCGCTATGCTGCACTTCGAAAAATTGGATTGCAGTGGTTTAATTTTTCTTTTAATTTTTATGATGAATTTTTGATATTTGACAGTGGGGTGATGATGGTATATTTTCCTATTCTAGCTGATCATCAGGAACTGTGAAGGTTAATTTATTAGTTGTCCTATTATAATGAACAATAAAAATTTGAATGCAGTTTAAAGATTTTTATATTATTTTTCATACAAAAATAAGAATAGAAAATAAAGATTAAAAAATTAAAAACTATAGGTGTAAATGATATATCCTTTAATTCTTTCATTTATCCTTCTAAGAGATGCCATTCATAAGAAAATAGAAAATGATTTAAAATTTTTCAGTGTTGAAAAATTTTATTAATTAGATCATTGTTTGGCATTTAATATTTATGTGAAGAAGATGAAGCATTAATTTTTGGAGGTCAAAAAAAAGAAAAAGGAAATTGCTCCCATTTCCATGCTTTTTTGTCTAGCATAAGGGCCTGCACTAAGTAATGCAAATCAACTATTTACCCTATTATTATTAGTTGATAAGGTTTAGTCTTTCGGTGTTCTCTTCACTAACTCCACTAAATTAGGGTGCTAAGACGACAATCACCTATTGAGGCATATGATTAAATAAGTTTACTAAATATTCTACTAACATCGTAGCTACAAGCAAATGTGAGACTTGAAATTGGCATCTTGGTGGGCACAAGATGATTAGAGTTGTTCAGGGCAAGTTTAGGAGATTGTTAGAGGAGTTTAGCATTACTAGTTTGGTGTGAGGGAGTGTTAAGTGGTATTAACCTGGATTCTAGGAAGATATAGCATGTGTGGGGCTTGGTGGATGGTTGGGATTTGCAAAGTAATTCACAGCTATGATTATCTAAGCAAAATCACAAAATTAGGATGCACAAATGAGATGGCTTAAGATATAATTTGGAAGGTCAGGATTTTACTTGATACGGTGGGGCATTCTTGGCGGAGGGGTTCTCTAGGGTTTCCTTCTGACTAGTCTCTCTTTCTTGCGATCCAATTTCAGTCTTGATTTTCGATCGCAATGCTCTAGAATCTTATAATATTATAATATTATAAATCATTTATGTTAATATTATAAATCATTTATGTTCCTTTCTAAATCATTTGTAAATCATTTATGATCTCAGGGCTAAACTTCCACACCCATGTGACAAAAATGCAATCGCTCTCTCTCCCGTCCTTCCAAGCTTCGTAATTAATCAGGGGCTATAACATAATTACGCCGTATGATCCAAAAATAGGACAAATTATTACCATCCCACCAAAAAATTTCAAAAGAATCGCGAGGAATACATCATTATTAATTTCTCATTTAATGTCACATATAAATATATATATACACTCAAATAAATCCTTCATCAATATCCCCAGCAGTAACTCTACGCACCCCAATTCCATTCTCAAGAGATTTTTATTGGTTGTTGGAAACTATTTCAGCAATTTTTATTGGCCTTAGAGATTTTTTTATCTATTTATATGGGGGAGGGTTCTGCCTCGCATCCGAATAGATTATTTTATTTTATTTTTTAATTTGATATAGCTCCTTCTAGATCCGTGGACTCCACCCCTTGTTCCAATCTAGCGGAACCCCGGCCTCCTTCTCCCTCCATGTGTCCTCCCACTCTGCCCCCTTGACCGCATTATACTTTTTAAAACCTCTTCTTAATCTAACTTAATTGTGAAACAGATGGTGGATCTCAGATCTCGTTCTGAAAAAACATAAAATTATTGACCTTTAGGGCTAGATAGAAGTCACCCTCCTTCGACACACTATCCGCTAAGGCAAACATGGCCACCTCGTGGTTGAGGTGGCCCACTTCTAACATGGCTGTGTTAAAGCGGCCAAGATAATTCTTCAAAGATTCCTCCTTTTGTTGCTTGACCTCAGAGAGGAAATCGGACCTCCACCGGTGGCGGCGACTGCTGACAAACTGGTTGATGAATAGGCAGTTCAGCTTGTCAAAAGAATTGATGGAGCCTGGCTTCAAGCTATTGAACTAGGTTCTAGCAGACCCCTTAAGAGTAGAGGAAAAGGCTCTGCACAATATCACATCTGATGCTCCGTGGAACATCATGGTGGATCAAAAGCTGCTCAGATGGTTATCGGGATCAGTAGATCCATGGTATGGTTCGATGGTGGAAAGTTTAACATGAGGAGGGATCACTTCCCTCATGATCTCCTCAGAGAATGGGATGCCCTGCTTTGCCTTCGATTGGGGAGGAGGAGCTTACCTAACGGCATCCATCTCTTGATGCCATTCTGGTGCATCTTCCGAATTTATCGCCAGATTTCCTCGTCTTGGGTAGTAGAGAAGACCGATCGAGGGGAGTATGGTGACGGCATCGAGTCATGATGGTAGTACGCCGAGAAAGAGAGCGAGCTCGCTGAAATCTGGGCAGGCTATTCCCTCCACCCCTTTGCCGCACCGGTCTAGCTCCCCTATGCTGCTAGGGATGGCTTGCAACCTCGGGCAGGATGGAAGAAGAGATCATCGATGGAGCAGAGGCAGCAACTCCATCAGGGAGTTGTGGAGTAGGGGCAATCGGACGGGGAGCCCCCTGGAGCCCTTGGATCAGCTGTGCGAGGGCTTGCACTTGTTGAACCAGTGTAGCAAACTGGTCCTGGGCATTGCAGTCACTGGTGGTGAGGGAGTCTCAGCCGGCGGTGATAGTGGAGGTGCCACATTATTTGTGGGATCAGGCTCTGAGAGGCAGCCTGATCCTAAGCATCAGAAGTGGTTCTCCTCGATTAGCCGTTGAGGGGTTGTAAGTGTGACATCATTTTCTTCATATTTTAATGTCTTTGTAGGGATGTAACTGACCGTTCGATGGTTATGTCGTAGGGATCATGTTCGAGTTCGGAACTCAGATGAGAGGAATGCTCGCAATCGATTATGATGGTTTAAGCAAAAAGAAGGGTGCGAAGCATCGTCATACCGCTTCGTTGACTCCTGCGAAAGAAAAGAGGGCTAGGCTTGAGTGGAAGCCATCCTCTTCCTCTCCCTCTAGACTACACTAGCTCTGTCGAGCAATTCACAAGAATTGGTTGAATCCCAACCTTTAAGCCTGCCGAGAGGGGACGTTGTGGAGGAGCCAGTCCCAGCCCCTATCCTGGCACTGGAACTTGGGGAGCATGCACTTGGGAATGAAGCTGAAGAAGTGGCAGCTCGGGAAGAGCAGGAGCCTGTCACTTGCCTGAGCCAGCGGATGATGATTTTCAGGTAACAAAATTTCTTTATCCCGTGGCTACTGACGTGTATTATCCTGAAGGGAGGGTTCGATGAGTCCGTAAAGGTCGAGAGAATTATTTTTCAAAGATCGAACGGCTGCTCTCACGGTGAGTGTTGTCCGCCTTCAACAGGGTCCCCCCTCGTCGGATGGAAGAGAAAGAAGAAAAAGGGATTTACTGAACGGAGAAGGAGTTCCCTTGATGAGGACCGATGAGTTGGGACCCTTGGGGACGTCGGCAGGTGACAAGGAGGGGATAGGTCGGCTTAGCCCCCTCCTCGATCCCTCGGGTCATGCTACTGAAGAGTTGCAATCCCGAATTAACAACTTTTTTAATGTTTTTTATACAAGAGAGCATGTCATTTATCTCGAAGAAGGAGAGGACAGTCGTCGAAAAGTTGCTTTTTCGGTTGAGGGATTTGAAATGCCTACTGACTTGGATGACTATGCATCGGTCCCCAGCCAATATATCTTAAGGGATATGAACTTTTCCTGCATTCAAGTGAGCTTTCTTCCTTTATTTGCTTTCTTAAATGTTTTGCACAGTTTTTTCAAATTTAATAATTTGGCTCTTTGCAGGCAATTCTCCTCCAGTGGATGCTCTATAGGTGCTTCATCTCCGCTAATGAATGCAACAGACAGATCTCGCACGAGGTTGAGACACTCCATGCCAAAATAAACTCGATCGATCAGCACTCAGAAGAATTAACAAGAGTACAAGCTGAGCTTGATAAAGCCAGGAGGTCAGGCGAAGATGCCTGATCTGAGGCGTTACGAATTCGGGCTGAGGCAGCCGAGCTTGAGAAGGCTCGAAAAGTAGCCGATGAAGCTTGGTCAAATTGTCAAGGTTCTAAGGTGAGGCCCAAAGGGAAATTGACTCCCTTAATATCAGGGCCGCCAAGGAAAAATCTCATTTTGAGGCTCAACTTGAGTCCTATCAGAAGCAAATTGCCGATCTTATGGCCGAACTATGTCAGGTACAATATGACAGTTTTAGGGACCGAATGGACCTTGAACATGCCTGAAAGGACATGAGTAGGTGTAGAAAAAAGAGGGAGAAGGCTTGGACAAGGGCCAAGAAAGCAGAAGCCAAAGTTGCTCCCTATGTCAAGGAGGTATATTTTCTTACTATCTCCACGTAACGACCTATTTCTTTCTCATAGTTAGAGCTGACTCGACCATTTATTTCGTTGACTATTTTTTCTTCTCTAGCTGGCGAAGGCTAAGGTCGAGGCGGTTGATCAAGTGAAAGCTCTGACTAAGGATTTAGTCTCAAGTCAAAAGAAGTGCTCCAAGCTTGAGCATCGAGCAGTTGAGGCGGGCGATGAAATCGCTCTGGCGATTGAGAAATACAAAAGCTCGATGAATTCGCTCGAGGGCGAATTCAGTTTTCAAAGGAGGAATACCGAGTCAGGGCGAATGAGGTACGAGCAAGGGTGATCCAGGAGTATCTGGACATCAATCTTTCATTCTTGAAGGACGAGAGATATTCCTTTCCGTCACCAATAACTGAAACATTAGCATGACTTCCTCATCCGATGACTGCGACGATGATGAAGATGCTTCTGGCATTGATTTCGAAGTGGCCTCAGAGGGAGACCCAATGGAGGCTCCTTTAGAATTTATTCAGGAAGTAGAGGCCTCAAGATCCGCCACCGGGGAGGCTAAAGTTTTGCAACCAATTGCTGAGGCAGATATGGCTTCGAGGCCAAGTGACGAAGGGGCCAATGTTCCCTTGGCTATTGGGGGCATGGCCCAATCAGGAGGTCGGCCAGATCAGCACATTCCAGGCGTTGCTAAAACAGCCTCCGAAGATGAAGCCGAAGCTTAGGGATCCATTTTTCTGCATTTTTTCTCCCTTTCTTATTATATAAACAGTATTGTGACATGAATGAATCTTTTATTTTCTCCGTGTATTTCATTGTTTTGGTATTTGCATGTCAGATGGTCTTTTAGCTTACTCATGTCTTGCCTAAACTTAGCTTATCATAAATCCAAGTAAGTAAACCAGCTCTATTAGAGCTCAAAAAATTCTTGAACGACTTTGTCAAAATTGAAGAGGTCACCCGGTCTTGCTGAGACTAGCCCAATCAAATCCTCCGAAGCTAGTAATAACTCGGCTTTGTTGAAGTAAAAGGAATGACCCGGCTTTGCCAAAATAAAAGGAATGGTTCGGCTTCGCCGAAGTAAAATAATAGCTCAGCTTTGGCTGAGGCAAAGGATAGTTCGGCTCTGTTGAAGTAAAATAATAGCTCAGCTTTGGCCGAGGCAAAGGATAGTTCGGCTTTGCAGAAGTATATCTTATTTTTCCTAGGGCATCTATTTCATAGTTAATGCCTTGTCTTTTTCGATGCGAGCTTGCTTTTCGTATACGCCAAGAATTCAATTGCTATTTTTTTATGAGGGGTTCTTAAGTTCATTCGCATTTTTAAGATTTGTGAATGACTCTTTGCATTTAAGGCCTCTAATCCAAGATCGAGAGAAAATCTTCTGCCTTTTTTTTGCGGCATGGAGAATATCTTCAGTATACCTTGGGGAGTACCGAGTTCCATTAAGGTATTGCCACATGGTCTCAAATGTGGCGTAGTTGGCATGTCTTGAGTCCTAAGGTTTTTCCCTTCATTAATGGCTACTCCCTATTTGATGTCTATAAAAAGGGGGGGAGCAGAGGATGCCTGAGCATACCCGAGAAAGTCTTCTTACTTTGCGAGAAAGAAACCTTCATGGCTTTTTTCACACTAAAGTGAGAGCTGTGAGGTCGGTTTTCCTTTCAAGGTTTGGCCTGGCTCTGGTGGTTGGGGTGATGAAAAAGTTGCTGGAAAGCAAGTCATTCTCAAGGAAGGAGTCATGGAGGTCATATGCGAAGCGCAAAAGGGGGATAGAGGTCATATGGGAAGTGCATGCGGGCGCTTCTTGTTTGGCTCCGTTCGCCCACTATGAAACCATAAAGGGCCACTGGAAATGGAGTTGTTGATGGGCTATTGTTTTCACAGGCTTTCTGTCAATCATGGTAACCTTTATCACCAAGCCTCTTCTTTTTGAGGCTTTTCATTTTCCATGGTGGCGCTCGGCCATGTCCCTGCATCGTAAGGAATTCTATACTCCGAAAAGTTGAAGGTGAGTTCTTTCTAGTTGCTTCTTTTCTCTATATCCATTAACCAACATTTCGGGGATCGCAAGTCAACAGAGTTATCTTTTCCAATTTCTTCAAATCATGGACGAAAGCTATGTTGAAGTAGCATCATTGGTCGAACTTGTTTGTTTGAACATTTTCTTTTGTTCTCTGTGTATTTTCTGTGCTGTAATGCACTTGTAATGCCTTGCAAGCAGCTGTGACTTTTTATAAAGAAATATATTATTGGAATAGAAGAACTTTTTCTTTTCGCATGTCTATCTCTTTTTGATATTTTGTTCCTGCTTTGTGAAGTGCTAGTTTTCCCGATGTATTGTTGTCTTTGTATTTTTTTGATGCATGAATCACTCGTATACATTAGATCGGAGGGTGTAGGGTGAAGACTCGGTCTTTCCGAGGTATGCAAACAACCATTAGGGCATCCCTTCCTAAGAAAGATAGTTAGATGGTCGTGTCCGATACTTACATGTTGGGAGTGTTTTAGAAATTTAGCTCTTTTCCAAATATTTCGATGATTCGGTTTAGGCCTGTCGATGTGCACCGGATTCATCGAAATATTTGGAAAAGAGCTAAATTTCTAAAACACTCCCAACATGTAAGTATCGGACACGACCATCTAACTATCTTTCTTAGCGAAGGGATGCCCTAATGGTTGTTTGCATGAATCACTCGTATACATTAGATCGGAGGGTGTGGGGTGAAGACTCGGTCTTTCCGAGGTATGCAAACAACCATTAGGGCATCCCTTCGCTAAGAAAGATAGTTAGATGGTCGTGTCCGATACTTACATGTTGGGAGTGTTTTAGAAATTTAGCTCTTTTCCAAATATTTCGATGATTCGGTTTAGGCCTGTCGATGTGCACCGGATTACGTTGGCCCTTCGTGAAGAGGGCGCATGCCTCGACTTAAATTATAGGGAGGCCTAGGCGGCCTTGCCAATTCTCAATAGGAGTTCGACCATGCCGAAGTTTCTCAAGAATCTTTTCTTAGTTTAATGAAACTATAATAAATGGCTCGGTCATGCCGAGGGATGAAATGGGTTTTACCTCATTTCGATGAGGTAAAAAGTGACTTGCCTGGATCTATTAGAGTACAAGAAAAAGTCATTCAACTTTGCTGAGGCTTAGAGAAGTAGCTTAGCCACGCTGAAATATTAGAGAAATTACTCGGTCCTGCCGAGGTCTGGAGACAGATCACATGTCATTTGGTGTTGCCAAAGTATGAGGAAGACCTCTTGGACCTGTCGAGTGTGCTTGGGCCTGTCGAGGTTTGTTAAAATTATATTTTACTTGGCATTGCCAAGGTATGAAAAAGAACCTTCGGACCTGTCGAGTGTGCTCAGGCCTGCCGAGGCTTTGTTGAAATTATTTTTGACTTAGCGCTGCTAAGGTACGAAGAAGACCCCTCGGACCTACCGAGTGTGCTCGGGCCTGTCGAGGCTTTGTTGAAATTATATTTTACTTGGTGCTATCAAGGTACGGAGAAGACCCCTCGGACCTACCGAGTGTGTTCGGGCCTGCCGAGGCTTTGATGAAATTATATTTTACTTGGCACTGCCAGGTACAGAGAAGACCCCTCGGACCTACCGAGTGTGCTCGGGCCTATCGAGGCTTTGATGAAATTATATTTTACTTGGCACTGCCAAGGTACAGAGAAGACCCCTCGGACCTGCCGAGTGTGCTCGGGCCTACCGAGGCTTTGTTGAAATTATATTTTACTTGGTGCAGCCAAGGTACGGAGAAGACCCCTTGGACCTGCCGATTGTGCTCAGGCCTGCCGAGGCTTTGTTGAAATTATATTTTACTTGGCACTGCTAAGGTACGGAGAAGACCCCTTGGACCTACCGAGTGTGCTCGGGCCTGCTGAGGCTTTGTTGAAATTATATTTTACTTGGTGCTGTCAAGGTATGGAGAAGACCCCTCGGACCTGCCGAGTGTGCTCGGGCCTGCCGAGGCTTTGTTGAAATTATATTTTACTTGGCACTGCCAAGGTTCAGAGAAGACCCCTCGGACCTGCCGAGTGTGCTCGGGCCTGCCGAGGTTTTATTGAAATTATATTTTACTTGGCGCTACCAAGGTACGGAGAAGACCCCTCAGACCTGCCGAGTGTGCTCGGGCCTGCCGAGGCTTTGTTGAAAGATTTGGGTGTAACTGTCTTTCATCAACAGCTTTTGGGGAGAAAAATTGACACAAGAATATTATCATCATAAAATTTCATTATAAACAAGGTGGGTTCAGTAGAAGCGTACTCTACTGATAATATATCCGAAGGTTGTCTGAATTTCATGTTCGGGGAATGAATTTTTCATCTAGATCCTGAAGTCTGTAGGTGTCCAACCTGATGACTTCCGCAATTTGATAGGGGCCTTTCTAATTTGGAAATAGCTTTCCTTGTTCTAGTGGTTTGGAGACAGACACCTTACGGAGTATGAGGTCACCCGGAGAGAAGGATTTTCCCCTAACTCGGGAGGAATGGTAATGAGCTACTCTTTGTTGATAGACTGTCATTCAGATTCGAGCCTTTTCTTTAATCTCTTCTACCAAGTCAAGATTGGTTTGTAGCTACTCGTCGTTCAACTCCTCCGAATAACTTTCCACCCATTATGAAGGTAAACCTATCTCCACGAGAATGACAGCTTTGTGCTAAAGGCCATTCTGAATTGAGTATCGCCCATAGGAACCCTCTGAGTGGTTCGATAGGCCCACAAGATATGATGAAGCTCCTTCACCCATCTGCCTCGTGCCTGTTGAGCCATGCTTTAATTCCTTGCAGCAAGGTATGGTTGGTCACCTCGGCTTCTCCATTGGCTTGGGGGTGGCCGATCGATGTGAGCCGATGACAGATGCCATGATCTTCACAGAATTTTCAAAACTTAGGATTGTTAAATTGTCTTCCATTGTCGGTGATAATAGTGTGTGGAAGGCCAAACCGACAAATGATGGATCTCCATACGAAATCTCTAGCCTGAGCCTCAGTTAGTGAAATAGTCGATTGCTACGAACAAAAACTTCCTTTGTCCCGTGGCAAGAGGAAAAGGGCTAAGGATGTCCATTCACCACTTAGCAAAGGGCCAAGCAGATAATATGGGTGTCAGGTGAGCGGAGGGGAGCCTCTGAATGTTACATGCTGCTAACACGAGTCATAGGTTCGAACAAGATCATCAGAATCTTTTTATATAGTTGGATAATAATACCCTTGGCACAGCACCTTGTGGTACAAAGCTCGACCGCCAAGGTGACTACCATAGATACCTTCATGAACCTCTCGAAAAGTATAATCAACCTCTCGAAGAGCATGGAGAAGGATCGTTTGTATAGTTGGTCGTGGAGTAGGACATAGTGAGATGCTTGCATCTTCAATTTCCTTGCATCATTTCTATTGGCTGAGAGCAACCCTTCTTTGAGGTATTTGAAGACTGGGTCAAACCAGGATGGTTCGGCATCAATCTGCATCACCCGATCAACATCGGTAATGCTGAACTTTTCTAGAACTTCTAGGTAAAATTTTTGCTTGAGATCCATCGAATTCGTTGTTACCAAGCGAGATAAAAGGTCGGCACACGCATTCTCGGCCCTTGGAACCTGAATGACTTTAAATTCGAAAAATTAGGAGGATAGATCGCACACCTTTTGGAGATATCGAATCATGTTCGACTTTCGAGCCTTGAACTCTCTCCGCTCTGTGCCAGAACAATTTGTGTTGGATGATCCATTTGCATGGAGCATCCACAGAGCATCAGACTTTGATTGCTCGAAGGTATCCAGAGTGAAACTATCCTCAGGAATGGTACACTCAAGGAAAAAATCTGCCAAATTTTGTGTTTTAATTGTTGAACGAGACTGACATCGAAGGTCATGCTCACTTAGCTCAATAGCCCATTTGGTCATCATTCCTGACATCTTGGAATGATGAATGATTGATTTGATAGGCTGGTCGGTCAAGATTACCATGGTGTGTGCCTAAAAATAGGGTCGTAGCTTCCGAACGGATGTTATCAGGGCCAACACCATCTTCTCAATTCAGGTGTACCTCGTCTTAGCATCCCAAAGTATTTTACTAACATAATAGATCGGCTTTTGAATTTTATTCTCCTTCCAAATTAGTACCGACCCGATGGCGCCCTCCGAGACTGCCAGATATAGGTATAGCGTCTCTCTAGCTCTCGGACTGCTGAGGAGAGGTGGCAAGCTGAGGTATTTTTTGAGATCTTCGAAGGATTTCTAACAGTTTAGAGTCCACCAAAAGTTTTTGGCTGATCGAAGTGCCTTGAAGAAGGGTAGGCATCTCTCGGCCGACCAAGCAACAAAACGATTGAGGGCCGCTATCCTTTCGGTAAGATGTTGTACCTCTTTAACTGACCCTAGAGGCATCATTTGCTGCAAGGCTTGAATTTTTTGTGGATTTGCTTCAATGCCTCGCTGGGAGACCATGAAACCCAAAAACTTCCCAGAGTTGACTTCTAAGGCACATTTGGTCGGATTAAGCTTCATCTGATACCTCCAAAGTATGGCGAAGCTTTCTGTAAGATCGTCAATGTGCTGGGATGCCTCCTTGCTCTTAACTAGCATATCGTCAACGTAAACCTTCATATTCCAATCGATTTGTTCTTTAAAAACCTTATTAACCAGCCTCTGGTATATTTCGCCTGCATTTTTTAAACCAAAAGGCATAACTCGGTTACAGTAAATACCTCGGTAGGTTATGAAGGAGGTCTTTTCTTCGTCCTCTGGTGCCATTCGAATTTGATTATAGCTCGAATAAGCATCCCTAAAAGTCAGCATCTATTGGCCCGAGGTAGCGTCCACGAGCTGGTCAATCCGAGGCAAATGAAAACTATCCTTCTAGCAAGCCTTATTGAGGTCCATGAAGTCGATGCTGATTCTCCATTTACCATTCGACTTCTTCATCATGACGACATTCTCTAGCCAATCGAAATAGTTCACTTCTCGAATGAAGTTAGCTTTAATGAGTTTATCAACCTCTTCTTCGATGGCCTTCTGACGCTTGAGGGCAAAGCTTCTTTTCTTTTGCTTGATCGGCCAAAACGTCTTGTCCACATTGAGGCGATGGACAAGGACATCCAGGTCGATCCCCGATATATCTGAAGCAGGCTAGGCAAAGATGTTAGCATTTCTTTGGAGAAATTCAACCAAATCTTGCAGAGGCTTTCCTTTTAGTTGTGATCTGATCCTTATGGTTCGGTCGAGCCGAGCTTCATCATGTGGCACCTCCTCAAGTTCCTTGGCCGGTTCTTCCTATTGTTCGATAAAATCCTTCCGAGCATCCAGTCCGTCAACCTTGGGCTTTCTAGACTGAAGGTCAGCAACGAAGCAGTACCAAGCCGTAGCCTTATTTCCTTGGACAACTCTCACTCCCCATTCGGTGGGGAACTTCATAGCAAGATGAGGGATAGAGATAATAGCTTTAAGGGACATCCACCCGGGCCTGCCGAGGATTGCATTGTAGGGGGACCGAAGCTTGGTTACCAAGAAGTTCGTGTGAACGGTTTCCATACTGGGCCAAGCGCCTACTCGGACCACCAATGTGATGACCCCCTCGGGGATAATAACGTCGCCACTGAAACCCACTAAGGTGGAGTCTATGGTCTAGAGGTTTTCCATCCACAATTTTATCCTCACAAAGGCATCAAAGTACAAAACATTAACAGAGCTTCCACTATCAACCAAAATTTGGTGTACATCAAAATCATTCATATTGAGAGATACAACCAATGCATCATTATTCGGATACTGTATCTCCCGGAGGTCTTCATCAAAAAAATAGCTCATCGATCCGGGCCTTCTTTGGTGGATTTCCTTCTTCGCCCAACCGAGCTGACGAGGAGCCGATCGTTGCTATCATGTTGACATTGCCAACAACCGTGGATTCAGTAGAGGGGGTTGGCGAGGATCAGGTTGATGGTCTCCTCCATTGTTCGGCTCAAGGGCTCTTCTAAACCTGTCCAGCCTGCCCCGTCGAATGAGTTGCTCAATCTCATTCCGAAGCTGCCAATACTCCTTGGTCATGTCCCTTCAGGCCGTGTTTCCTAGGAGGGGTAGCGGCTGAGGGATCTGGCATTCAATCTCCATCAAGATCTATGCCCTTGGTGCGGTGAGTGGGGTGTATTGATTGAACCTTCATGCCGAGCTTCGGGTATGATCTCTAGGTAGCAGTGAAAGAGCTCTCTGGCGATGGGGCAGACTTGAATGGCGAAGGGATCGGCTCTTCTCCGAGCCCTTGGCCTCCTTTCTCCTTGATTGCTCAGCCCGAGCTAACCTCCGTGACTCCTCAACCCTGGTGTACTTGTTCTCCAAGGCCATCATGTCGAAGAGGCTTTTCGGATAGTTGACCTCTAGGGCTAGATAGAAGTCACCCTCCTTCGACGTACCACCCGCTAAGATGGATATGGCCACCTCGTGGTTAAGGTGGTCCACTTCTAACATGATCGTGTTAAAGCAGCCGAGATAATTCTTCAAAGATTCCCCCTCATGTTGGTTGACCTCAGAGAAGGAATTGGACCTCTACTGGTAGCGGCGATTGCTGACAATCTGGCTGATGAATAGGTAGCTCAGCTCGTCAAAAGAATTGATGGAGCATGGCTTCAAGCTATTGAACCAGGTTCTGGCGGACCCCTTAAGAGTAAAAGGAAAGGCTCTGCACAAGATTGTATCTGACGCTCCATGGAACATCATGACAGATCAAAAGCTGCTCAGATGGTCGTCGGATCAGTGGATCCTTGGTATGGTTCAATGGTGGGAAGCTTGACATGATGAGGGATCACTTTCTGCATGATCTCCTCAGAGAAGGGGATACCCTGCTCTGCCTTTGATTTGGGAGGAGAAGCTTGCCTGACGGCATCTAGCACTTGATGCCATTCCTAGCATCTCCCGAATTTATCGCCGGATCCCCTCATCTCGGCAGTAGGGAAGACCGGTCGAGGGGAGTATGGTGACGACGTCGAGTCATGATGGAAGGACGCCGGAGAGAGAGAGAGAGCGAGCTCATCGAGATCTGGGCGGGCTTTTCTCCCCACCCCTTTGCCGCGCCGGTCTAGCTCCCCTATGTTGCTAGGGATGGCTTGCGACCTCGAGCGAGTTGGAAGAGGAGATCGTCGGCGGAGCAGGGGCAGCAACTCCATCAGGGAGTTGTGGAGCAGGGACAGTTGGACGGGGAGCCCCCTGGAGCCCTTGGACCAGCTGTGCGAGGGTTTGCACTTGTTGAACTAGTGTAGCGAACTGGTCCTGGGTCACCGCGGTCGTCGGTGGTGAAGGAGTCTCAACCGGCAGCGGTAGTGGAGGTGCCACATTGTTTGTGGGATCGGGCCTCTGGGAGGCGGCCTGATCCTAAGCATTAGAAGTGGCTCTCCTCCAATTGGCCATTGAGGGATTGTTCTTTTGGTTTCAAACCTTATCTCCTTGATTACAAGTTTATGGGATTTAAGGCCCTTCCTCTAGCGCCAATCTGTTGCCATAGAAATCTGTTCTTCGACTCGAGTGTGGCCCAACTCCAGAACTGGATGCCTGCCCCTTGCTTGGGTGGACCTGCAAGACAATCCTCGAGCAGAGAGTGTTGGGGGTGGCCTTCTGCGGAAGACCCTTCGATGCCCAAGTCAGTGAAGATTCATAGCAAGCAGATATGAGGAGAAGGCTCTTGTAGAAGAGTCCCTCAAAAATGGCCTCTTCAGGAGCTAGGGAGCTCTGTTGGAGCTTCAAGGGAGTTTTCTCAGTGAGAGTGAGCATACCTGAGAGAGTTTAGGAAAAGGTATATATAGACTGTCTGAATATCGGCGGTTTGTTCACCTAACTCTTTGAATGTGTCTTGGGAAATGGGGAATCAGAATGATAGGAATCCGATTCGAATCAAGTTTGTTACGAAGCCGGTGAGATTCGAATCATGTTTGTTATGAGGATCGATAGCTGAAGAGGCTGATTTGGAGCTTTGAGATTCAGTTATTCTGTTATCTGGTTATTTATAGGCAACAGGCTATGCCTGATTCGATTTTCCTTTTGAGGCGACGAGAGCTAACGTGGCCGGAGGGTCATATTTGGTTTTTGGCTACTCTGGGCCCGTCGAGGCATAAGAATGGTTTGGCCTTGCCGAGACGAGGAAGTAGCTCGGCTCTGCTAGGATGGAGAGATGGTTCGGCCTTGCCGAGACGAGGAAGTAGCTCGGCTCTGCTAGGATAGAGAGATGGCTCGGCCTTGCCGAGATGAGGAAGTAGCTCGGCTCGGCCTTGCCGAGACGAGGAAGTAGGTCGGCTATGCCAGAATGGAGAGATGACTCGGTCCTGCTCAGCTCTGCCAGGATGGAGAGATGGCTCGGCCTTGCGAGACGAGGAAGTAGCTCGGCTCTACCAGGATGGAGAGATGGCTCGGCCCTGCTTTTCGAGATGAGGAGATTTTATCTTTTTTGGAACACAGCGTCTGGAAGACGAAAATTGAAAGTGATCCTAACCTTTTTTTATATGTACACGGATATTAACATAATGATGATTTTGCCCCTCATCAATTATAATATTATAAATCATTTATGTTCCTTTTTAAATCATTTATGATTTCAGGGCTAAACTTTCGCACCCATGTGACGAAAATGCCATCGCTCTCTCTTCGTTCTTCTAAGCTCCGCAGTTAATCGGGGGCTATAATGTAATTACACCCAAAAATAGGACAGAAATTATTACCATCCCATCGAAAAATTTCAAAAGAATCATGAGGAATACGTCATTATTAATTTCTCATTTAATATCACATATAAATATATATATACACCCAAATAAATCCTTCATCAATATCTCCAGTGGTAACTCTACGCACCCCAATTCCATTGGCAAGAGATTTTTATTGGATGTTGGAAACTATTTTGGCGATTTTTATTGAGCCTTAGATATTTTTTATCTATTTATAGGGGATGTACTACCTCGCATCCGAATAAATTATTTTATTTTATTTTTTAATTTGATATAGCTCCTTCCAGATCCGTGGACTCCACCCCATGTTCCAATCCAACGGAACCCCCCTCCTTCTCCCTCCACGTGTCCTCCCATTATGCCCCCTCGACCTCATCAAACTTTTTAAAACCTCTTCTTAATCTAACTTAATAGTGAAACGGACGGTGGATCTCATATCCCATTTTGTTGTGGGGCGTTCTTGTGCGATGGCTCAAGTTGGCTCCACGCTTGCAATCGTGGTCTCTTTCGGGACGTGAGTTCGCTGCGCTGTCAGTATATAAGTTCGAGTACTCCATGGTTCTTAGTTGAAAGGTACGAAACTGTCATCATTTTTCTTCCTCTTGTTCTTTAGGATTTTTTTTTTGGATTGGTCTTTCTTTCTTGCGGTCCAATTTCAGTTTTGATTTTCGATCGCAATGGTTCTTATCAGTGCGCGCCCTAATATATAATCTATCAATATAATTCACCTGTAATCTTTCCATGCTCTAGAGCACCAAAGGCTTGATGCAATTCCCAATATCGAGGCTAGGAGACGTGGTTGTTGCGTAAAAGAGCTGAGGCTAAGGCGGTTTAACCATTCAAAACTAGATTCGTTGCTTTCTTTATGAAAAGAATTAGATTCGTGTCCTTGGCTGACTTGATTGAGTCAATTTAATGAGCTCGACATTGCACGACTTCAAGTCAACTTTGGCAAAGTTGTTTTTATTTTATTTTTTAAGGAAAGAAAGAAACTACTATAATTATTATGCCATCGTTTTTACAAAAAGATGCAAGGTGCGTACGTGATTGAACCTACTTGCACTTCACTGCCTTCATTCTAATTCAATATTATAGCTACTAATGATTGTACTAATTACCATCTGCTTACCCCCGGGCCATCCCTTTTATTTTTATTTTTATTTCTATTTCTATTTCTTTCCTACCAATTAAGAGCGAGAGAAGATAAAATCCATCGCTTACTATGAGAAGAGCTCCGGCCCATTCGATCCCCAGGAGCTCTCCAAGAAGCTCCGTTGCAAGGCCTGCAAGGTGATCAAGAATATCCAAGTTATGGTGGACCCTCCTCCCCAGTCCCACCATGTCCGGTTACCCGAGTAAGGTCCAATCTCAGGCCTTCCTTTTCTCTTACTTTCATGTCAGTTACATCCCCATGGGTGAGAACGCCAGAGCTGATGCATTATCTTGCTTGGCCACTTCGGCCGACGGGGCTTTGGGAAGAACGTACATAGAGCATCTGGAGGTTCTGAGCATCGAAGCTATAGAGGAGGCCCTACCGGTCGCCCAGGAGCCTTCTTGGATGGATGCTTACATCCGGTATCTTACCGATGGCACCCTTCCTGAAGACTCGACTGAGGCTAGGCTGCTCAAGCGGCGAGCTTCAAAATTTTTCATGATGGACGGGCAGCTCTACCGAAGGTCCTTCTCGTACCCAATTCTTAAGTGTGTTGGCCCCATGGAAGCCAATTACGTCCTTCGACAAATTCATGAAGGCATCTATGGGAGTCACCAGGGGGCCAGAGCGCTGGCATACAAAGCCCTGTGCCAATGATATTACTGGCTCATGATGAAAGAGGATGCCGCCGAGCTAGTTCGAAGGTGCGATAGCTGTCAACGACATACCAATATCCAGTGGTAGCCGACTTCTCAGCTGAACCCCCTGGCAGCCCATGGCTCTATACTCAGTGGGGGATGGATGTTCTGGGACCATTCCTCCTGGCCTCGGTCCAGCGTAGGTTCCTGCTGGTCGCCATCAACCACTTCACCAAATGGGTTGAGGCCGAGGCGCTGGCTAAGATCACCGAAAACAAAGTAAAATCCTTTTTCTGAAAATCTATAATCTGTTGGTTCGGACTGCCGCATACCCTCGTCACCGACAACGGTCGGCAATTCGACAACGCTCCCTTCAGAGAATTCTGCGCCGAGTTGGGCATCCATCAACGGTTCACCTCCATCGGTCATCCCCAAACCAACGAGGTAGCCGAGGTTACAAACTGCATCACCCTTCAAGGGCTCAGAGCTCGGCTGGATGACTTCAAAGGAAGATGGGTGGAGGAGCTCCCCAACGTGCTATAGGCCTATCACGATGCCGTGGGCTCCCACGAAGAAACCCCCTTCAACCTCGTCTTTGGGTCTAAAGCCATCATCCCTATGAAGATTGGCGTCCCGAGTCCCCGAGCGGAGTCTTATGATGGGGAGGACAACTCGAGCCAGCTACGAGCCAACCTTGACCTCATGGAGGAGGTACGCAACCATGCATGGCTCAAGATGGCTGCCTACCGATAGCAAACCGCCAGGTATTATAATGCCTATGTTCATCCCAGGATGTTTCTGCTAGGGGACCTGGTCCTCAGATGGGCTAAGGTCTCGAAGCTGACGGAAGGAGGCAAGCTGTCACCAAATTGGGAAGGACCCTATCGGGTCACCGAAGCCCTCCACCGTGGAGCATATCGGATCGAGGGATTTGATGGAAAGTCTCTCCCCTGGACCTGAAATTCTGACAACCTCCGTTGGTACTACCGGTAATCTACTCTTTTAACATTGTTATTAAGTGTTTGTATCTCTTTGAATTTACATGTCACACATTCTCGACTAATAAAAATATGTTCAAGAAACCCATCTTTTCAGCCAAAGCCCGACTCCGGTCGGCACTGAAAGCCCGAGGCCAGCTCGACACCAAAGCCCGACTCCGGTCGGCACTGAAAGCCCAAGGCCAGCTCGACACCAAAGCTCGACTTCGGTCGGCACTGAAAGCCCGAGGCCAGCTCGGCACCAAAGCCTGACTTCGGTCAGCCCTGAAAGCCCGAGGCTAGCTCAGCACCATAGCCCAACTCCGGTCGGCATCGAAAGCCCAACTTCGGTCGACAATGAAAGCCCGAGGCCAGCTCGGCACTAAGGCCCGACTTCGGTCGGCGCGGGGAACCCAAGGTCGACTCGGCGCCCAAGGAGCAACCTCGACCAGCCTTGAAGTCCCGATGACCACATGACGTTGCAAACCCATCACGAGACTCACACCTCCGGTGTTGAGCTTGGGTTCACAAAGGGAAGCTTTGAGGTCAGCCTTAGCACTTCCACCTAGGTCCGATCCTATGTAACAACTAGGTCGCGGATTTGCTCGCGGTGAGCAGACAGACACGACATCCCCCAATGCCGACGCAGCCCTATCAAGGGTCCTACGACAGCAAGCTAAAGGGGAAAGTATACTACCTTAAGTTATACATTCAGCTCTCGATGACAGATTTTAAAAAGAAAAGTTCATTTTCATTACTTTGAACGTTTATAAAATGCCGACCAAGTCGGACTTTAATACAAACAGAAAAAGAAGAAATGTGTTCAGGGATCGGCCAGCACAGACCCATCATCAGATGGTGACCCCTCGGGCTCCTCATCTAGCTCGATGCCCTCAATGCTGGGAAGACCGAAGGCCTTGGCTACCTTCTCCTTACCATTCGGCAACCCCTAGAGGTAAAGATCGGCAGAGGCCTCGATCAACTCATCAGCGAAGCTGGTGGACTTTTGGAAGTCATCCACCGCTTCGATGGACCTTCTCTCAGTGGTCGCTGCACTCACCTCGGCAGCCGCAACCCTCTCCTCAGCGACGGAAACTGATGCTTCCGCCCTTCGGACTAGGGCCTCCCCCTCCGCAGCTCGGGCGTCAGCCATCCTTGCCACCTCCTTCGCATTCTCAGCTCTCTCCTCGGCCGGCTTTACTTCCACTGAGAGGGCATCGATTCGAAGCTCCCTGGCGTTGATGACCCCCATGGCGGCCCCTAGCTGGTCCATGGTCACCCGCGGGCACTCGGCCTCGGCGACAGCCCGGCGATCGGCCTCGAGCTCCGCAGCCCAATCCGTCTGTGCAGCCTCCAAGGCCTCCTCTACCATTGAGCTCGGGCCCGGGCATCGGCAGCTTCCTGCTAGGCCTGGCGGAGGATGACTTTCCCCTGTCGATGACCTCCCTCATAGCAGCCAGAGAGTTCACCGACTGCATCAAAAATGAGTCAATACAACAGTTAAAAAGAAAAGAGAAATCTTGAGGTCACGTAAGATGATGTACCGAATGTGGGCCACGGAGGCCTCCCTGAAGAAGACTGAGGCCTTTAGCTGACAGAGCTCCTCTTGGAACTCGGGTAGAATAATCTAGGAGACAAGCCGCTTCGCCCGGCAATCATGGTTCATCACCGAAGGTCGAGAGGGGACCGCCCCGACCTCGCCTCTCTCTTTAGCCTTGGCTAGCTCGGGTCCCGCGGGTGCTGAGTTAGAGGCCGCCGGTGCCTCCTCCACCAGTGACCCCATTGCTGCTGGGTAGCCCTCGCTCGCTCGCCCCCCAGAGGGGCCCTCGCCTAAGTTCGACTCCACTTCCGTCCGCACCGATTCGGCGGCTGGGATGGTGGGCTTCGCTGGCGGTGTGGCCTCAGCTCTCGCTCCCTCCAGGGGAGTGTCGGCCATAAGGTCGATGGTAGGACCGAGCACCTGTTCCCCTTGGGGCTCGCATTCCGGGGGAGGAGGGGACCATGCCAGGGACCGACTCGAAGCCTGGGTCCGCTGCCTCCTACTCGGCCCCTTGGCACCTTCAAGGGCTCTCTTCCTCTTCACCGCCTCCCTCCTGGCAACATGGATCGAGATCTTCACTGCACAAGTCACCATAAGATGAGCAAAAAAAGAAAAAAAAAAGAGGAAGAAAAGAGAAAAATAGGTCAAGGATTGGGAAGGCATGCAGCAGTTCACCGCCGCTTGTAGAGACGCCCACGAGCCAGAGGAGGTTTTGGGGAAAATGCGGACGGGGTGAGAGCTCGAGGAAGAAGACAATGAGGCAGAATGCCAGGTTTAGAGCTTTTCCCTCGACTTTATCAGTTTTGAATCGTTCCGCCTAGCTTGGCCAGCCATGCGAACTCCCGCCATAGGCGGTGTTGCCTCAACAGGTGCCTAGCACGTGAGGTGCTCCGCCTTTGGCCCATCGCGGTCAGCGCTATGATGGCAATGATGGTGATCGCTTTTCAAGGTTTTTGAAAGGATACCCCCATTTCGAGGTGGATCCCTACAGATCTGACGGTTGACAGAAGCGGAAGCTCTGCAGCGCTTAAGTCGCCTATGCTAAGGAACCAATATACCAGAGGACAAGCGCCCCTCCGTGGTTGGCCGCGCACTGGGATCAGCCACATGTGAACTTACGCCCCTTTCGCCTAGCAGGGGTGAGCCCACATTGTCTTAGGGACGAGGGACATCTGATGTGGCCGATCAAGCCGTGTCAGAGTTGACGAAGGAGGTAGCTAACGGAACCCCCAGCCTCAGACTCCGAGGCCCCCTCGGCCTCGGCCTTGAACCTCGTGTCCCCTCGGCCTTGGACCCAAGTCCCTTCGACCTCGGACCTCATGTCCCCTCGATCTCGGAACTCATGCCCCCTCGACCTCGGACCGAGCCCCTCGGCCTCGGACCTCATGTCCCCTCAGCCTCGAGCCTTAAGTCCCTACTACCTCGAGCCACCCGATATCACCACGTGGCTCACCAACCACCTGCAACTGCCACGTGGCCCATTAATTGTCTGCGATTGCGCGTGGCCACTATCTGTAGCGGCGCCTGTCTGATACGACTAGGCCCATCTACCACCTGTGGTGCCGTGCCTGACAGGCGATTGGCGAGGCAAGACACCTCTGACATGCTCAATGTTGGTTGCGACCTGTCTTTGTCAGCCTGGCCATTTGCCCACTATCGGACAACAGTGCATCAAAATTAGCCACCTTTCAAGAGCGGAAAAGAGGATCTTCGGACAGGTATAAGAACATACATTCACAACGAGGGAAGGGATCTGAACTCAAGTTCTCTAGCCATTTTTATTAGCTCTTTTTCTTCATTGTTTTCGAGTCGCTTACTTGAGCATCGAGGGTCCCCACCGATGCAACCGGTCTTCGAGAACTTTCATGCAAAAGTTTCTTCGAGAAGGAGAATCTCTATTTCTCGACGTCAGAGGAACGTGACTAGGCGGCAACACCACTCATTAAGTTCTCATTGATTTGAATATTCTAAGGTCCTATATTCATCTTGGATGCCTATTGATCTAATAAAAAATCCTAAAACCTTATGTTTATCTTGGATGACTATTAATCTAATAAAGAAGAAAGTGGTAACCATCATCTACACCAAAGCTTTAAGTTTAATTCCTTTTCACATATCCATGTTTCTTAACCAGTTTCTTGATAAATTTGGTGTACTTACTCTCAATATATTTAATAAAAAATAGTTGATCTTTCTCATATCTGGAGTTTAACATCTTTACAAATTGTTTTTACACCTTTAACGCATCTAATGATACAATGCTATTGTTTTACCTCTTGGAATGAATCAACGGATTATAAGATAATCTTTTGGATACCTTATGACCAAGAGTGTATCTCTATGGTAGCAAAAATTCTGAGAGAAACAGTTTAATCATTTCCTTGTTGTCTTGAAGTTTAGTATGTGTTGGTGCCATGTTTTATACTGAAATGTGTTTGTGGATGGTTCCTTTGTTTGGAAGTTTCTTTTTCATTTTCCTTTTATGCTTTCTCTCTTTGTAGCTCGCATCAATCTTCTTGTCTCTGCTTTCTAGAGTGGTGCAGACATTTTATAAAATGTCTCTTTTGGGTTTAGCCAAACCATACCAAACTTGTTCAGCGAAACCATTCAAGCTTCTAGTTTGGTATGAGAGATGTACCATCCTGAACCGCCTACATTGCCCCTGTATGGCGTATCAAATTACCCCGTACTGAATCAAACCATCCAATTTGGCTTCGTCCAATGGCAACATGGGGTGGGGACTCTCGGTCCACTTAATCAATACATCATCGATTTGGTACATTGCGTACTCAACTGTATCATTCAGTATTGGTATTTGCTATGACAGACCTTGGCCTCTTTAACTTCTTATATACTATACTCTTTGACTGAGTAGTAACATCTAATTGTTGGTAATAGTGAAAATCATTGCTCTAAAAAAAGATTATATGAAGCTATAAGTTCATTCATTCAGACTTGAACATCTGGCTAATCAATGCTTATCCATAAGTTACTATATTGGACCATTAGATCATGTAAAAAAAGTACTAAAGATATTTTTACTTAAAAATAGGACAATCTTGCTAAAGGATGGTCTTTATTTGATAATTAAAGATTGTTTGAAGGAAATGTAGTGTGATACTTTGTTTTTTTTTTAATTAAGGGGTTTCTCATATTTTAAAATGGAGCTAACATTCCTATTTTTTTTGTATTTGAGAGTGTCCTTAATTTATATCATAGTTATTTTTTGTGTACATTATATTACTAATTATCCTTTTCAGCATTAATTTATAATCTGTCAATCTTTATTCTGGGCACTAAAATTTTCCTTGTTGGGCTAGTATCTTTGTTTGCTTCGCTAGAACACCTTGATTTTATCGATGAAGGCAAGATGGTGAAATTGAAGTTACGAAATGATTTTCAGAAAGTGTTTCCTCATAAGTTGAAGAACTATTTACTGATACATTTGTCATTGAATGAATTCTGTTTCAGTTTTCATTTCATTTGAAAGTATCTACTAGCTTATGCCATTCTTTATTTTGTATGTGTAAATTATTTTTATTTATCGTGTAGTATAACAAAATCTGTTTATGTCACTTTGGCTAAAGGAAACAAGTACCACTAGCTTACATCATTAATTTTATTGTTATTATCATTGGCATGTGTTTCTTCCTACTTCGTTGCCAATATTTGGATTATTAATGATTTTGGTTTTCTGCAATTTTGACATTAGTGAAGAAAATGGATGATTTTGGTATATTGCAAATGTGCTTATATCGGGTGCCATTCCCTGATGCTTCATATTGTAGTTACTATCGTATAAACGTTTATGTTTTTTATTTTCTTTTCTTAATAGTAGTTTACAATGTATCAATGTCCCCTAGTCCCTTTCATTTTGGTACTTGCCATATTTTGAAACATGCTTTACTGCAATGTGTGGTTAAATTCATTTCTTCTTGTTATTGTGTTTGGGCTATCTTTCGGTTCTTTTCGTCGCTATGTTGCACTTCGAAAGAATTGGATTGTAATGATTTGATTTTTCTTTTAATTTTTATGATGGATTTCTGATATTTGACAGTAGAGTGATGATGATATCTTTTTCTATGCTAGCTGATCATTAGGAATTGTGAAGGTTAATTTATTATTTGTCCTATTGCAGATAAACAATAAAAAGTTGAATGCAGTTTAAAGATTTTTATTTTTTTTCATACAAAAATAAGAATAGAAAATAAAGATTAAAAAATTAAAAACTGTAGGCGTAAATGATATATCATTTAATTCTTTCATTTATCATTCTAAGAGATGCCATTCATAAGAAAATAAAAATAATTTAAAATTTTATGGTGTTGAATAATTTTATTAATTAGATCGTTGTTTGGCATTTAATATTTATTTGAAGAAGATGAAGCATTAATTTTTGGAGGCCAAAAAAAAAGAAAAAAAAGGAAATTTCTCCCATTTCCATGCTTTTTTGTCTAGCATAAGGGCCTGCACTAAGTAATGCAAATCAACTATTTACCCTATTATTATTAGTTGATAAGGTTTAGTCTTTCGGCGTTCTCTTCACTGACTCTACTAAATAATGGTGTTATGACTACAATCACCTATTGAGGCATATGATTAAATAAGTTTACTAAATATTCTACTTACATAGTTGCTGCAAGCAAATGTGAGACTTAAAATTGGCATTTTGGTGGGCACAAGATGATTAGAGTTGTTCAGGGTAAGTTTAGGAGATTGTTAGAGGAGTTTAGCATTACTAGTTTGGTGTGAGGTAGTGTTAAGTGGTATTAACGTGGATTCTAGGAAGATATAGCATGTGTGGGGCTTGGTGGATGGTTGGGATTTGCAAAGTAATTCACAGCTATGATTATCTAAGCAAAATCACAAAATTAGGATGCACCAATGAAATGGCTTAAGATATAATTTGCAAGGTCAGGATTTTACTTGATACGGTGGGGCGTTCTTGGCAGAGGGGTTCTCTAGGGTTTCCTTTTCACTAGTCTCTCTTTCTTGCGGTCCAATTTCAGTCTTGATTTTTGATCGCAATGCTCTAGAATCTTATAATATTATAATATTACAAATCATTTATGTTAATATTATAAATCATTTGTTCCTTTCTAAATCATTTCTAAACCATTTATGATCTCAGGACTAAACTTCCGCATCCATGTGATGAAAATGCCATCGCTCTCTCTCTCCAGTCCTTCCAAGCTTCGCAGTTAATCAAGGGCTATAATGTAATTACATCGTACGACCCAAAATAGGACAAATTATTACCATCCAATCAGAAAATTTCAAAAGAATCGTGAGGAATATGTCATTATTAATTTCTCATTTAATGTCCATATAAATATATATATACACCAAAATAAATCCTTCATCAATATCCCTAGCAGTAACTCTATGCACCCCAATTCCATTCACAAGAGATTTTTGTTACCACCAAATCATGTTTCTTGAACGTTAGGAGAGGCGTTAGTCCCAGAGACGGCGAAGACGGTTCTCCTGAAGTCTCCTCCTTGGACGGGGATCCTGCAAGAAAATCCTCGGGGACGGTTGTTCCGGTAAGGACCCTCCGACACGCAAGTGAGTGACATAGGAAACAGTGATGAATGATGGATTAAAAGATTTAGCTAGAAACTTGGAGTTCGGATCCCTTCTCTCGTTATGAGTGAAGGGATTTATACCTTTGAAAGTCCCTCTTACCCCCTCTTTTGGAAGGTTGTTGAATCCAAAACATCTTTGTCTGACAAAGGATAGGCAGCAACGCTGACAGGGACGGGTCGCAACTGCCTCTGAGGTTGTCAGGGGCAACTTGTCCCGCCACATCCCTGTCAGGTGTGTCAGGTGTGGCGCCGTAGCTAGAAACATGGGGTGGGGACTCTCGGTCCACTTAATCAATACATCATGTACTCAACTGCATCATTTCAGTATTGGTATTTGCTATGACAGACCTTGGCCTCTTCAACTTCTTATTTACTATACTCTTTGACTGAGTAGTAACATCTAATTGTTGGTAATAGTAAAAATCATTGCTCTAAAAAAAGATTATATGAAGCTATAAGTTCATTCATTCAGACTTGAACATCTGGCTAATTAATGCTTATCCATAAGTTACTATATTGGATAATTAGATCACGTAAAAAAAGTACTAAAGATATTTCTACTTAAAAATAAGACAATCTTGCTAAAGGATAGTCTTTATTTGATAATTAAAGATTGTTTGAAGGAAATGTAGTGTGATACTTTGTTTTTTTTTTAATTAAGGGGTTTCTCATATTTTAAAATGGAGCTAGCATTCCTATTTTTTTGTATTTAAGGGTGTCCTTAATTTATATCATAGATATTTTTTGTGTACATTATATTATTAATTATCCTTTTCAGCATTAATTTATAATCTGTCAATCTTTATTTTGAGCACTAAAATTTTTCTTGTTAGGCTAGTACCTTTGTTTGCTTTGCTAGAACATCTTGATTTTATTGATGAAGGCAAGATGGTGAAATTGGAGTTACGAAATGATTTTTCAGAAAGTGATTCCTCATAAGTTGAAGAACTATTTACTGATACATCTGTCACTGAATGAATTCTGTTTTAGTTTTCATTTCATTTGAAAGTATCTTCTAGCTTATGCCATTCTTTATTTTGTAGGTGTAAATTATTTTCTCTTTATCATGTAGTATAAGAAAATCTGTTTATGTCGCTTTGGCTAAAGGAAACAAGTACCACTAGCTTACATCATTAATTTTATTGTTATTATCATTGGCTGGTGTTCCTTCCTACTTCGTTACCAATATTTGGATTATTAATTATTTTAGTTTTCTGTAATTTTGACATTAGTGAAGAAAGTGGATGATTTTGGTATATTGCAAATGTGCTTATATCGGGTACCATTTCCTGGTGCTTCATATTGTAGTTACTATCGTACAAACGTTTATGTTTTTTATTTTCTTTTCTTAATAGTAGTTTACAATGTATCAATGTTCCCTAGTCCCTTTCATTATGGTACTTGCCATATTTTGAAACATGCTTTACTGCAATGTGTGGTTAAATCCATTTCTTCTTGTTATTGTGTTTCGGTTATCTTTCGGTTCTTTTCGTCGCTAAGCTGCACTTCAAAAGAATTGGATTGTAGTGATTTGATTTTTCTTTTAATTTTTATGATGGATTTCTGATATTTGACAGTAGAGTGATGATGATATCTTTTCCTATGCTAGCTGATCATTAGGAATTGTGAAGGTTAATTTATTATTTGTCCTTTTGCAGATAAACAATAAAAAGTTGAATGCAGTTTAAAGATTTTTACATTATTTTTACATACAAAAATAAGAATAGAAAATAAAGATTAAAAAATTAAAAACTGTATGTGTAAATGATATATCATTTAATTCTTTCATTTATCATTCTAACAGATGCCATTCATAAGAAAATAGAAAATAATTTAAAATTTTACAGTGTTGAATAATTTTATTAATTAGATCGTTGTTTGACATTTAATATTTATATGAAGAAGATGAAGAATTAATTTTTGGAGGCCAAAAAAAAAGATAAAAAAGGAAATTTCTCTCATTATCATGCTTTTTTGTCTAGCATAAGGGCCTGCACTAAGTAATGCAAATCAACTATTTACCCTATTATTATTAGTTGATAAGGTTTAGTCTTTCAGCGTTCTCTTCACTGATTCCACTAAACTAAATAATGGTGTTATGACGACAATCACCTATTGAGGCATATGATTAAATAAGTTTACTAAATATTATGCTAACATAGTAGCTACAAGCAAATGTGAGACTTGAAATTGGCATCTTGGTGGGCACAAGATGATTCGAGTTGTTTAGGGCAAGTTTAGGAGATTGTTAGAGGAGTTTAGCATTACTAGTTTGGTGTGAGGTAGTGTTAAGTGGTATTAACCTGGATTCTAGGAAGATATAGCATGTGTGAGGCTTGGTGGATGGTTGGGATTTGCAAAGTAATTCACAGCTATGATTATCTAAGCAAAATCACAAAATTAGGATGCACAAATGAAATGGCTTAAGATATAATTTGCAAGGTCATGATTTTACTTGATACGGTGGGGCGTTCTTGGCAGAGGGGTTCTCTAGGGTTTCCTTTTCACTAGTCTCTCTTTCTTGCGGTCAATTTCAGTCTTGATTTTTGATGCAATGCTCTAGAATCTTATAATATTATAATATTACAAATCATTTATGTTAATATTATAAATCATTTGTTCCTTTCTAAATCATTTCTAAACCATTTATGATCTCAGGACTAAACTTCCGCACCCATGTGACAAAAATGCCATCGCTCTCTCTCCAGTCCTTCCAAGCTTAATCAGGGGCTATAATGTAATTACACCATAGGACCCAAAATAGTCAATTATTACCATCCCATCAGAAAATTTCAAAAGAATCGCAAGGAATACGTCATTAATTTCTCATTTAATGTTCATATATATATATATATATATATATATATATATATATATATATATATACACCAAAATAAATCCTTCATCAATATCCCTAGCAGTAACCCTATGCACCCCAATTCCATTCACAAGAGATTTTTGTTGCCACCAAATCATGTTTCTTGAACGCCAGGAGAGGTGTTAGTCCCAGAGACGGCGAAGATGATTCTAAGAATCTCCTGAAGTCTCCTCCTTGGATGGGGGATCTTGCAAGAAAGCCCTTGGGGACTGGTTGTTCCGGTAAGGACCCTCCGACACTCAAATGAGTGACATAGGAAACAGTGATGAATGATGGATTAAAAGATTTAGCTAGAAACTTGAAGTTCGGATCCTTCTCTCGTTATAAGTGAAGGTATTTATACCTGTTCAAAAGTCCCTCTTACACCCTCTTTTGGAAGGTGGTTGAATCCGAAACGTCTGTCTGATGGAGGATAGGTAGCAACGCTAACAGGGACGGGTCGCAACTACCTCTGAGGTTGTCAAGGGCAACTTGTCCCGCCACATCCCTGTCAGGTGTGGCGTCGTAGCTAGAAACATGAGGTGGGGACTCTCGGTCCACTTAATCAATACATCATCGATTTGGTACATTACGTACTCAACTGCATCATTTCAGTATTGGTATTTACTATGACAAACCTTGGCCTCTTCAACTTCTTATTTACTATACTCTTTGACAGAGTAGTAACATCAATTGTTGGTAATAGTGAAAATCATTGCTCTAAAAAAAGATTATATTAAGCTATAAGTTCATTCATTCAAACTTGAACATCTGGCTAATCAATGCTTGTCCATAAGTTACTATATTGGATAATTAGATCACGTAAAAAAAAGTACTAAAGATATTTCTACTTAAAAATAAGACAATCTTACTAAAGGATAGTCTTTATTTGATAATTAAAGATTGTTTGAAGGAAATGTATGGGATACTTTATTTTTTTTTAATTAAGGGGTTTCTCATATTTTAAAAGGGAGCTAGCATTCCTATTTTTTTTGTATTTGAGGGTGTCCTTAATTTATATCATAGATTTTTTTTTTGTGCATTATATTACTAATTATCCTTTTCAGCATTAATTTATAATATGTCAATCTTTATTCTGACACTAAAATTTTTCTTGTTGGGCTAGTATCTTTGTTTGCTTCGCTAGAACACCTTGATTTTATTGATGAAGGCAAGATAGTGAAATTGGAGTTACGAAATGATTTTTCAGAAAGTGATTCCTTATAAGTTGAAGAACTATTTACTGATACATCTATCACTGAATGAATTTTGTTTCAGTTTTCATTTCATTTGAAAGTATCTTCTAGCTTATGCCATTCTTTATTTTGTAGGTGTAAATTATTTTCTCTTTATCGTGTACTACAAGAAAATCTATTTATGTCGCTTTAGCTAAAGGAAACAAGTACCACTAGCTTACATCATTAATTTTATTGTTATTATCATTGGCAGGCGTTCCTTCCTACTTCGTTGCCAATATTTGGATTATTAATGATTTTAGTTTTCTGCAATTTTGACATTAGTGAAGAAAGTGGATGATTTTGATATATTGCAAATATGCTTATCTCGGGTACCATTCCCTGGTGCTTCATATTGTAGTTACTATCGTACAAACGTTTATATTTTTTATATTCTTTTCTTAATAGTAGTTTACAATGTATCAATGTCCTCTAGTCCCTTTCATTATGGTACTTGCCATATTTTGAAACATGTTTTACGTGGTGAAATCCATTTCTTCTTGTTATTGTGTTTGGGCTATCTTTCGATTCTTTTCGTCGCTATGCTGCACTTCGAAAGAATTGGATTGTAGTGATTTTATTTTTCTTTTAATTTTTATGATGGATTTCTGATATTTGATAGTAGAGTCAACTACAGATTCTCCTTTTCTGAGCATTCAAGAGGATGGTGGTGACACGTGCACAGAAGGTTTCCACCAGCCATACCGGGAGGCATCGCCTGGAGGTTGACCCGCCGAAGGCTGGTCCCCTTGCTCCCCAGTCCGGCATCCCCCACCGCCATCGCCACCACTGCCGCAGCTAGATGATCGGATCATCGCTCTCACCATGCAGGTCCAGTCGCTGATGACGGCGGTCCAGGTTCTGCAGCAGCAATCAACCACCATACATCGGCAGCCGGAGCTACCCTCATCGTCCCGAGGGTGGTCCAACCCAGCCAGCATTCTTCTAGAGGGAGATCTCCCCTTCGGAAGGTCCGTCACCATCGTGCTTCACCCCAACATCATCGCCGAGAGGCCTCTAAGAGGTCCCAGTCCCCTTCTCGCCACGCCAGCGCTTCCCCTAAGCGATGGCATGGGAGGGAGGCGGAGCGCATCTGCATCATCGCCACCCCTCTCCGTCCTCTGAGTCTTCAAGGGAGGGGTCCTTTGATGGCCGGATAGCTCGTCGGGCCGAGCGTCGGCTGGATGAATACAACCAGCGACTGGAGAAGCTTAACCGTAAGATCACTAATCCATCGGAGGCGGATTACGACAGCCGTCCACCATTGTCCCATCGCATAATGGAAGAGTCGATTTTAATTCAGTTCCGCCTCCCTCAACTGGACCCGTACGACGGAACCACCGATCCCTTAGACCATCTAGAAAGCTACAAGGTCCTCATGCAGGTCCAGGGGGCGACTGACTCCTTGCTTTGCATTGCCTTCCCCGCCACCCTGAGGAAGGCTGCCGAGATTGGTACTCCCGCTTGCTGCCGAGGAGTATCAACTCCTTTCGACAGCTGGAGAGGGCCTTCCTGGCTCACTTCGACGCTTGCCGAAGATCCCCCGAGTGGCGGACAGTCTATTCTCCATCCAGCAAAAAAGCGGTGAGTCCTTCGGGACTTCGTCGTCCGATTCAAAGAAGCTGCCCTCAAGGTCTACAACCCCGAGGACTCTGTGACCACTTTGGCCTTAAAGCGGGGGCTCCGCCCCTCTTATTTTGCATACTCCCTCGATAAGAAGCCACCCCACCGATCAGACAATTGTCCATGAGCGCTCGCTCCTAGGGAGGGTCTGTTCACTCCCCTGCTCGCCCCGAAATCTCATATCCTGATGAGATCGAGGGCGAGCCATATCTCCATCGCTCTCCTTCATTGAACCCCAAGATTCCTTGCAACAAAAATTTGCACTGCCGCTTTCCATCGGGACCACGGCCACGACACTGAAGACTGCCACCAGCTGAAAAAGGCGATTGAGGACCTTATCCAGCGTGGCCACCTCGAAAAGTTCATTCAGAGAGGTAACTCGAGTACACTCGGCCCGTCAGCACCTCCACCTCCTATGGTCAGCATCGATAATGCCCCAACCGAGAAAATAGTTGCCATGATCTCCTGGGGGCTGTAATTTTCTTTTTCCAAGGGAACCTAAAGGGGGTAGTTAACAAGAATAATGACAGCATCGTCGTGTCTATAACGATAGCAAAGCACCCTTTAGAAAGAATTTTAGTTAACAGTGGGAGCTCAGTGGATGTTGAGTTACGATGCATTTGTTCGGATCAACCTGTCTCCTAGCTCCCTCTAGCCTGTCACCACACCCTTGATAGGTTTTACCGGAGATTCTGTAAGGGTCGAGGGCGAGATCACTCTCCCTATCACGATCAGGACCCCACCGTGTCAGAGCACGATTTTCATGAACTTCCTGGTTGTCCGACTTCCCCTGGCCTACAACGCCATCCTCGGAAGACCCGATCTGAACCTTCTGGACGCAGTCATCTCCACCAAAAGACTACTCGTGAGGTTTCCACAAACGAAGGAGTCAAGGAGATGCGGGGGGAGCAAAACCCGCTGCCACTTTGCTACTACATGGCCCCTAGCCCGCAGGGATGGTGTCTGCACCGGTACCAGAATCACTCGACCCTCGGGACTTGGAGAGAAGGGGGGAGCCAGTCGAGTGCCTGCTGACCTTCCCGCTGGGGAAGGACCCGACGAGGACAGTTCAAATTGGAGCTACTCCCGAAGAAGGCGCACGAACAGCTTCTAGCTTCCTACGTGCCAACTCCGACATCTTTGCATGATCAGCATCTGATATGTCAGGTATACCCGAGGAAATAATCACCCATCGACTTAACATCAAACCAGAATGCCGACCCATCCGGCAGAAGAAGAGGAGCTTCGCCTCGAACCGATAGAAGGCCATTGACGAGAAGGTTCGCAAGCTGGTGGCTGCTGGCCACATCCGAGAAGTCCACTATCCCAACTGGCTAGCCAACGTTGTGATGGTCCGCAAGGCTAGCGGGAGCTGAAGGATGTGCATAGACTTCACTGATCTCAACCAGGCGTGCCCCAAGGATAGCTTTCTGCTGCTTCGGATTAACCAGCTAGTGGATGCCACATCTGGCCATGAGACCCTCAGTTTTATGGACGCCTTCTCCGGATACAATCAAATCAAGATGGACCCAGTGGACGAGAAGGCTACCTCATTTGTGATCGAGAAGGGCATATACTATTACAAAGTAATGTCATTCGGGTTAAAGAACGATGGGACCACTTATCAAAGGCTGATGAATAAGGTCTTCAAGGACCAAATCGGGCACAACATGGAGGTATATGTGGATGACATGCTAACAAAGAGTATTCGAACCGCTGACCATGTTGCCGACCTTGCGAAAACCTTCGGTAATCTTCGCTGATACAAGATGAGGCTAAACCCTCGTAAGTGTACTTTTGGAGTGACAGCAGGCAAGTTCCTGAGCTTCATGATGACACAGCGAGGGATCGAGGCGAACCCCGATAAAATCTGAGCTATCCTTGACATGAGACCCTCAGCTAGCAAGGAGGATATGCAACGCTTAACTAGAAGGGTGACAGCTCTGAGCCGGTTCTTGTCCAAGTCAGCAGAGAGATGTCTGTCTTTCTTCAAGGTGCTGCGCAAGGTCAACTGCTTCGAGTGGTCGAAGGAGTGCCAGAAAGCCTTCGAGGAGTTAAAAAAAATGTTATCCACTCCACCGTTGCTGTCCAAGCCAAAGGACGGAGAGGAGCTCTTTCTCTACCTTGCAACCTCCTTCGAAGCTGCCAGCTCCGTGCTCATACGCATGGACGCCAACGGGACGCAAAGGCCAGTCTACTATACCAGCAAGGTGCTTCATGATGCAAAGACTAGGTATTCCAGGATCGATAAGATCATCTTTGCCTTGATCATATCCGCTCAATGCTTCAGACCCTACTTACAAGCCCATCCTATTATGGTGCTCACGAATCAGCCCCTCTGGACGATCGTATCCCGTCCTGACACCTTCGGCCGACTCGCGAAGTGGGCCATCAAGCTTGGGGAGTTCGACTTATCCATCCGACCAAGGTCTGCAATGAAGTCCCAAGTGTTAGCCGATTTCCTGATCGAATGCACTTGGGCCGAGGAGCAGCTGGAGGAACCACACTTGGAGTCCCCCATGGCGGCGAAGGTAGGAGAAGAAGACTAGATCCCCACTGTGACTGTAGTGTTGTATGACTTGGTTTCAAACTCAGCCAAAACTTCAACTGAATTTTTAGGACTTGCAGAATAGTATACTGGCCTAGTTTTGATGGAATAATGCTACTCGTATCATATCTAGGATCTTCACCAAGCAATACCTGTTAATTGAAGAAAAAGAGACACGGAAATATCATCTCTTCTTGAACTACTTGGCAAAAATTTAGTAGCAACAAAAGAAATACATCTTCCACATCATAAATGCAATTAGACATGCACATGCGTAGGCACATGCACACTTCAGCACGTGCTCACGGACATGCACGCACACACATAAACACACAGAGAGAAAGGGGGGGGGGGGGTTCTTTCCACCAAAAAATAAAGAAGACTATTCCTTCATTGCTATTAGTCTGATTAGTTTTTTTTTAAGGGTCATTTTGGTCTAGGAAGATCATGAATATTATTGACTCATCATTCCTCGCTCAACCACATTACCCTTACAAGGGTAATGCTTATGGTTGAATTGCTGGATCAAATTCTGCATAGTTTTCACAATCTGTTAATCCCGATTTCTTTTTTTCTCTTTTTGCTTGTCGATGCATGTTTGTGTGTAAATTGAAGAACTAATTCACCTTAGGGGAGATGTAAAGTAGGGAAAAGTTTGAAAACACTGAGATATTATGAGATCAATGGTATCAAAAATCTTCATTAATATAGTAAAATGAGATAAACTAATGTATATGGAAAATGCTTTAAATATTTAACAATTCATAATTAATGTAAGATTGTAAATAATTGAATAGGAAATCTTGCTCAACATACTGACACCATATCAACCAGGATATCTGGATGTATCTTTCTAAGTAGACCCCAAGGTTACAAGAATCAAAGCAACAATTATATATTATATACTTGGATGCCCAAAGCTGAAAGAAAGCAATATCTCAGTTTAGATTAAAACCTTGATTTTACAAGAAAATCAAAAAGATAAGGACCTATTTATGCCACAAGAAAATTGATAAAATCATATTGACTTTGCAGACGAATACAAAGTTTGGAAGAGGAAATATGAGCTACAATGAGATGTTATAATAATGTGGTCTTTCATCAATTTGTACCACTCACTGTCTTTTGAATTGCTTACATCCACTTTCCCAGCAGTGCTAAATTTTCTCTCTTATCTCTACAACAGTCTTTGCAAAACTAAATTAATTGGCAATAACACCAAAGCTAGCTATAAAACAGTCAAATGATACAACAAAATCTGCATGCACTCATTTGATCAAAATCCAAAGCAGTTAAAACGTTTGATCAAAATCAAACCACCACATGCTACTTTTTTGGGGAACAGGTAAAGAAAGTATGTTCAAGAATATATTTACCTTAACCACTTCTGTAGGTGAAGATGATATTGAACGGAGATTGTAGCTGTGGAGGAAAAATATACTCAATTACAGTTGACATATCACAAAAGATGATCAATCAAAGAAGCAAGCTAAGAACCCACCCCCCCCTCAAGTATAACCAACAACTTCCCTTTTAGAAGAGAAGTCAGCATGTGCGTCATCCATGCATAACCAGCAGGGGCACCTGAGATCAAAAATACTCAAATGATAAGAAATACATGAAATGGCATAAATTAGGATCAAACCATCTATAATCAAGTCTCTTGCCTGAGTTTATTTGAATGTTATGGAACGTTTACCAACATATCAAATCTATACAAATTAACATACTTTTAACAATAGAATCATACTGGGGATTGTAAAAATTAAAACGTTTTGTGCAATAAACAAACTATAGGTTATATGCTGGTGTGAATTACCAAGCTTAAGTGCAAATTGGACATCAGTTGAGCAAGGCATGATGCCATCAGTCTCTTTTTAGCTGTCACCAATCTCTTTAGGATAAAAAAATCCTGACTATAAGATGATTAAAAGATAGTAAGCTGAAGAGAGGCCTCTATTAAGTTGAAAAGAGAATGACCACAAGCTGCAAAGGTAAAGAAGAAGTACATGAAAACATAACATGGGTCTAGAAAAATATCCCCAAAAAACAATCAGCTAATTCACTGGCCGATCAACTTTCCAACATATATTGTTGCAAAATACCAGCAATGAATTCTAACCCCTCCAAAGAGTGCGCTGCAATTGTTTCACAATGGTCATTACTTGATCTCTCTCCAAAGGCATATTTTATCGCTTTCATTACATAAAATTCCTCACCCAGTAATCCTGCACACAGCCTCCTCTAATTGTAAACTATGATGAACAAAACCCAACAAGCCTCTAGATAATCATTAAAAAACAAAATCAGTTAAAAAACAAAAGGGCAAAAAATAAAAATTGGCATCCCTGTAAATTATTGAGATTCCAACCTGTCCCAGATGTCAGTATGGTACTGAACCAGTCCCCAACCAACCAATATGAGGTCTGAGTCTGGGATTTATGACTTTGAAATACAGTCAACTTATTACGATTAGAGGCACTCGCTAAATGCTAACATGCATAACACATGACCTTACTCCGTGATGTACAAAAGAGTACTTACATCAGCTAATGCATTAAGAAGCATCAGAATTATAACAAAACATAATTTCGCTTGCCTTCCTGACATCATAATCCTTTCCTTTACAAAAATAGAGAAGCAACAAAAAGACTTCTAAATGGCATCTAGCAAGTGTTCAGATCCAGGAATAATGTTCCAAATCATCAGCTATCATGCTAGAAATCTTACAGTTTAACTTCTGTGCTCATCCTTTCTCAAATTGATGAAATCACCCCTCGAAAAACAAATAACACTCAATTCCTTCAAGTTTTAATCCCAATTATTACATTTAGGCTAGAAAACCTGATCTCAACTAACAAAGTCATTGTCCTTTGATTTGTACCTATATCAACCTAAAGTTCAGGGGTGCTTGGTAACTCAAATGGGATCACCCAAATGGGATCAACATGATGATCTTGGATCACTGGCGATCCTTATCTTGAGTGATCTAATCCTTGTGGTGTAAGTTCACAGAGTTTGTTTTACTTTGACCAGCATCAAATGTTTTGAATTACTGGTTTCAGTCACCATTTTTTTTTTCATTTTCTTTCATGATTTAAAAGTCCTTTTCTCAGATCTATTTATGTATGTATTTATGTAGGCAGCAGGCAGGCTGATCTATTTATTGGACATTTATGATCAGTTCTCCTTGATCTATCACCAAACATTTATCAGATTTTAAATCTTGATTATTTTTCTAAGAAATATGTTTTTTTCCCCCATAAAAACTAGTAGCTCACTTTACTCAGATGAGCACCTCGCGTTGCAGCTTGCGATTCAGGCGATAAGGGGTCTTGGCGCCTTAAGTATGCCTACCACCTTTAACAACACTAATATATATAGATGCGTCCAAGTATCTAATTTTTTTGAGATTCTGATGTAAAATTCTTTAGGAGACCTACACACTTTGACACCCATGTCCCACATCCAAGCATGCCTCTCCAAACCCTAAGTGGATTTTACATTAACTTATAAAAACATCCTTAGAATGAGTGATTACAATAATTTATACTACCCCCAAGATTATTGCAAGTACAAGACTCAAGGTTTTCATCTCGACTAAAATCTCGGTCTGTATTTGTATTTGGCCCACCACCCCAACAGTATTAGAGATCCAGAAAATATTCTCTTTTTCTATCCTGCGTGAATTAAACCACTGTTACTATATCGATATATCAGTCATTATTCTCCAATTGAACTATAGATCCATAACATACGAATCCTGAATTACCATATTGATCAAGATGTCAACATCTCGATCAATATCTTGGTTCTAAAATACCAGTCAAGAGTTCCAAAACTGAGACACTTCCAAATCTTCCCTTCTTCTATCTCTGGTTTCTTGTGTTTTGTTGCTAGGTATGCAATGGGTCCCATCAGGCAACAGAGCTGCCAACTCCACTATTTTCAACTTGGAGACAGCAAAAGAGATGGGCCCCATGGAAATCGATGGTAAGAATCCATGTTTCTTTCATACTTTAGTTTAGTGCATCGTGTGTAATCTAATAATAGGTAAGGCTTCAGGGGTGACTGAAACACTTGCGCGATAAGACTTTCTATTAATTTTATAAAGAGATATTAATAGTAAAAGAAAATCTGCATTTGAATACTCGCATTTCAATCTCACAAAAGGCAGGAAATAACTGATAATTGCATGGCTAGCAGTGTCAAAAGTTTAACAATTACATAGGATACTAAGAAATAAAGCAGCAATTTAAACAAATTTTCTTTTTATAAATTTATATAAATGATCAGCAATGTGTAATATTTGTGTTCTCATTAACCCAAATTCACTTCTATTTTTGTTATCCATGCTGGTAAAATCACAAAAACATTGGGACATTATAAGAGTTAAACAATTAAAAAAATAAAGATAAAGAAACAACTTAACTGCACATGCAATTGTTTAGCCAACAAACATAGGTTATACTTACATCACAACAACCAAGGGGATCACCCCTTGCTGCATCAAATCCTGCTGATATAATGGTGATATCAGGGGCAAATTCTAAAGCTGCAATAGAACATCAGCATTTCATTAGATAGCCAAGATATACAAAGAAAAAGAAATAAGTGAGGCTTCCAGATGGAAGTCTAAGGACATGAAAATACACTATACAATACCATATATACATATCCACACATACTTATATACACCATTAAATTCAGAAATAAGAAAACAAATTTCAATCTAACATGGAAACAACAGCACAGTGTGTAACCAATTGCGTACAACATTGTGCGAGTGTCTTTGGAAGAGTAATGCTCCTTTTTGGTCAGAAAAACTAATTCTCGCTGACTTAAATGCAACACATTTTTTTCCAAAATAATCATTTTATTGAAAATATTTTGCCTGATATTCATGTCTTACCAAATGTAAACAGACAGTGCATGATGGACATATGTAATTTCATATCAGTATTAATTTTTTTTGGATGAAACAGCTTCGTTCCCAAGGCATATAAAACTAGCCCTTAGTTAAGGACAAGCTCCGCAAAATCAATGCTAAGACCCATACCAGTACCGATTCAATACAGTATAGTGCGTACGGCATATACTCCGTACTAAGACAGAGTTCCCATTCTTGTCTCCCTTTTAACTATAATACCACTTAGTATCAAGTCATATAAGATGGTTCTACCCAGTTCAAACCAGTTAGGTTCAACGTTCATACCAAATCACAACTTGGCACCGCACCATATTTGGATGGTATGGGTCGATACAATGGACCTTGGTTAGGGGTGGTTTAATTATAACTCTAGTAGGAATAATGTTTGTTATTGTTGCCGCCGGGATCCGTCCTCCGACTCGGGCACGGTCGATCTCCAGGGAGAGGGGGCGGACCTGCACAAAAAGTCTCGCGCGAGAGGCGTTGAGGATGGCCCTCCGCAAAGACCCTCCGACGCTCAAGTCAGTGGAGAAGAAATCGGTGATCAACAAGATAATGGGAGGTGGATCTCTCCGGGAGGCCTCTCCGGGGGCGGCCAATCGGGAGCTCTGGAAGGCAAGAGCACCGACGAGCTGCCGGCATGAGGGCAGAGAGTGAGAGCGCACGTATGAGTGTGTGTCCAAGAGTGCGTGGGTATGCGTACCTGAGGGAATCTGCCAGTCTGATAGTTATAGGCTGTCACCTATGTCTTGAGCGTCTTCTGGAAGGTTCAGAGGTTGTTAGGATACGGAGGTGGATAGAATCAGGCCGTTGTGGGGCCGTTGGAATCCGTATCCTGTTTGTTAGGGGATCGACGGCCAGGAGAGCTTCTTGATGATCGAGATCTGCTGAGTAGGCCTGGGGTGGTTATGATAGGTCCTAGGCCATGTTTCGACATGATTCCTTGTCTAGGATGTCGTTATGGTGAACCTGGGCTCTCCCGCGTCAGGTTCCGCGGAGGTGGGTATTGGATTGAGGATCATTTAACGTAGCCGGGCCATGGTGACCCGGGAAGGGCCGAGCTATGGAAGCCCGGAAGGGCCGAGCTATGGAGGCCCGGAAGGGCCGAGCTACGGAGGCCCGGAAGGAGCCGAGCTAGGGAAGCCCGGAAGGGCCGAGCTAGGGAAGCCGGGACGAAGCCGAGCTACGGAAGCCCGAAAGGGCCGAGCTACGGAAGCCCGGAAGGGCCGAGCTACGGAAGCCCAGGGGGCCGAGCTGTGGAAGCCCGCCGAGCTACGGAAGCCCGGAAGGGCCAAGCTACGGAAGCCTGGAAGGGCCGAGCTATGTAAGCCCGAAAGGGCCGAGCTAAGGAAGCCCGAGGGGGCCGAGCTGTGGAAGCCCGGACGAAGCCGAGCTACGGAAGCCCGGAAGGGCCGAGCTACGGAAGCCCGGAAGGGCCGAGCTATGTAAGCCCGGAAGGGCCGAGCTAAGGAAGCCCGGAGGGGGCCGAGCTGTGGAAGCCCGGAAGGGCAAAGGGAGGAGGTCGGCCTTAGCCGCCTCGCACGGATATTGATGCAATAACGATTTTACCCTCCAACACATGCCCTCCACTCCCTAGTTCGAAGCGTAGGTTCGGGCATAGGGAGTATAAGTCCGAGCGGGCGTTCCGAATGGGACATTTTGGTTTGGACAGCCCGTGCAATGATGTCCTAATTAATGCGTCAGGATCATCGTGCCTTCGGAGGTAAGGCTCCCTTAGAAGTGACGGTTGGGAATGCGCCACGTCGCGAATCCCGAACGATCGGGCGTTTGTCGAGGCGGTTCCGACACCTCGGGCGGGACGCCCCGTCTTCTCAAAGCGGCTTCCTTAGTGGGGAAGCAAGGCGATAGACGTACTATATATATATGTGCATGTTCGCAGCATCCTCTCATCTTGTTTTTTGAAAAGTTTGGCCTTTCATCCTCCTCGATTCTCGTCTCCCGCCCGGTGTTTTTCTCTCAATCGAGATGGCGATGAGCCCCGACGATGTGGTTTCGGAGATTGTAGCTGAGGATTGGGGAGGATTCACCAATGGTATGGCATGCCCTCAGATGTCGTTCTGCGGGCGCCGGAGTCTGAGGATAGGGTCTCACGAGATCTGGAGTCTGGGGTCTTCGTTTATGAAGACAGTTTGAAGGCGGGCTTTCGTTTCCCTCTCCATCCTTGGTGAAGGAATCATGACCCACTACAACATCTGCCCGGCGATGGTGGCCCAAACAGTTGGCGGAGCATCATCGGATTATCTCGATGTGCCACCAGATTCAGATTGTCGCCACTCTTCCCCTTTTTCGTGCCTGCTACCATCTGATACCCGGGAGGAAATCAGAGTGGCCTACATTGGACCCCGGAGGTCCTTCAACGTCATTGTGGATAAGCCATCTCCATCAAGGGATGGAAGAGCCGGTTCGTTATCGCAGAGGGGAACATTGGTTCCGGCTTCCCTCGAAATGGGGGAACTTTGCTAGGGATGCGGAGACGCATCCAGTTTTGCAGGAGGAGAGGGATTTGGACGTCCTTCGCAATGGCCGAGTGTTTTCGGCCAACGACCTGCTATCGGAGGGGCCCTCTTCGCAGCGGGCTCAGCCCCTGGACCCGCAAGGTGAATCCCTTCTTTTTCCCTTTCTTGCTGCGTGTTTTCTCGATGAATGTGCTTGGATCTGATCGCGCGTGTTTCATTCTTTCAGCCAAGAGGTCGGCGTTGTCGAGCCTCTCCAAGAGGAAGAGAGGAAAGCGCCCAGGGGAGAGCAGCGGCGCGGATAGCGGTAGGCCCGAGAAAAGGGCTCATACCTCCGCAAGAAGCCCGCCGGACACCGGAGCGGTCACGACAGGAGCGTCGGGGGCGAAGGAGGATTGGGGAGAGAAGCCGTGATCCCTTGTCCTCCCGTGTTGGAGATATCGGATAGCTCAGACGAGGCTCCGTTGGCTCGTCCGACCGCGTCCCCCCTGAAAGAGGAACCAGCGACGGATCTGGCAGAGGCGGTCATTTCTGAGGGCCTTTGTCCCCGCGGGATCACCACGGCTCCAGCAGGAGAGGGAGAGGGGACAGCTGCAGCCGAGGAGGTTCAGGGGAGCCCCCTCTTGGTCTCTCTGCAGGGGAGTCCGGTAGTAGCGAGGTCGGACCGCCCTCGATGGGTCAAGAAGCGGGTCAGACCGAGGCTTCGGGGGAGCCTGCGGAGGAGATGCAGGTGGCGGTAACCGGGAAGGATGCGTCGGAGGAGGGGCGCAGCAAGGTGGGAGTCCCGCAATTGGGAGCTCCCTCGAAAAAGATTTTGGGGAGGCTGGCGCTTGGGCTAGCCGAATTATCCGAAGAAGTCCAAGCCAGGGCCTTGATAGAGGAGGCTGGGAAGTTGGGGGCCTCTCAGACGGAGGTCGCCCAGGTCGGTCCCTCAGGCGGGGACGGTCAGCCCAGTAGCTCGAGCGCTGGTGTTGAGGAGGCATTTTCGCCTTAATGAGGTCGGCCTTGTATCCGGGTGCAGATCCTTCGGCGGACAAGTTTGCAGACTTGGAGTTGGTTGATGCCGCGTTCGGCAGCAAGGCGTGGCTGAAAGTATCCATCTCCTTCCCGATATCGACAATACGACCCTGATGAGGATGACTCGGGCCTATGCCTCGCGGGTGAGTTATTTCTTTTATGGTAGATGTTTCTGGTGACCCCATCTTTTATTCATCTTTTGTCTGCAGAGTTTTGCTTTCTCGGGCGATATGCTGGCGTTTGAGTTTGGCGACGGGGGCCAGCATTCAGGCCAGGAGGGACAATGCCGAGCTCCAATCGCGACTGAAGGTGTCTGAGAAGTTCGAAGAACTTATGGATATAGTGATAGGAGCTTGAAGGGGATAAGGGCGGCACACCAGGTCGCCCTGGCCGAGGTGTCCAAGCAAAAGCGTAGAGTGGAGGAGTTGCAGGAACTCCTGGCGAAGAATGACAACGCGTGCTTGGAGCTGGCTAGAATTGAGTCGAAACATTCCGCGGAGGTGGCGGCGATGCGGCGGGAACATAGTGAAGTTTGGGTCGGCTGGGAAGGAAGCTGCCGACGAGAGGAAGCTTGACAGAATGCTTGGCGAAGTGGAGGAGAACTGAAGCGGCGCGATGGCGAAATTGCTCACTTGAGGGAGGGCGCTAAATGGCACCAAGGGGTGATAGCTCGGGTGAGCAACGAGTTATCCCAAGCCCGGGAGGAAATCGGAGCCAAACAGTCGAGGATCAATACTCTGCAGGAGAGAGTCGAGCTGGTCGGGGCTGACAGAACAAGAGCCAGGGGTGAGGCTGAGGAGCTGGCCAAGAGGTTGGCCAGACGAGAGGAGGAGGTACGATCTCTTCCCCCCTTTTTAGCTTCTTCTACTGGTCTCTTGTGATGCCGACTGACTTTGGCTTTTCAGATGGCGAAGTTGGAGTTGGAGGTTCGGGCTCTCCAAGGTGAGCTCGTGTCCAACCGCAATAAGAGCTCAGAACTCGAGACGCGGGCCGGCGAGTTCGAGGAGCAAAATATCATTCTGCGGGCCCAAGTTGCGGAGGCTGAGAAGCAGGCTGCTGAGGCCAAGATGCAGCTCGCCATACTCAAGGGGAGGCAGGACGCTATCGGCGTTGACGCCTTCCAACTTGGGATGGAAGAATGCAAAGAGAAGATATCCAGTGAGCACCCAGAATGGGATCTCTCTTTTCTGGATACTGAAACTCCTGATGACGGTGAGTCCGAAGGAGAAGAGGAGGATGAATATGTCGACGTCTCCGATACGATCCTGGTGCTGTCCCGGGTCCCAGCGAAGCCGCAGCTTCTGAGGGACGATCGCAAACTGCCGCTGAAGGGGCAAAGGTATTAGAGAAAGGCGAATCTAGTCACACCTCTGTGGATGTAACCGAGCTCCTCCAAAACTGACGTGGTTCCCGGCCCTTAGAGCCATTCTGTATTTTGTTTTTGAAAGTCTGACTGACGTTTCTTAATGAATGAAACCTTTATTTTCATTTAAGTGTTTTTCTTGTATGGCCCTGTTGCCGCCCAGTCTTGCCTCAATCGCGAGCGACTTATGGCTCGCTGATGTTTTTGGTCATCTTTGTTTCGGGATTGAGGGAATGCATTGGCTTGGCCCAAGGCGGGGCGATAGCCTTGACGGCGAACCGACAGGGATCTGGTTCGGGTCTTAATTAAAAGAAACAAAGCTGGACGGTTAAGACCGATTGGCAAAGTAGGTCGGCTTGGGCCGACAAGATAGGTCGGCTAGGGCCGACAAGCAAATAGTCGGCTAGGGCCGAGCAAAGATAGGTCGGCTAGGGCCGAAAATAGGTCGGCTAGGGCCGACAAGCAAAATAGGTCGGCTAGGGCCGACAGCAAAATAGGTCGGCTAGGGCCGACGGCTAGGTCGGCTTAGGTTAAAATAGGTCGGCTAGGGCCGACTTCGTGCTTTTTGCTATTCTGCCAGCGCCCTGCCGTTTTGCAGGTGAATCGGTTTTTATTTCACCAAAATTGATGATACGGCTGTGGGGGAACATAAAGCTGCAGAGCTTTCCGGAAGGTGCTCTTTTCCCATGCAGGTCGTTTGACGTGCGCGCACGCAGCCGTTTACCATTGGAGACGTTATTTTCAGGACGATCTCCTGAACCTGCCAGTTTTCGTAATGCAGTGGACGATCCTCTGCATTTAATGACCGATTCGGGATCAGGAGATCTCGCGCGTCATAATTCAGGCGGTGGGCTTGGCGCGCAAGGGCGCCGCGTCTATCCTGAGGGGCCACGTGGAGGCATGGGCCAGGTGTTTGAATCTCGGGGCTTCAGCTTGGGTATTTTCCCGGTTCATTTCTGCCTATAAAAAGGGGAAAAGGGGTCAGTTTGGTCATCCCCAAAGTTTCTTTCCCTAGAGCTTTCATCATGCTCGTTTCTCTGCTGTTGCGAGTGGGAGGACTGAGCTTTTCTCTTGCAAGCTTTTGCCTCCGGATAGTTGGGGCGATGAAGGAGCTGCCGAAGGATGGCTCGCCCTTAGGGGATGAGTCCCGGAGATCATATGGAGAGCGCACATGGAGGGCGCAGAGATCACACGGAGAGCGCACATATACTCTTCCAGTGTGACCTTTGTGGTTCCCCTTCGGAGACGCATGGTAGGGAGTGCACGCGGGCTCCCCATGGTTGCTTGAACTTCTCCTCCTCCCCTGATTTGGATTCCTGGGCTCGCCGCCTGGGGAATCTTTACCACATGGGGAGGGGGAAAATGTGCCGCCCGCCGACACCTTGTCCTTGAGCCATGGCGAGGTAGGGCGGTGCACACTCGGTTTGGGAGAGCGTTCCGACGCCAGGGTCCGCTGGCTTCCTACCTGCTCGCCGGGGGGTCCCTCGGTTGGGTGGTCTGGGATGGCCATCCAGATATCTCGGTTGGGTCACCGAGATATCATTATTGACTGAAGCTGGCCGCAACTATTGGTCCATGTCGCCCGGCTATTATCAGCTCGAGCGACTTATCTGGTTCGGCGGTCGGATGCCGGAGCATCACAGTTGCCCAGGTCTGCTTTGGAGCAGTTGCCCGAGTTTTGTATTTGTCTTTATTTTATGCATTTCAATGCTCTTGTAACGCCTTGAGGCATTTGTAACGATCTTGATGGCAATAAAGAGAGTTCTGTTTTTTTTCAATCTCTATCTTTTCTGTGCCGAGTTTGCTGTCATTGTTGTTTGTGGGGTACAAAGGCGTCCCGCTTGTCCTTAGACGAGGATCCCACGCTGTCCGAACTAATCGAGGTTCCGGTTCAGGGATCGCTCCTTACTTTGGTCGAAGTTTGGTATTATTCGAAGAAGTTCAACTTTTTCGTTTCGTTTTCCTTTTCCTTTCGACCCACCAAGGTTCCTTTTACTTGGCCCTGCCAAGGTTCATTTCACCCTTTTCAGCCGAGGTTCGACTTGGCCCTGCCAAGGTTCGGAGAATTTTACTTGGCCCTGCCAAGGTTCCTCGGCCCAGCCGAGGTTCGGAGTTTTACTTGGCCCTGCCAAGGTTCGGAGGCTCGGCCCAGCCGAGGTTCGGAGATTTGGGCTCAAGGGACTTAGTTGTCACTGTGAGCCTGCTAGGTCATGCGGCGCTTGGTGAGGGGCGCCAGGCGGAACGAGCGGTATATTGTCACGCTTTTTATTGGTGACGCTACTCTTCCCGAGGGGACAGGTCATTGGCCGGATGCCGGACTTCTTCCCTCTGCGCTTCCCGAAAAAGAGGCCAGCTTTAAGAGGCTTGGGGAAGCGCTGGGAGCATTTATTGCGAGGGCCGGCAGATCGGAAAATGTCTGCTTGGGGGAATTCCCGAACAGTCTGTCGCGCTTACCGATCTCGCTCGGGATGGGGCGCGACACTTTGGATTCTGCAGGCATTGAAATGACGACACGTGGCAAGCTCTTATGGGTCGGTAGCTACGGCGACCGATTGAGATACCTGCCAGCGAGTATAAATATGACCGAGGGGTATCGGTCTCAGCCATCCCTCGGTTTAAGTCCTGAAACAATGGCCTCTCAAGGGCGATCATCAGGAGCTGCGCACCTCACTCAACGGCCTGCTTCACTCGGAGAGGGGCGTACCTCCATCACTGTCGATGGTTGGGCCTGGCGTCGACCCTTGCGAGCAATCAGCAGCTCGTGAGGGTCGTCGAGGAGTACATGGACGTCACCAAGGAGGCGGAGGCCCTGCGCCGGGTGGTAGACCGGCAAAGGGAGGAGATCGCGTCGCTTCGTCAGCAGGTGGCCGACCTCACGGAGCGCCTGGAGGACCTGCTGGCTCGGGAGCGACTCCGACCATGATTAGGGCCTCTTTTGCTTTCTTTTTTGTTTTTTTCTGTCTTTTGTAATCCCTTTTTTTGAAATGAAAAATGGATTTATTTTGGTAATCCTCTTCTTTAAGAGTTTTAGCCTTGATCATGCGTAATAGTTAGGGTGTGGCCCCTGGTTTATGCGTGATATAGACGCTTTGATCGATGGGTTATAGGGGCGTTACCCAAAGATTTTAGTAGCAGAGGGGAATCCCCGCTCTGCTCGGGGCTTTTGGCCGATTACGCGGGGCTTAAGGGGCCCTTCCTTTTGTGTGTCAACGGTTTTTGCTCAGCGTGCTTCGTTTTAAACCGGCGAAGTTTCGGGGCCTAACTTCGGCTTTCAGCCGGCGTCTTAACCTGAAGTTTTACTCAGCCTTGCTGAGGTTCGGAGAACGTTTTACTTGGCCCTGCCAAGGTTCGAGAATTTGTTGCTCGGCCCAGCCGAGGTTTGGAGAATATTTTACTTGGCCCTGCCAAGGTTCGGAGAATTTGTTGCTCGGCCCAGCCGAGGTTCGGAGAATATTTTACTTGGCCCTGCCAAGGTTCGGAGAATTTGTTGCTCGGCCCAGCCGAGGTTCGGAGAATATTTTACTTGGCCCTGCCAAGGTTCGGAGAATTTGTTGCTCGGCCCAGCCGAGGTTCGGAGAATATTTTACTTGGCCCTGCCAAGGTTCGGAGAATTTGTTGCTCGGCCCAGCCGAGGTTCGGAGAATATTTTACTTGGCCCTGCCAAGGTTCGGAGAATTTGTTGCTCGGCCCAGCCGAGGTTCGGAGAATATTTTACTTGGCCCTGCCAAGGTTCGGAGAATTTGTTGCTCGGCCCAGCCGAGGTTCGGAGAATATTTTACTTGGCCCTGCCAAGGTTCGGAGAATTTGTTGCTCGGCCCGGCCGAGGTTCGGAGAATATTTTACTTGGCCCTGCCAAGGTTCGAGAATTTGTTGCTCGGCCCAGCCGAGGTTCGGAGAATATTTTACTTGGCCCTGCCAAGGTTCGGAGAATTTGTTGCTCGGCCCAGCCGAGGTTCGGAGAATATTTTACTTGGCCCTGCCAAGGTTCGAGAATTTGTTGCTCGGCCCAGCCGAGGTTCGAGAATATTTTACTTGGCCCTGCCAAGGTTCGGAGAATTCCTGTCCAGACAAGGAGCTCGGTCGTGCCGAGGATTGGTAAGCAGCATCTGTTTCTTTTTGCAATTTTTGGTGATGTAGTGCATAATGATTTGCATTGAAAAATGTGCCAATAGGAAGATATAATGAGGCATATGAAAATAAATTTGGAGAGGACGTACCCTATTGATAATATTTCGGAGATTGTCCGAATTCCACGTCCGGGGAATGGATTTCCCATCCAGATCTTGTAGCTTGTAGGTTCCCGGTCCAATGATCTCCGCTACTTGGTACGGGCCCTCCCAGTTTGGCGCCAGCTTTCCTTGTTCCAGCGGTTTGGAAACAGAGGCCTTTCGGAGGACAAGGTCGCCGGGCAGGAAGGCTTTCCCTTTGACTCTGGAGGCATGTAACGGGCCACCCTTTGTTGATAAGCAGCCATTCTGATCCGGGCCTTCTCTCTGATCTCCTCTACCAAGTCGAGGTTGGTGCGGAGCTGTTCGTTGCTAGCTTCCTCTGAGTAGCTTTCCACCCGCAATGATGGGAGGCCTACTTCCACAGGGATAACGGCCTCTGTACCGAAAGCCATTCGGAATGGGGTTTCACCTGTCGGGATTCTCGGGGTGGTGCGGTAGGCCCATAAGACATGATGCAGCTCCTCCGCCCACCTGCCTTGGGCTCTGGAGAGGCGAGCTTTGATTCCCTGAAGGAGGGTCCTGTTGGTCACTTCGGCCGCTCCGTTGGCTTGTGGGTGCCCGACCGAAGTAAGGTGGTGACGGATTCCATGCTCCTCACAGAACTGGCGGAATTTAGAGTTGTCAAACTGCTTACCGTTATCGGTGATTATGGTATGCGGGAGGCCGAATCGGCAGATGATGGACCTCCAAACAAAATCTCTGGCCCGTGCCTCGGTAATTTGTGCAACTGCTTCCGCCTCGACCCATTTGGTGAAGTAGTCGATGGCGACAAATAGAAATTTCCGCTGTCCTGTGGCAAGCGGGAATGGGCCGAGGATGTCCATCCCCCATTTGGCAAAGGGCCAAGCGGAGGATATGGAAACTAGCTCGGCGGAAGGGAGCCTTTGGATGCTTGAATGCCTCTGGCAGGGGTCGCAGGCTCGGACTAGATCGTCGCGTCTTTTGCATGGTCGGCCAGTAGTAGCCTTGTCGCAGCACTTTGTGGCATAGGGACCGGCTTCCCAGATGGTTGCCGCAAATCCCTTCATGTACCTCGCGCAGAGCATAATCTGCTTCGGATGGGCGAAGGCATCTGAGCAGCGGCATGGAAAAAGACCGTTTGTAAAGCTGGTTGTCGATCAACACGTAGTGAGTGGCCTGCAGCTTCAGCTTTCTAGCCTCTCTTCGGTCGGACGGAAGCGACCCTTCTTTGAGATATTTGAGGATAGGGTCGAACCATGATGGTTCGGCCTCAACTTGCATTATCGGTCGGCTTCCGCGATGCTGGGCTTTCCAGAGTCTCCAGGTGGAACTTTTGCTCGGCATCCATCGTCTCCGCGGTCGCCAATCGGGAGAGTAGGTCGGCGCGGGCATTCTCGGATCTGGGAATCTGAATGATTTCAAATTCGGCAAAATGGGGAAGCAGGTTCCACCTCCTGGAGATATCGAATCATGTTCGGCTCCCGGGCTTCAAACTCTCCCCGTACATGGCCGGCTACCAGCTGAGAGTCGGTGAAGGCATTGAGCTTCTCCACCTTCAGATTGCGGGCGATCGGAGGCCGGCTAACAGGGCTTCGTACTCGGCTTCGTTGTTGGAGGCCGGGAAGGAGAATCGGACGCCATATTCGAAGGTTATCCCCCGGACTGGTAAGAACCAGACCCGCACCGGAGCGATGGGCATTAGATGACCCGTCGACATGGAGGAGCCACCGGGCTCCAGCTTTGGTTCTTCGGGGAGTCTGGGGTAGAACCGTCCTCCGGGATGGTACACTCGAGGAGGAAGTCGGCTAGCACCTGGGCTTTGATGGCTGGACGAGGCTGGAAATGTATGTCATGCTCACTTAGCTCGACGGCCCACTTGGTCATTCTCCCCGATGTCTCGGGACGGTGGACACCGCCTTGATGGGTTGGTCGGTCAGGACCGTCACGGAATGTGCTTGGAAGTACGGCCGCAGCTTTCGAACTGAGGTGATTAAGGCCAGCACCATCTTTTCAATTCTGCTGTACCTTGTCTCCGCATCGCGGAGTAGCCTGCTGACATAGTAGATCGGCTTTTGGACTTTGCCTTCTTCTTTGATCAGCACCGAACAAACCGCACCCTCCGAAACAGCCAGGTACAAGAATAGGGTCTCCTGGGGCGGACTACTGAGGAGCGGGGGCGAGCCGAGGTACTTCTTGAGATCTTGAAATGACCTTTGGCATTCGGGAGTCCACTGGAAGTTTTTGGCCGATCGGAGAGTTTTGAAGAAGGGGAGGCATCTCTCGGCCGACCGCGCCACAAAGCGGTTAGGGCCGCTATCCTCCCGGTTAGGCGCTGGACCTCTTTGACAGATGCCGGGGGCGCCATTTGTTGGAGAGCTTGAATCTTCTGGGGGTTGGCTTCGATACCTCGCTGGGAGACCATGAAGCCGAGAAACTTCCCGGAGTTAACGCCGAAGGCGCACTTGGTCGGGTTGAGTCTCATCCCGTACTTGCGCAGTGTGGCAAAGCTCTCTGTGAGGTCCTCGACATGCTGCGATGCCTCCTTGCTTTTGACCAGCATGTCGTCCACGTACACCTCCATATTCCGGCCGATTTGCTCCTTGAATACTTTGTTGACCAGCCTCTGGTAGGTGGCACCTGCATTTTTAAGACCAAAAGGCATAACGCGGTAACAGTAAGTACCTCGGTCGGTTATGAAGGCGGTCTTTTCTTCATCTTCAGGGGCCATTCGGATCTGATTGTAGCCAGAATAGGCGTCCATGAATGACAGCATCTGGTGGCCTGAGGTGGCGTCCACGAGCTGGTCAATCCGAGGGAGGGGGAAGCTGTCCTTCGGGCAGGCTTTGTTGAGGTCGGTGAAGTCGATGCAGATTCTCCACTTGCCGTTCGACTTTTTCACCATGACGACATTTGATAGCCAGCTCGGGTAATTTACCTCTCGGACGAAATTGGCCTTGATGAGTTTGTCTACCTCTTCTTCAATGGCCTTTTGTCGTTCCGGGCGAAGCTCCTCTTCTTCTGCTTAACCGGCCTGTGCATCTCGTCCACGTTGAGACGATGGACGAGAACCTCGGGGCTGATCCCTGGCATGTCGGAGGCGGACCAGGCGAAGATGTCAGCATTACTTCGGAGGAATCGATCAATCTGTGCCGAGGCTCTCCTTTGAGCAGCGACCCGATTTTGATGGTTCGGTCGGGTCGAGCTTCGTCCAGCGGCACCTCCTCCAATTCCTCTGCCGGTTCTCCCGTTGTTCGGCGAAGTCCTCGCGAGCATCTAGCCCATCAACCTCTGGCATTCTAGACTGAAGGCTTGTAACAAAGCATTGCCGAGCCATGGCTGACTTCCCCGAACAACTCCAACTCCCGCTCGGTGGGAAACTTCATGGATAGATGCGGGATGGAGACAACTGCCTTGAGGGACATTAGACCGGGCCTGCCGAATATTGCATTGTAGGGGATCTGAGGTCGGCTACTAAAAATCCGTCTGGACAATGGCTACAAGGGGCCAGGTTCCCGCGCGGACCGTCAGGGTGACGACCCTTCGGGACGATGACGTCGCCTGTGAATCCCATCAGGGTGGAATCCATGGCTCGAAGGTTTTCCATGAGTAATTTCATCCTGGCAAACACACCGAGGTACAAAACATTTACCGAACTTCCACTATCAACTAGGATTCGGCTTACATCATAGTTATTCAAATTAAGGGATACAACTAGTGCGTCATCATGGGGGAGCTGTATCCCTAGGAGGTCATCATCGGAGAAGGAGAGTTCGCCCGTCCGTGCCTTCTTTGGCACTGATCCATCACTGTCGCCCTGGGGCTCGATCCGCCGGCCTCTTCAATCATATTGATGCGGCCGATCACGGGCGGATTCGGTGGAGGAGGAGGTTGTTGAAGTTCGGGCTGACGGTCACCTCCTTGTTGTTGTGGCTCGGGTGCCCTCCTGAACTGATTCAGTCGTCCCCGCCGGATCAGCTCTCAATCTCATTCTTCAGCTGCCAGCATTCTTCAGTGTCATGACCGTGCTCCCTATGGTAGCGGCAGTACTTGGTAGGATCTCTTCGGGTCGGGTTCCCTCGGAGAGGCACTGGCCGGGGGAGCTGGCGCTCTATCTCCATGAGGATTTGCGCCCGGGGCACGGTCAATGGAGTGTAGTGGTCGAATCGCCTGGGGGGCTTCGGGAGCGATTCCTTGGCGGCAGCGGAGGGACTCTCTGGCGGCGAGGCGGACTTGGTCGCCGGCGGGACGGTGCCTGTCGGGACTTTGGGCTCCTCTTCTTTGCCTGCTCAGCGCGGGCAACTCTCCGCGATTCCTCGACCCTAGCGTACTTGTCCGCCAGGGCCATCATATCAGAGAGGCAGGGGGGTAGCTGACTTCCATAGCCAGGTAGAAGTCGCTCTCCTTCGAGACTCCCCCCGCCAAAGCAGACATGGCCACCTCATGATTAAGGTGGTCCACCTCTAACATGGCCTTATTGAAACGGCCAAGGTAATTCCTCAAGGACTCCCCCTCTCTCTGCTTAACTTCGGAGAGGGAGTCGGATCTTCGTCGGTGGCGGCGACTGCTGACGAACTGGCCAATAAAAAGGTGGCTCAGCTCGTCGAATGAATCAATAGAACCTGGCTTCAAAGCGTTGAACCAGGTTCGGGCGGATCCTCTGAGGGTGGAGGGAAAGGCGCGGCAGAGGACCGCATCAGATGCTCCGTGGAACATCATTATTGACCGAAGCTGCTAAGATGGTCGTCCGGGTCAGACGAGCCGTGATAGGGTTCGACGGCCGGTAACTTGACATGGGAGGGAATCACTTCCTCCATGATCCTCTTAGAGAAAGGGATGCCCTGCTCCGCCTTGGGCTGGGGCAGATGGGCCTGCTTGGCGGCGTCCAGCTCTTGACGCATTTCCTGGATCTGACGACGGATCTCCTCTTCGCCAGCCAGAGGAGGAGCTGGGCGTGAGAACCGCAAGGATGGTGTTGAGTCATGGTGAGATGTCACCGGGGAGAGGGATCGGGCTCGCCGAGATCTGGGAGGATCTCTATCATAACCGCCTCGTGGGACTGGTTTGTCCCCTCTGGGCCGATGTGGGGGATCCGCGGACTCATGCGGATCAGAGAGGAGGCTGCCGGCGAAGAAGGAATCGCCGCCTCCTTCTGAAGGTGCGAAGCTGGAGGAGGTGCAAGGCGCTCTTGAACCAGATGGGTCAGAGTTTGAACTTGTTGGACCAGCGAGGCAAACTGGTCCTGGGTCACCGGGACGGCAGGCGGTGACAGAGTTTCGACTGGTGGTGGTTGCGGCGCTACACCGCTGTCGGATCAGGCCTCTGGGAAGCGACCTGATCTTGGGCTTCCGAGGTTGCTCTCTTCGGTTGGCCATTAGAGAGGTTCTGCTCCGGATTTAGATCCTTATCTCCTCTTTTCAAGTTTTAATGGGACTTGAGACCCTTCCTCTAGCGCCAATCTGTTGCCGCCGGGATCCGTCTTCCGACTCGGCGCGGTCGATCTCCAGGGAGAGGGGGCGGACCTGCAAAAAGTCCTCGCGCGAGAGGCGTTGGGGGTGGCCCTCCACGGAAGACCCTCCGACGCTCAAGTCAGCGGAGAAGAAATCGGCGATCAACAAGATAATGGGGAGGTGGATCTCTCACTCTCCTGCCCTCACGCCGGCAGCTCGTCGGTGCTCTTGCCTTCCAGAGCTCTCGATTGGCCGCCCCCGGAGAGGCCTCTCGGAGAGATCCACCTCCCCATTATCTTGTTGATCGCTGATTTCTTCTCCGCTGACTTGAGCGTCGGAGGGTCTTCCACGGAGGGCCACCTCCAACGCCTCTCGCGCGAGGACTTTTTGTGTAGGTCCGCCCCCTCTCCCTGGAGATCGACCGCGCCCGAGTCGGAGGACAAATCCCGGCGGCAAGAGTTATGATCCACCAAAATTTTAATGGCATTAGCTAACTCTTATATGATATAAACCACTCCACTTATCATGAACACAGAAATAAGGATAATGACCTATAGGAAGCACATGTTGAAAGGCAAAGATATAATCATTATCCCCCACACAACCACAGCTCCAAGGAATGTTGACTGAGTATCCCTCTCCATCCATCATTCCAACCTGCGATCCATAGAAAGACCAAATATCAGTTAATATCACAGCATCAGATAATACATAGCTGGCAAAAGTTGATGAGGGCAGAATGATAGCATGAGACAAGCATTGGAAATGAAAAAAAAAAAAAAATCCTAAACGATACACTCTTGTGCCTATAAATGGGTATGCAAATCTGATAACTTTCTAGAAACAAATATCATAGGCAGGCTCTTTTGATGAAACCATAACTTAGGAGGTCCATATTTATGAGAAGCTTCATTGTAAGGCTGCATATTTATTTTTCTAGTAGGCATAAGGTGGTGAGCTAACTAGCCAAGCACAATTTGAGACATTCATCAAGAACAATGATAGCTGATTTTGGAAGCACCAGATGTGTGTAGATATGCATACAACGCTATATGAATATACAGACATGGCAAATCATGAAAAACAGGATATAGTATATCTAGAATACTACAAATAAATAATATTCTTCTACAAATACAACAGACAAAGAGAAACAAAATTAATAAATACAACCGAACACCCCTTCCAAAAAAAAAAGAGAAAACAAGGCAAAAACATGACAAAATTCTGCTATTCAAAATTAAATACAGAACATGAAAAATGAATGCTAACATTTTCCATCCTCTCAATCAACAAGTATGCACTTCCTCTTCTCCCTCCTCACTTAAGAGGAATTCAGTATAGAAAAATAGGGCAGGAGAGAGAATGGGTGCTAGCTCAGTACTAAGTTATTGGACCCAAACGCAAATTCTTGCTAAGACATGCAACTCTGGGTTTTCAATCCCCACCTGATCCAAGCCAAATAGCGCACCACTAAGTAAGTATAATAAAAGTATCGCAAGAGTATTTTAGAAGTATTTGGATGCATCAAGCCCTAATTTAAATATAAAATAATTAAGATAGTCTTTTGCTAAATTGGACACATATGGGGCTGCATCAGACCCTTAAACATATCTGATATGTATTTGATATGACACAACAACTGTTTTGGAGATCCCATGCATACTAGTTGCTGATGAAAACTAATTCTTCCACATTGTCTTCTTGATTGGCAGTCCAATCTGCTAAAACCAAGGCTGGAGTTAATTGTAAGTTGGAATTATGGAGAAGTTCATTAGAATCTCAATGTTTTAGGTTAAGTAGGATAAAGACAGAATATATGAAATATAATTTTAGTGCAATTAGAAATAAAAATAAAGATAGAGCAAAAATTGAGGACACGAAATAACAAAAGATAGTGAATGGAACCTATTAACAATCCATCAGGGTATTGGAATCAAGATATACAACCGGAAAAACAGATCATCAACATATATTTTGTTTTGTTAGAATATCTTAAACCATCTGTAACAACAAATAATGTACCTGCTAATGTTTAAAACCCAAAAATGGAGGAAGCAAGAAATAAACGAAAGCTGGTTAATCGCAGCGTTAAAAGGGAATATGAGATCATGAAAACAGAATGGAATAACTAACCAAGGAACAAAGAAAATAGACATTTAAAAATTAACACCCTCGCAATTCACCAGGACACAGCAACATCAAAAGGGGAGAAAACGTTCTTTTTTATCAGTCTAATAAACAACAAAATGGGATATCATACTAAAAAACATAGGAACTGAAAAAAAAATCAAGAAATAACGAACAAGAAGCAAAACCTCAAATCCAACAAGAATTAGCGAACGACTTCAAGAAACCCATGGCATCCTCGCCCGCAACCCCAAATACCAAAAATCAAAAAAGCCTAAACGGGGGCAACACGCAAGGGGCAGCGCTAATAAAAACCATTGCGCTCGTACCTTCCAGCTAAGAACCACGGAGTACTCGAACTTGGTGACGGCGTAGCGAACCCACGTCCTGAGAGACACCATAGCGAGCGCAAGTGGAGCCAACTCGAGCCGCCGTCGCCGTCGCCCACCCCTATCCGCTTTCCTCCTCACACTATTTGCGCTCCCCCGCAACGTCCCCTCGCTGAGATTTTAGTAGCTCTGTCCGATTTTAGCCGCTCCAATCCCCTTCGACAAGAACGCCCCACAATAAAATGGGATATCATATTCAAAAACATAGGAACCGAATCAAATCAAGAAAAAAAAATCAAGAAAAGAAATAACGAACCAGAAGCTGATGCCCGAGCTGCGGAGGGGGAGGCCCTGTCCGAAGGGCGGAAGCATCAGTTGTCGTCGCTGAGGAGAGGGTTGCGGTTGCCGAGGCGAGGGCAGCAACCATTGAGAGAAGGTCCATCGAAGCGTTGGATGACTTCCAAAAGTCCACCAGCTTCGCTGATGAGTTTATCGAGGCCTCTGCCGATCTTTACCTCCAGGGGTTGCTGAATGGTAAGGAAAAGGTAGCCAAGGCCTTCGGTCTTCCCAGCATTGAGGGCATCGAGCTAGATGAGGAGCCCGAGGGGTCACCATCTGATGATGGGTCTATGCCAGCCGATCCCTGAACACTTTTCTTCTTTTTCTTTTTGTATTGAAGTCCGACTTGGTCGGCATTTTATAAACATTCAAAGTAATGAAAATGAACTTTTCTTTTTAAAATCTGTCATCGAGAGCTGAATGTATAACTTAAGGTAGTATACTTTCCCCTTTAGCTTGCTGTCGTAGGACCCTTGATAGGGCTGCGTCGACACTGGGGGATGTCATGTCTGTCTGCTCGCCGCGAGCAAATCTGCGACCTAGTTGTTACATAGGATCGGACCTAGGTGGAAATGCTGAGGCTAACCTCGAAGCTTCCCTTTGTGAACCCAAGCTCAACACCGGAGGTGTGAGTCTCGTGATGGGTTTGTAGCATCATGTGGTCATCGGGACTTCAAGGCTGGTCGAGGTTGCTCCTTGGGCACCGAGTCGACCTTGGGTTCCCCGCGCCAACCAAAGTCGGGCCTTGGTGCCGAGCTGGCCTCGAGCTTTTATTGCCGACCGAAGTCGGGCTTTCGATGCCAACCGAAGTCGGGCTTTGGTGCCGAGCTGGCCTCGGGCTTTCAGGCCGACCGAAGTTGGGCTTTGGTGCCGAGTTGAGCTCAAGGTTTCAGTGCCGACCGAAGTCGAGCTTTGGTGTCGAGCTGGCCTCGGGCTTTCAGTGCCGACCGGAGTCGAGCTTGGGTGCCGAGCTGGCCTTGGGCTTTCAGTGCCGACCGGAGTCGAGCTTTGGTGCCGAGCTGACCTCGGGCTTTCAGTGCCGACCGGAGTCAGGCTTTGGCTGAAAAGACAGGTTTCTTGAACATATTTTTATTAGTCGAGAATGTGTGACAAGTAAATTCAAAGAGATACAAACACTTAATAACAATGTTAAAAGAGTAGATTACCGGTAGTACCGACGGAGGTTGTCAGAATTCCAGGTCCAGGGGAGAGACTTTCCATCAAGTCGCTCGATCCGATATGCTTCACGGTGGAGGGCTTCGGTGACCCGATAGGGTCCTTCCCAATTTGGTGACAGCTTGCCTCCTTCCGTCAGCTTCGAGACCTTAGCCCATCTGAGGACCAGGTCCCCTAGCAGAACGTCCTGGGATGGACATAGGCATTATAATACCTGGCGGTTCGCTATCGGTAGGCAGCCATCTTGAGCCATGCATGGTTGCGTACCTCCTCCATGAGGTCAAGGTTGGCTCACAGCTGGCTCGAGTTGTCCTCCCCATCATAAGACTCCGCTCGGGGACTCGGGATGCCAATCTCATAGGGATGACGGCTTTAGACCCAAAGATGAGGCTGAAGGGGGTTTCTTCGGTGGGAGCCCGCGGCATCGTGTGATAGGCCTATAGCACGTTGGGGAGCTCCTCCACCCATCTTCCTTTAAAGTCATCCAGCCGAGCTCTGAGCCCTTGAAGGGTGATGCAGTTTGTAACCTCAGCTACCTCGTTGGTTTGGGGATGACTGATGGAGGTGAACCGTTGATGGATGCCCAACTCGGCGCAGAATTCTCTGAAGGGAGCGTTGTCGAATTGCCGACCGTTGTCGGTGATGAAGGTATGCAGCAGTCCGAACCGACAGATTATAGATTTTCAGAAAAAGGATTTTACTTTGTTTTCGGTGATCTTAGCCAGCACCTCGGCCTCAACCCATTTGGTGAAGTGGTTGACGGCGACCAGCAGGAACCTACGCTGGCCCGAGGCCGGGAGGAATGGTCCCAGAATGTCCATCCCCCACTGAGTAAAAAGCCATGGGACTGCCAGGGGGTTCAGCTGAGAAGTCGGCTGCCACTGGATATTGGCATGTCATTGACAACCATCGCACCTTCGAACTAGCTCGGCGACGTCCTCTTTCATCGCCAGTAATATCATTAGCACAGGGCTTTGTATGCCAGTGCTCTGGCCCCCTGGTGACTCCCACAGATGCCTTCATGAATTTGTCGAAGGATGTAATCGGCTTCCATGGGGCCAACACTCTTAAGAATTGGGTACGAGAAGGACCTTCGGTAGAGCCGCCCGTCCATCATCAAAAATTTTGAAGCTCACCGCTTGAGCAGCCTAGCCTCAGTCGAGTCTTCAGGAAGGGTGCCATCGGTAAGATACCGGATGTAAGCATCCATCCAAGAAGGCTCCTGGGCGACCGATAGGGCCTCCTCTATAGCTTCGATGCTCGGAACTTCAGATGCTCCATGTACGTTCTTCCCAAAGCCCCATCGGCCGAAGTGGCCAAGCAGGGTAATGCATCAGCTCTAGCATTCTCACCCATGGGGATGTAATTGACACGAAAGTAAGAGAAAAGGAAGGCCTGGGATTGGACATTACTCGGGTAATCGGACATGGTGGGATCTCGGGCCTCATACTCCTCGGCAACTTGCTCGGAAACAAGTTGAGAGTCGATGAAAGCTCTGAGATGCCTCGCTCCGAGTTCTTCGGCCAGCTTCATTCCTGTTAGCAAGGCTTCATACTCCGTTTGGTTGTTAATGGTGAGGATGAGTCCGGCTCCACTCCCCTTTGAGTTAGACGCGCCATCCACATGCAGTATCCAATCATCTTCTCCCGCTTCGGTCATCTTGTCTAGGGACTCTGGGTGCGGTCCCTCCGGTTGCTCCTCGGCCCATGTGCACTCAATCCAAAAGTCGACTAACAGTTGGGACTTCATTGCTGACTTTAGCTGAAAGGATAGGTCAAACTCCCCTAGCTTGATGGCCCACTTCGCCAGTCGACCGGAGGTGTCAGGATGGGATAAGATCGTCCGAGGGCTGGTCCGCAAGCACCACAATAGGATGGGCTTGGAAATAAGGCCTAAAACGCTGAATGGACATGATCAGAACAAAGATGATCTTTTTGGTTCTGGAATACCTAGTCTATGCGTCATGAAGCACCTTGCTGGTGTAATAAACCGGCCTCTGCATCCCATCGACATCCATGCGGATGAGCACGGAGCTGATGGACTCGGGGGAAGCCGCGAGGTAGAGGAAAAGCTCCTCCCCGCCCCGCGAAGTGGATAGGAATTCTTTCAACTCCTCGAAGGCCTTCTGATACTCCTTTGTCCACTCAAAGCCATTGACCTTGAGCAGCGCCTTGAAGAAAGGCAGGCACCTCTCCGCCGACTTGAATAGGAAACGACTCAGGGCTGCCACCCTCCCAGTCAAGCATTGCACCTCCTTCTTGTTAGCTGGGGGTCTCATGTCAAGGATGACTCGGATCTTGTCGGAATTCGCCTCGATCCCTCACTGCGTCACCATGAAGCTCAGGAACTTGCCCGCTATAACCCCGAAGGTGCACTTGTGGGGGTTCAGCCTCATATGAAATTGGCGAAGATTGTTGAAAGTTTCCGCTAGGTCAGCAATATAGTCAGCGGTATGGATACTCTTGGTTAGCATATCGTTCACGCACACTTCCATGTTGCGCCCGATCTAGTCTTCAAAGACCTTGTTCATTAGCCTTTGATAGGTGGCCTCAGCATTCTTTAGCTCAAAGGGCATTACTTTAACAGTATATGCCCTTCTCAGTCACAAACGAAGTAGCTTCTTCGTTCGTCGGATCCATCTTGATTTGGTTGTACCCTGAGAAGACGTCCATAAAACTGAAGGTCTCGTGGCCGGATGTGGCATCCACCAGCTGATCGATCGAGGCAACGAAAAGCTATCCTTGGGGCATGCCTTATTAAGATCGATAAAGTCAACACACATCCTTCAGCTCCCGCTGGCCTTGCGAACCATGACTATGTTGGCTAGCCAGTCAGGGTAGTGGACCTCTCGAATGTGGCAGGTGGCCACCAGCTTGCGAACCTTCTCGTCAATGGCCTTCTACCGATCGGGGGCGAAAATCCTCTTTTTCTGCCGAACGGGTCAACATCCTGGGTTGATGTTCAGTTGATGGGTAATTACCTTCCCAGGTATACCCGGCATATCGGACGCTGACCATGCAAAGATGTCAGAATTGGCCTGCAGGAAAGCGAGAAGTTGGTCGCGTGCCTCTTCGACGAGTAGGGCTCCGATCTAGACAGTCCTCGCCTGGTCCTCTCCCGACGGGAAAGTTAGTAGATATTCGGCCGATTCCCTTCTCCTCTCCAAATCTTGAGGGTCGAGTGACTCTGGCGCCGGTGCAGCTGTCACCCTCTGAGGGCTGGGGGCCATGTGGTAACAGAGTGGCACTGGTTCCGCTCTCCCCGCATCTCCCCGACTCCTTTGCTGGTGGAAAACCTCACGAGCAGTCTCTTGGTAAAAATGACAGCGTCCAAGAGGTTCAGGCTGGGTCTATCGAGGATGGCGTTGTAGGCCAGGGGGATTCGAATAACCAGAAAATTCATGAAGACCGTGCTTTGACATGGTGGCATCCCGGCAATGATCGGGAGAGTGATCTCTCGCTCGACCCTTATGGAGTCTTCGGTGAAGCCCATCAGGGGTATGGTAATAGGTCAGAGGGAGTCAGGGGACAAGTCCATTTGAACAAAGGCATCATAACTCAAAACATCAACCAAGCTTCCATTATGAACTAAGATTCTATTTATAGGGTGCTTTGTGATCATTATTGACACGACGATGCTGTCATCATTGTTGTTAACCACCCTCTCTAAGTCCCTTTTAAAGAAGGAAATTACAGAATCTAATCCCTCATCCTCCCGTGGCCTCTTGGGAGCGCTGCCTACCCCCCAGAAATCATAGCCACTATTTTCTCGGTTGGGGTGTTTCGACGCTGACTTGAGATGACGGAGGTGCCGACGGGTCGGGCACACCCGGGTTTCCCCTCTAGATGAACTTTCCCAGATGGCCATGCTGGATAAGGTCCTCAATCGCCTTCTTTAGTTGGCGACAATCTTTGGTGTCGTGGTTATGGTCCCGATGGAAGCGACAGTAGAAATTTGTATTGCAGGGGTCCCTAGCTTCATGGAAGGAGGGTACTGAAGGTACGACTCGCCCTCGATCTCCATCAAAATGTGGGATATCGGGACGAGCAGAGGAATGAAGGGTCCCTCCCTGGGAGTGGCGCTCGCGGTCAGTTGTCTAATCGATGTGAAGGCTCGAGCCTCCTGGGTCAGGCCTCAGCAGGCTCGGGATGGGCTTGCTTCTTGCTGAAACCCCCGTCTGCCTCACGCTGAGAGGAGTTGGCTTCATCGGAGCGGATATACTTTTGCGCCCGGCTCAACAGCTCGGCGTAAGAGCCGGGCAGCTTTTTGTCAAGGGAGTAGGCGAAACGGAAGGGACGGAGCCCTCACTTTAAGGCCAGAGTGGCCACTGAGTCCTCGAGGTTGTAGACCTCAAGGGCAGCTTCTTTGAATCGGGCGATGAAGTCCCTCAGCTACTCGCTGCTCCTCTGCTGGACGAAGAACAAGCTGTCTACCACCCGCAGGATTTTCCAGCATGCATCGAAGTATGCCAAAAAGGCCCTTTCCAGCTGCCAAAAAAAGTTGATGCTGCGCAGCGGCAAGCAGAAGTACCACGCTCGGGCCGCTTTCCTTAGAGTGGCGGGAAAGGCGATGCAAAGAAGGGAGTCGATTGCCCCCTGGACCTGCATCAGGACCTTGTAACTCTTCAGGTGGTCTAGGAGGTCGGTGGTGTCGTCGTACGGGTCCAGCTGAGGGAGACAGAACCGGGTCGAGATCGGCTCCTCCATGATGCGGCAGAATAGCAGTGGACAGCTGTCGTAATCCGCCTTCGACCCATCTGAGAACTAGGTCTCCTGGCAAGAATGTTCTGGAACGGACATGAGCATTATAATACCTAGCAATTCATTGTCGGTAGGCGGCCATCCGGAGTCATGCTCGGTCATGTACCTCCTCCATAAGGTCAGGTTGGGTTGCAGCTGGTTCGAGTTGTCCTCCTCATCGTAAGACTTCGTCCGGGGGCTTGGGACGCCGATCTCCACAGGGATAATAGCCTCAGACCCAAAGACGAGGCTGAAGGAAGTCTCCCCCAGGAGCCCGCGGCGTTGTGTGGTAGGCCCATAACACATTGGGAAGTTCCTTCACCCACCTTCCTTTGAAGTCGTCCAATCGCGCTCTTAGTCCTTGAAGTATAATGCAATTTGTTACCTTGGCCGCGCTGTTGGTCTGAGGGAGACCAATAGAGGTGAACCGCTGATAAATGCCTAGCTCAGTGCAGAATCCTCTGAACGGTTCATTGTCGAACTGCCGATCGTTGTCGGTGATGAGGGTATGCGGTAGTCCGAACCGGCAGATTATAGACTTACAGAAAAAGGATCTCACTTTGCCCTCGGTGATCTTAGCTAGTGCCTCGGCCTCGATTCATTTGGTGAAGTCGTCGATGACCATCAACAGAAATTTGCGCTAGCCAGAGGCCAGGGAAAACGGTCCCAGGATATTCATTCCCACTAAGCAAAAGGCCATGGGGCTCAGCTAAGAGGTTGGCGGCCACTGGATGTTAGCATGTCGTTGGCAGCTGTTACACTTTCGAACTAGCTTGGCGGCGTTCTCCTTCATCGTCAGCCAATAGTACCTTTTTTTTTTCTTTTATGGTAAAAGCCCGAATGGTCAAGAAGTGTTCCGACGACGAGTCCTTACAGGGTCGTGCTCTCCTAAACTAACACCAGGTGTGTCATCATAAACAAACAAGCGGACGAAGGAGGGACAAGAGTTGTTCTGATGAGTACTTAACAGGGGCCATGCTCTCCTAAACAGACGCCAGCTCTATCATCGGGTGAGGAAGGAGGGAGGGGTTGGGGGTGGAAAAGCAGCAACAGTTCTCGTCATATGCTGCATGCATCATAGTGCTGCTTTTGCCGCTTGGTTGCATTAAAACTGTAAGAAATGTTATAAACTGAAACTGAACTAGTTGCGTTACTGGTATTTTTTTTTTAGCACTATTAGTCATGTCAATTATGCTTTTTCCCTGTATTTATTAGCTTGTGGCATGCTGGGGCATCAAGAGGAAGGTTTGTTTATTGTTTCTACCTTGGATCGGTGATAGAGCAACAGGCTGCTAGGCAATTATGGTAAGGAAAAGACTTTGTACGCCGCCCCCGGTGCAGCAAGGCTTACGTGGGCTGCACCGCCTTCTGATTGGTCCACGTGGCTCCTACATGGATGACCTGCCGGACGGTATGGCTCTGCTTTGATGTTACGTTCTGAACGTGACGATCATTTAAAACAGTTCACTTTTTTTTAAAATTAACGTGACGAAAATGCCCTTTCCCTATCCTAGCGCCATTTTACGTTGTATTTCATCTGTGCAAGAAGAACTCTCTTTCTTCCCCGGTCGAAAGAAAATATTTCAGCTTCGAGGCTAGAAAACCTGGCTACTGGAGTCTGTGTACAAAAACTTCTGGAGGAAATGTCATCCGCAGCACAAAGTAAAAAGTCTTTCCTCCAACTTCTTTCTAAAGCTCCTTTATTACACCAACAGTTTTTTCTGGTTAGAGTTAGTTAATGCGTGACCAAACCGTTTAATGCGCGGGTAACTTCCTTAGAACAAAATAGTTATGACATTCTGGGAGTCATAACTATTTTGTAAGCACGAATGTCATACTCTTTTAATGCAGCCCTTTTCCTCCATCCTAGCGCCAATTTATGTTGGATTTCATCTCTGCAAGATGAACTCTTTCTTCCCCTCCCTCGCTCTGAGAGTATGGATGCTAAGGAATCAGTTGAGCACGAACCTACGCCCTCACTTTGAAAGTCTGGTCGACAGAAAATATTTTAGCTTCGAGGCTGAAAAACCTAGCTATTGGAGTCTACTGGAGTCTTGAAATATAAAAGTTTATCCAATGAGTTTTTCCTTGCCAAAACCTTACGTAGTTCGCTTCTCTCTCTGAATTCGGCCAGGTCTGTAAGATGGGCCTCAGCTGCCTTCGTTATCTCTTCGTCAATTGCTTTTAAAAGGCTTTAATGACAGGAAAACAGAGAGAAAGTAGATGGAGGAAAAAAGGAGCATTTTAAAAGCAATTGACGAAGAGATAACGAAGGCAGACCTGGCCGAATTCAGAGAGAGAAGCGAACGTCTACGTGAGGTTTTGGCAAGGAAAAACTCATTGGATAAACTTTTATATTTGAAGACTCCAGTAGACTCTAGTAGCCAGGTTTTTCAGCCTCGAAGCTGAAATATTTCCTATCGACCGGACTTTCAGAGCGAGGGCGTAGGTTCGTGCTCAACTGAATTTCATCTGTGCAAGAACTCTCTTTCTTTCCCCCCTCACTCTGAGAGTCCGATGCTGCCCTTTCCCTCCATCCTAGCGCCAATTTATGTTGGATTTCATCTCTGCAAGAACTCTTTCTTTCCCTCCCTCGCTCTGAGAGTCCGGATGGTAAGGAATCCCCGCGACACCCTACTTTAAATTCGGCGTAAATCCTTCGCGACACCCCAGTGGAAAGTTCACGACACCCTAGCTTTAAGGCGACGACACCCGTCGTTAGAACTGACAATGGAGAGAATCCCCGCGACACCCGAGTTCAAATTCGGCCGAAAATCAATCGCGACACCCCAGTTGAAATCTCACGACACCCTAGCTCTAAGGAGACGACACCCGTGCTTAAAACTGACCAGGAGAGAATCCCAGCGACATCCTAGATCGAATTCGGCCGTAAATCCTTCGCGACACCCCAGTTGAAATCCCACGATACCCTAGCTTTAGGGCGACGACACCCCGTGCTTACAAATGACCACATAGAGAGTCCCCGGCGACACCCAAGTCGAATTCGGCCGAAAATCCTTCGCGACACCCCAGTCGAAATATCACGACACCCTAGCTTTAAGGCAACGACACCCGTCTTTAGAACTGACCACGGAGAGAATCCCCCGACACCCGGAGTTCAAATTCGGCCGAAAATCAATCGCGACACCCCAGTTGAAATCTCACGACACCCTAGCTCTAAGGAGACGACACCCGTGCTTAAAACTGACCACGGAGAGAATCCCAGCGACATCCTAGTTCGAATTCGCCGTAAATCCTTCGCGACACCCCAGTTGAAATCCCACGACACCCTAGCTTTAGGGCGACGACACCCGTGCTTACAAATGACCACATAGAGAGTCCCCGGCGACACCCTAGTCGAATTCGGCCGTAAATCCTTGCGACACCCCAGTGAAATATCACGACACCCTAGCTTTAAGGCAACGACACCCGTCTTAGAACTGACCACGGAGAGAATCCCCGCGACACCCTAGTTCTAATTCGGCCGAAAATCAATCGCGACACCCCAGTTGAAATCTCACGACACCCTAGCTCTAAGGAGACGACACCCGTGCTTAAAACTGACCACGGAGAGAATCCCAGCGACATCCTAGTTCGAATTCGGCCGTAAATCCTTCGCGACACCCCAGTTGAAATCCCACGACACCCTAGCTTTAGGGCGACGACACCCGTGCTTACAAATGACCACATAGAGAGTCCCGGCGACACCCTATCGAATTCGGCCGTAAATCCTTCGCGACACCCCAGTGAAATTCACGACACCCTAGCTTTAACGACACCCGTTAGAACTGACCACGGAGAGAATCCCCGCGACACCTAGTTCAAATTCGGCCGAAAATCAATCGCGACACCCCAGTTGAAATCTCACGACACCCTAGCTCTAAGGAGACGACACCCGTGCTTAAAACTGACCACGGAGAGAATCCCAGCGACATCCTAGTTCGAATTCGGCCGTAAATCCTTCGCGACACCCCAGTTGAAATCCCACGACACCCTAGCTTTAGGGCGACGACACCCGTGCTTACAAATGACCACATAGAGAGTCCCCGGCGACACCCTAGTCGAATTCGGCCGTAATCCTTCGCGACACCCCAGTGAAATATCACGACACCCTAGCTTTAAGGCAACGACACCCGTCTTTAGAACTGACCACGGAGAGAATCCCCCGACACCCTAGTTCTAATTCGGCCGAAAATTCGCGACACCCCAGTTGAAATCCACGACACCCTAGCTTTAGGGCGACGACACCCGTGCTTACAAATGACCACATAGAGAGTACCCGGCGACACCCTAATTGAATTCGGCCGTAAATCCTTCGCGACACCCCAGTTGAAATCTGACGACACCCTAGCTTTAAGGCGACGACACCCATGCTTGAACAAGGCGGGAATTTGACGTCACCCTAGTACTAATTCGACGACACCCTAGTAACTCAGCCATGCCATATTTTCGAGAAAAGTTGCTAAACGTGGGCAGTTCCTATGGGTTCGCGGGTCTCTGTGATGTGATCGTGGCGATCCGGGTGTCCTTTCGTATTTCTCTTAGGTCGGCATAAACCCTAGAAAAAGCACTCAATCGTCTGTTGCTCGAGAAGCCATCCTTTTGCTCAAGAAGCCATCCTTCGTCTCTTGCTCGAGAAGCCACTGGTCTCCTTTTCCCTCCTAAATTTGTACCATAGTTCATTCTTCCGTATACTTCATTCATGGAGATGAGTGCTTTCGTTTGTGGACGAAGACCGCGAACAAAGAAGAAGCAGACGGAGAAAATGGCGGAACAATGCAAGGACATGGTTCTTCGTTCGAATGAGGATGCGGCTCCTTCAGGTATGTTTATCACTATATTAAATATTATGACATTCTCTCTTAAAATTTCATGACAAGTATGTCTTCTGTCTTACCCCCTGTTTCAGTTGACAATAAAATTGTTCCAGTCCCCCCAGTGAAGGCTTCCCAGCTGTTTAAGAATAGCTGCAGGCCGGCAGTATACGTTCAGAAGGTTTGGAGGATGGGGTTCTCTAGACGGCATACAAAACTGATTCGAAGGACCCCATTTGGTGCCTTCGTCGACATGCAGACGTTCACAGACTGCTAGCAGACATCATAAGATGTCACAATGGAGGCGACGAGTTCATGTTTTGCGGAAAGCCAGTTCTATTCAGTGCCGACGAAGTCGCACTCATTCTGGGACTTCCAGCTCATGGGAAGAAGATCGACACGTCCAGCCAAATGTTCAACGGAAGGTTGTTCAGACGGTTTGGCCAGGGTTTAGATCTTCGCCAAGAAGGTTTGGAGAAGTTGATATTTCAACTCCGATCATCTAAAGTACAGGAGGATGTCGAGGACACCGTCCGACTTTGGATCGCATACATGTTGGCCATGTTTTTGGCTCCAAAGTCTAATCAGAGATGTCCACGGTATCTCATCCAGCACTTGGATGACTTAAGTCAACTGGGTAGCATCGACTGGGCTTCGGCACTGAAGGAGTTGATTGTTCTGGCTCTCCCAGAAATAGCTGCTTGCTTGCGTTCCGAGGAGCCGGTGCACTCAAAGAATGCAAAAAAAGGAGGCAGCCTACCTTGTTCGGATGCTCGGCAGCACTGGTGGTAAGGATTATTGAGACACATAATTAGTGTTGAGAGTAAATTTTTTTTGTAATATTACTTTATTTAATATCCAAAAAAATATCATGTTCAGGCGTGGTTCCTCGAGCATACATCAATGCGAGAGCCAGCATACCCTGATAAACGGCCCCGGCTGTTGAAGTGGTATGACCACCAAATGAAGATCCAATCGGTTCGGGTTGCCGACTTGCAGCCTCACGACTTGGTAATCTAGTTCATTGCTCCATTGCTCTGACCATTTTTTTCAACTTAATGCGTCAATATGTTCACTTAATATTAATTTGTTATCATCTTGCGTTGCAGATGGAGGGAGCTACTGTACCATTGCCAGAAGAGCGCTGGCTTCTCCCTCAGCAGAATGTTGCATCCCCCCTCAACCAACAGATACCTGCGCCCCTCAACCAACGGATAGCTGCGCAGGATGCGCCGAGTTGAGGACTGAATTGGAGTGCGTTAAGGATCAACTCGACGATGTCAGGCACAGGCTGTCCATTGCTGAGAGCCTCCTCAATTCACTGGTCAGAAAGGAAAGTAATGCAATAAATGAGGAGGACAAGGGAGACGAGAAAACAGAGAAGGTGCATTCCCTGGAGTTGGTCCTCCGCGAGCCTGGTAACGTAAATAGTGAGGAGAAGAAGATGGAGGAGGACCATTCATCCGAGTTTCCAATTGAGACAGGGAATGCAAAAGCAGAGGAGAAGAGATTGGAGGGGGATTCATTGGCTGATAAAACAGAGCAGGGGAATGAAAATAAAGAAGAGTCCATATCCGATAATAAACTTGGCACCCCTGCGCCAAAGGATGACAATATGGACTTAGAAATAATTGGAGTGCCTTCGCTTGTTAGGAGGATTAAAAAAGAGCCGAGGAAGCGTAAGGCATCCACGGTCGTCGGCGAATGTTATGAGACAACCCGACCTAAAAAGTCGGTGAAGACAGTGGGCACGTCAAAGCCCAACACAACGGTCGAAGATGACCAAATAATTATTCAAAATTTTTTGAGCGAGCGACAAACCGACGAGATCGTCTACACAAATATGTTTTCTGGCGTTGCAACAAGAAAAAATCTTCAAGATCTCATTAACAATGAAATGATAATAGATGATGTAAGTATATCAAGGAACATGTTCTAGTTGTTGATTTTAGAATTATATTAATCGTTTTACATTCCATTGGCAGATAATTGATTGCGGCCAGGAGTTTCTGATGCGCAACTGGGCAGAGCATCCTGACCGATACCATAAGTGCATAATTGCATCAGTTTTCGTATCTGCTCTATGTCTGACTTCCTCATCACCTGCTCATGAACTTGCTGGAACATCTGGGGCTGCGATATTTGACAATGTATCGGATGAAGATAAGGCCCAATTCCGGTTTCTTTTCACCATTATAAACTCTGATAACTCGCACTGGCATTTGGTTGCTGTCGACATGGAAAGAAAGGTGTTCATGCACCTGAATTCATTGAAACGCAACCCGAAGTACAAGGCCAATGCAAGGAAATGGCATACAATTCTAGGCCACATATTCCATATCTACTGCGATAAGAAGGAAGCGATGGATTGGCCGATGGAAGATATTTCGGATTGCCCAAGCCAACCGACCGGATCGCTGGATTGCGGCCTATACTGTCTGAGATACATGGAATGTCTTGCTCGACGGGACAATCCTGATATGAAGATGGATTTCATGGATGAGGAAGTCAGAGATTACCGGCGACACTTAGCTGCGACGATATTGAGAGAGGGCCTGAACAAAAAGATTAGCGACATTGTCGAAAAATGTTCTTAATTTTTTTATTCTTCTTTGAATGAAAATTGAATGTAATTTATTCATATTAACACTGATTAATATTTAATGCAAATGCACAAATTTTATATTGCGAGCAGGAGTGTCCTCGATGTATTCATATGTTTGCCTTCGTATGTTTCGCCTTTCGGGTGTGCTAGGGTGTCGTTTGCCAAGAGCTGGGGTGTCGTCGCGCTAAAATCTTCGGTGTCGGTTCGCGAGTACTGGGATGTCTCGTATGTTTCCGCCTTTCGGGTGTCGCCGCGCAAGAGCTAGGGTGTCGTTTGCCAAGAGCTGGGGTGTCGTCGCGCTAAAATCTT
>UESW01004894.1:519352-580061 GCA_900491605.1 Calamus simplicifolius | reverse complement strand
AGGACCCTCGAGAGGCCCGTCAAATGTCGAGTTTCTTCAACTGGCTCTTGCTAAGTGTTGCGGCCAAATCATCTGTGATGAACGTCGAGCAGGTTAGGATCACCGTGTGCGCAGAGGTCACCGTCTTCCTTTAGGAACCTACAAAAGTCCCGGGCCGGTGGTTCCGGCGGGACCCTCCGACGCCCAAGTTAGTGAGTCGCCGAACAGGGATATTTTTATGAAGTGTTTTTTTTTGGTGGAGTTCCAGAAAACGAGAGAGAGAGAGTCCTCTTGCATGGAGCTCGGGTCCTCTTTTTTATACATGTTGGGGATCCCGTTTGCCTCGGTTCGTTGGAACCGGCGAATCGAGTTCGTTGCGATGTTTCCTCTAACGACAAGTTGTTGGACCGTTGCTGGATAGGGGCCGCTGATAGCGGTAACTGCGGATCAGGTTGACCTCGTCCGTGATCTTGGTAAGAGAGATATTCGGCAGCAGACCTTAGATCGCGGGCCCCGTTGCCTAGGGCTAATCCTTGCATGAAGGCTGACATTGAATGCTTGGTGCCAACACGTAGTTGGTCTTTTGATGCCAACGCTGGGAGCCCGGCACTGGAGGCTGGCTCTGAGACCGATGCTGGAGGCCGGCTCAGGATGGCCGACACTGGACGGCCGACGCTGGTGGCCAACGTCGGAGGCCGGCTCTGGATGGCCGACGCTGGAGCCCGGCGCTGGAGACCGCTTCTAAGACCGACGCTGGAGATCGGCTCCGAAGACCGACGCTGGAGGCCAGCTCATAATGGCCGACGCTGGAGGCCGGCTCTGGGTGGCCGACGCTGGGGCCCGGCGCTGGAGACCGGCTTTCTAAGACCGACGCTGGAGATCGGCTCCGAAGACCGACGCTGAAGTCGCTCAGAATGGCCGACGCTGGATGGCCGACGCTGGAGCCCGACGCTGGAGATCGGCTCCGAAACCGACGTTGGAGGCCCAGCTCAGGATGGCCGACGCTGGAGATCGGCTCCGAAGACCGACGCTAGAGGCCAGCTCAGAAGGCCGACGCTGGAGGCCGGCTCTGGATGGCCGACGCTGGAGTCCTTGGGTTTTGTTGTCACATCATTGCTTTCGAAAATCGTGTGGGAGATAATATCACCCCAGGGAAACCGCCAACCGTATCAGATGCCCCCCCGCCCCTGATGGGTGAGCGTTTATTACCCGCAAAAGGGGTGTGGATATCCTCCAGGTGGCCGGTTTCCGCATCAGCCTTTCGCCTTTGTTGGGATTGGGGAGGATTTCCCTTGGGCAGTGCTATGAAAAGGCAGAGATATATTGCGATAAGGTGAACGCCCCTTTTGCATTGGCGGTCTTTTCGAACTTGCCGTATTGGCAGGTCATTGAACGCCTCCCAACTGAAGACGGACGCGTGGATGGATCGAACGGTTGGGGGGTGTCTCGAAACGGGGTAATGATGACCAATTGCTCTTATCTTCCATCTTCTCCCCTTCTTCCGCCATTGCCCCTTTCGAGTCTGCTAGCGCCTGCCTCTCGTTCTTTCTCCCCGTACTGTCCTTGGCTCGCGTTTCTCTTCTCAGGTTAGTTCCCATGACTTCTCTCCTTCCTGTTCCATTTCCGGTTCTTGGGGGGGTTCCCCCCATCCTTCCCAACCTTCTGAGTCCGAGTCCATCCAATGGTCCACCTCATCTTCTAATCATTCGCCGGAGCCTCGACCAGTCACTCGTCCCCCGTCCGGGATTCGTCCCCGCGGGCGAGCTTCCATCGGGCGCGTCCGGCAGTTGCCGGTCCTTCTAGGGTTACCAAGAGTCCCCGAAGGGACTGCGTCATCCCTGTCTGCCCAGGACATTGCAAACCTAAGGGCCAGGTACGGTTTTCCTCCGAACCTTAATCTGTTTGTTCCTACCCCTAATGACAGGGTAACCTCTTCCCGTTCCGGAAGGGTCGCCTTGTACGGGGCCTTTTTTAAGGCTGGGCTCCGGTTGCCGATCCACCCCTTCATTCTTAACCTTCTGGATCGGTACTCCTTGACCCCATCCCAACTAGTTCCCAATTCCTTTCGAACAATCGTTGGTTTTTAGTACTCTGCCATCTGCAAGGTATAGAGGCTAGCATTTCTTTGTTCCGCAGTTCTATACCCTGCGCAAACAGTCAGGGTGGTGGTCTTTCACTCCTAGATCCAATAGGATCCTTAGACTGTGTCTTCCTTCCTCCGTTAAAGGGTGGAAGGACAAATTTTCTTCGCGGACATCGGCGGGGTTCGTGGAAGCTGGGGGATACCCAATATCGATGCCAATAGGGACTCTCCATCCTTCCACGAGACCGGATGGCGTTCGGGCAGCTCTTGACTGCCGATATTCCTAAATGTAATAAGCTGATAGCCAAGGAGAATCTCATCGTGCCGGCCTAATTCCCTCGGGGGGTGAGCACTGCTACCGCCTCTCTTCTCCTCTGTTTCTCTCTTTCTTTCTTTTTTTTTTTTTTTTTTTTTTTAACTATCCCTTGTTTGTGTAGGGATGGCGCCACGCCGCATAAGCTTAACGGGTGGCTGCCAAGAAGAGGAAGGCCGCGGAGGCTGCGCCCCCTGCCGGAGAAGGGCTGCTGCCAAAATTCCTAGGAGGGCCGACGCCGGGGTGGCTGACACCAAGGGACCACAGTCGTGAAGGCCCCACGGGCCAAGGTTCTGAAGAAGGGCGGCCCCAAAAGGGCCGACACTAAGGGGCCGATGCTCAGGAGGCCAAGACGGTGGGACCCGCGCGCATAGGCGAGGTGCTCAGCCCCAAGCCGAGAATCCGTCACGGAAGCGCGGCGAAGGCGGGGCCGGTAAGGAGTGGAGCAAGTCCGCCGGCGAGGGAATCTCCAGCTCCGGCTCCGGTCATTTTAATTGAGTTATCTCCTGATGGGAAGACGCCGTCTCCCATGCCTAAAGAGGCGGATAAAGCTCCGGCGGCAAATGGCGGCAACTCCAGTCACTACCCTGCCCCCTCCAGGGGTGACAGCCGAAGCACCTCTGCCCGCTAAGAGCGGAGGCGGCAGGCTCCGAGGCGGAATCAGCTCCGTGGGTCCGACGCCCAGGGAAGGGAGGAGTATCGACCCTTCCCTCCAATCACTGCTGGCCAACCATAGCCGCTGGGCTACACGGGTCATAGAGGAAGCTTCAGTGGAGGAGATGCAAGAATACCTCCGAGGTCGAGGGTGTGTTACCTTCTTTCGTGAAGCTCGGTGGCGCACCTCTGGGTGAGTTTGTGTAGTCTTTTCCTTTGCTTCCTTTTTCTTTCCTTATATCTGAGTATTTTTTTCCAGGCCTTGAATTCTCTCATCGCCCTTAAAGATCTTTGGACTCTGAGTGACACTGCCATTGAACAAGTACAGCAGGAAATGGTCTCCCTTCAAGCCAAAGCAGAAAGGGCGGCGATGGCTCTAGAGGACACTCGGGCCACCTTGAAGGGCGAAGTCGAGGTTATTCGGCTTAGGGCTGAAAAGGCCGAATACGCGCTGGAAGTTGCCCAGCGTCGTGCCGCCAATGAGCTGGACAATGCTCAAGTGGCGGAGGAGAAACAAAGAGTGGCGGAGGAGAACCTGAAGGCGGCGGAACAAGAGGTATGTGTTTAAAGACTCAACTGAGTTCTGCCTCCGCCGAGGCCAATGCAGCCGTACTAAAATCGCGGATTGGAGGCGGCAGTGGCGGAGGCCCAGAGGAGGGCCTCGAGGCGGAAAAGAAGGGGGCCGACGCCATAGAGGATTATAAGAAATCCGAAGCCTTGATGACGAGGTAGCTGAGTCAGCGGCGTAGCTTATGACGCCGGCTTCCAAGATTGTAAAAAGAAAATCCAGGAGCTTTACGACCTGGAGGATATCGAGGAGCTGAAGCCCGACGACGTCCCCGAGGATGACGCCCCGCCTTCGGACGGCCATTACAGCTTTTATTTTTGTTTTTCTTGTATCGATTGTGCCCGACCTGGGTCGGCAATTTTGTAAACTTCGCTATCAATGAATATTTTTCGTCCCTCCAACTATAATCGACTTCATTTGTTCGAATTGCTGTGAACTGCCAGTCGATAGGAATATGTACGATAGGTTACGCCAAATAGGACCGTGAGTCGCGACGCTAAGTGTTGACGCTGGTCGCCGATCTTTGCCAACGCGGAGTTGGTCCTTTGATCGCCGGAGCGGATCGTCTTTTATGCCGACGCTGGGCGCCGGTCTTGGGTGCCAACGCGGAGTTGGTCTTTGAGTGCCGGAGCGGATCCGGTCTTCTGTGCCGACGCTGGGCGCCGGTCTTGGGTGCCAACGCGGAGTTGGTCTTTGAGTGCCGGAGCGGATCCGGTCTGTGCCGACGCTGGGCGCCGGTCTTGGGTGCCAATGCGGAGTTGGTCTTTGAGTGCCGGAGCGGATCCGGTCTTCTGTGCCGACGCTGGGCGCCGGTCTTGGGTGCCAACGCGGAGTTGGTCTTTGAGTGCCGGAGCGGATCCGGTCTTCTGTGCCGACGCTGGGCGCCGGTCTTGGGTGCCAACGCGGAGTTGGTCTTTGAGTGCCGGAGCGGATCCGGTCTTCTGCCGACGCTGGGCGCCGGTCTTGGGTGCCAACGCGGAGTTGGTCTTTAGTGCCGGAGCGGATCCGGTCTTCTGTGCCGACGCTGGGCGCCGGTCTTGGGTGCCAACGCGGAGTTGGTCTTTAAGTGCCGGAGCGGATCCGGTCTTCTGTCCCGACGCTGGGCGCCGTCTTGGGTGCCAACGCGGAGTTGGTCTTTGAGTGCCGGAGCGGATCCGGTCTTTGTGCCGACGCTGGGCGCCGGTCTTGGGTGCCAATGCGGAGTTGGTCTTTGAGTGCCGGAGCGGATCCGGTCTTCTGTGCCGACGTTGGGCGCCGGTCTTGGGTGCCAACGCGGAGTTGGTCTTTGAGTGCCGGAGCGGATCCGGTCTTTTGCCGACGCTGGGCGCCGGTCTTGGGTGCCAACGCGGAGTTGGTCTTTGAGTGCCGGAGCGGATCCGGTCTTTGTGCCGATGCTGGGCGCCGGTCTTGGGTGCCAACGCGGAGTTGGTCTTTGAGTGCCGGAGCGGATCCGGTCTTTGTGCCGACGCTGGGCGCCGGTCTTGGGTGCCAACGCGGAGTTGGTCTTTGAGTGCCAGAGCGGATCCGGTCTTCTGTGCCGACGCTGGGCGCCGGTCTTGGGTGCCAACGCGGAGTTGGTCTTTGAGTGCCGGAGCGGATCCGGTCTTTGTGCCGACGCTGGGCGCCGGTCTTGGGTGCCAACGCGGAGTTGGTCTTTGCTAAGCATACTCATAAGAATGTTTATTATTCATGCATCAAACAAATTCAAATTGATAGAGTTTTATTGATAGTACCGGCGTAAATTGTCGGCATTCCAAGTTCGAGGAAGCAATTTCCCGTCTAATTCTTCGACTTTATACGCCCCATGGTGGAGTCTCCTTGACACGGTATGGTCCTTCCCATTTTGGTGCCAGCTTGCCCCCTTCCGTCGGCTTTGATACTTCAGCTCTTCGTAGGACAAGGTCTCCTGGCCGGAACGTCTTGGGTCGCACCCGAGAGTTGTAGTGTTTGGCCACTCGCTGACGGAACGCTGCCATACGAAGTTGCGCTTGATCTCGCAATTCTTCTATTAAATCCAGATCAGCCCTCAGCTGGTTTGAGTTGCTTTCTTCGCGGTATAACTCCGTCCGGGGACTGGGGATTCCTATTTCCACGGGGATGACCGCCTCGGTCCCGAAGACCAGGCTGAAAGGAGTTTCCCCCGTGGGTGCTCGTGGTGTCGTGTGATAGGCCCACAGCACACTGGAAAGTTCTTCCACCCAGCGCCCTTTGCAGCTATCTAGCCGAGCCCTGAGCCCTTGGAGGATGATGCGATTAGTTACTCTGCAGCGCCGTTGGTTTGAGGATGCCCTACAGATGTGAATCGGTGACAGATGCCCAGGCCCTCACAGAATTCCCGGAAGGCCGTGTTATCAAACTGTCGGCCATTGTCTGTAACTAGGGTGTGTGGTAACCCGAACCGGCACACCACGGATTTCCAGAAGAAAGCCCTTACTTTGGCTTCTGTGATCTTAGCGAGAGCTTCCGCCTCGATCCATTTAGTAAATGATCGACGGCACAACTAAGAACTTACGTTGTCCGGAGGCAGGAGGGAAAGGCCCCAGGATGTCCATGCCCCACTGTGCGAAGGGCCACGGTGCAGCTAGAGGGGTTAGCTGAGACGCCGGTTGATGTTGGACGTTGGCATGACGCTGGCAGCTGTCACATCTTTTAACAAGTCAGATGCGTCCTCTTTCATTGTCAACCAATAATACCCCTGACGTAGAGCTTTATATGCAAGAGCCCTGCCCCCCAGATGGCTTCCGCATATCCCCTCGTGTATCTCCCGCAAAATATAGTTGGCGTCGGTGGGACCGACACACCTGAGGATAGGGTATGAGAATGACCTTCGGTAGAGCTTTCCCTCCATAAGGAAGAACTTCGGGGCTCGTCTTTTGAGTTTTTTAGCTTCGGCAAGGTCTTCTGGAGGATGCCCCTAGTAAGTATTGAACATAGGCGTCCATCCAGGAGGGCTCCTGCTCCACTGGTAAAGTTTCTCTTGGTACATCAATGCTCGGGGCTTCTAAGTGCTCCACATAAGCCTTTCCCAACATCCCATCAGCTGAGGCAGCGAGATGGGATAGGGCGTCAGCTCTAGCATTCTCTTGTCGAGGAATGTAGCTGACGCTGAAGTGAGTGAATGGGAAACCATGAGTATACCGCGTCTAAGTAACGGGCCATGATGGGATCCTTTGCCTCGTACTCCTTGGTAATCTGGCCGGCAACCAGTTGGGAGTCGGTAAAAGCTCTAAGGCGTTTCACCCCAAGCTCTCGAGCCAAGTCTACTCCGGATAACAAAGCTCATATTCCGCCTAATTATTAGTGGCTGGAAAGAGGAAACGAAGTGCACACTCGGCCACCACCCCATCCGAGTTGGCCAAGATGAGGCCTGCTCCGCTCCCTTGAGAGTTCGATGCCCCATCCACGTGAAGGACCCACTCATCATCACTGGTTTCAAGGGGTTGAGTGGCCGTCGGAAGTTCTTTAGGTGCTCTGTTCCCCAAGTACATTCGACCAAAAATCTGCCAAGACTTGGGACTTCATGGCCGAACGAGGGCGGAAAGGCAGATCAAACTCCCCCAGCTTGAGGGCCCACTTGGCCAGCCGGCCGGAAGTATCCGGACGAGCCAGAACTGCTTTAGAGGCTGGTCAGTGACCACCGCGATCGGGTGGGCTTGGAAGTATGGCCGCAGACGCTGGGCGACACGATTAATGCAAAATGATCTTTTCCATGTTTGAGTATCGAGTCTCAGCATCATGAAGCACCTTACTCGTATAGTATTAGCCTTTGTGTGCCATCAGTGTCCACACGGCCAGCACGGAGCTGACAGCTCAGGAGAGGCTGCGAGGTACAGAAGGAGTTCTTCTCCTCGTCGGCTTGGCTAGCAGTGGCGGGGTAGATAGGAATGTCTTTAACCCTTCGAACGCCTCCTGGCATTCTTTCGTCCACTCGAACTTATTGATTCTGCGAAGCGCCTTGAAGAAAGGCAAACACCTTTCCGCTGACTTGGATAGGAAGCGGCTTAAGGCGGCTATTCTTCCTGTCAAGCGTTGTACTTCCTTCTTATTGGCGGGGGGCCTCATGTCCAAGATGGCTTGGACTTTGTCTGGGTTTGCTTCAATCCCTCTCGGGTCACCATGAAACCCAAAAACTTTCCAGCCGTTACTCCGAATGCACACTTGCGAGGGTTCAGCTTCATCTGATATCGACGAAGATTGTCAAAAGTTTCTGCCAGATCCGCGATGTGGTCGACGGCATGAACGCTTTTCGTCAGCATGTCATCCACGTATACTTCCATATTACGCCCTATCTGACCTTCAAAGACCTTGTTCATCAGCCTCTGGTAAGTAGCCCCCGCATTCTTTAACCCGAAAGGCATCACCTTGTAGCAATAGACCCTTTTCGGTTATGAAGGAGGTAGCTTCTTCATCCTCCGATTCATCCGGATCTGGTTGTATCCGAGAAAGCATCCATGAAGCTGAGAACCTCATGGCCGGATGTAGCATCCACCAATTGATCGATTCGAGGTAGGGGAAAGCTATCTTTGGGGCACGCCTTGTTGAGGTCGGTGAAATCTACACACATCTCCAGCTTCCGTTGGCCTTGCGGACTAGCACCACATTAGCTAGCCATTCGGGTAGTGGACTTCCCGAATGTGGCGCAGCCATAAGCTTGCGGATCTCCTCGTCGATAGCTTTTTGTCTGTCTGGAGCGAAGTTTCTCTTCTTCTGTCGGACTGGCCGACACTCTGGCTTGAGGTTAAGCCGATGGGTAATTACTTCTTCAGGGACGCCTGGCATGTCGGAGGAAGACCATGCGAAGACGTCAGCGTTGGCACGCAGGAAAGCAAGGAGTTGATGGCGTGCCTCTTCTGGGAGTGATGCCCCCAGCTGAACAGTCTTGCCGGGTCGTCCAAGGGGAGGGTTAGAAGGTGCTCTGCCGGCTCTCCCCCTTCTTCCCAACTCCCTAGGATCGAGCGACTCAGAGGCTGTCGCTGACTCTCGTTCAGCGGACTGGGCGACAGATGATAGCAGGGCGGAAGTGGGCTTTGCTCCCCCTTCATTTCTCCGATCCCTTCGTTGGTAGGGAACCTTACTAACAGTCTCTTGGTGGAGATCACGGCATCCAGCAGGTTCAGCCCCGGTCTTCCCAGATGGCGTTATAAGCCAGCGGGACCCGGACCACCAGGAAATTGACCACTGTACTCTGACATGGAGGAGTTCCAGCCGTGACCGGGAGAGCAATTTCGCCTTCGACGTTCACTGAGTCTCCCGTGAAGCCCATTAGTGGTGTGGCAACGGGTCGGAGCAAGGACCTTGATAAGTTCATCCGAACAAAAGCCTCGTAACTCAAGACATCCACAGAGCTCCCACTATCAATTAAAATTCTTTTTACAGGGTGTTTAGCTATAGTCATAGAACCACGACGCTGTCGTCGTGTTTATTAACTACCCCATCTAGATCCTTTCCGAAGAAAGGTATTACAGAGTCTATTCCCTCGCGCGCCTCTTCGAACCACCATCCGCTCCCCAAGAGATCATAGCTATGGTCTTTTCAGTTGGGGTATTATCCATGCCAGCCGGGCGACCTGGAGGCACGCGGGGCCCATCGCGGGGAGATTTCCCCTTCGAACAAACTTGCCCAGGTGGCCTTGCTGAACCAAATCCTCAATGGCCTTTTTTAGATGGCGGCAGTCTTCGGTGTCGTGGCCGTAGTCGGTGGTATCGGCAGTAAAACTCCTTGTTGCGAGTGCCCCCGGACTTCAAGGGAGCCGGACGCTTAAAATATGGTTCCTCCTCGATCTCCAGCAGGATGTGAGAGATGGGAGCCATGAGGGGAGTGAACTGCTCTTTAGGAACCAGCGCCTGTGGTCGGCGATCCGAGCGTCGTGGGGGCTCGGGTTTCCGAGGTTGAGCGCCGGCGCGGTCAGAAGGTGGTGGTTTGCTACTGGGGTTCTTGTTAACCTCCCTTCTGGAAGAGTCTGCTTCGTCAGCGCGGATGTACTTCTGTGCTCGGCTTAGAAGTTCAGCGTAGGACGCGGAGGCTTCTTATCCAGGGAGTAAAATCTGGATGGACGAAGTCCTCTCTTCAGGGCCAAGGTGGCTACGGAGTCTTCCAGGTTGTACACCTCCAGCGCTGCTTCTTTAAATCGAGCGACGAAATCCTTTAAGGTCTCGCCACTCTTCTGCTGGACAGCAAAAAGGCTATCGGCAACTCGTGGGATCTTTCGACAGGCATCAAATGAGCCAGGAAGGATCGCTCAAGTTGCCGAAATGAGTTGATGCTGCGTGGGCCAGACGGGAGTACCACGCGCGTGCCGCCTTGCGGAGCGTGGCCGGGAAGGCGACGCACAACAGGAGTCCGTCGCTCCCTGGACCTGCATGAGACTTTGTAGCTTTCCAGATGGTCCAGGGGGTCCGTCGTTCCCGTCATATGGTCCAATTGGGGGAGACGAACCGGGGGGGGACCGGTTCCTCCATAATATGGCGAGAAAGCGGGGGGCGACGCTCATACTCCGCCGCATATGGATCAGCGATCCGACGGGTGAGTTCGTCCAACCGCCGATGGTACTCGTCAAGCCTTTGTTCGGCCCGACGGGTGGTTTTTCGGGGAGTATCACCTCGGTATGAGTCGGAGGAAGGAGATCGCCGGCGCACCGAACGCGCCTGCTTGAATTCTTTTTCTTCCAGTCGGTGATGGGAACGACCGGAGCGGCAGGAGGGAGACCGTCGTCGCTTCGAGGTCCCTTGGTGATGAGGTTCGGGGGACGAGCGGTGGGAGATCTCAGGCGGGGTCCCCCCTTGGTGAGATTGAACTGTTCCTCGCACCCCTTCATCCATCGCAGGGGGTTGAGTCAGCAGCCACATGACGCTCTTGCAACCCCCGGACCATCGTTGTCAGATCCTGGACCTGACGGGCTAGAATATCCAGCCGGTCGAGCAATTTGTCTGTCGAGGGGTGGAGCAGGGGGTTCGGCCTCCGAATGTTCAGCTCGCGGGATGTGCCCGGCGGCCCGGCTGGAGGAGGCTTCTTGCGCTCGCGTAGTCACCATTGCTTCCTTTGCAAAATCAGAGGGGTTTCTCGTGTGATCCCCTTCCTGGCGCGCCAATCTGTTGCGGCCAAATCACCTGTGATGAACGTCGAGCAGGTTAGGATCACCGTGTGCGCAGAGGTCACCGTCTTCCTTCAGAACCTGCAAAAAGTCCCGGGCCGGTGGTTCCGACGGGGATCCTCCGACGCCCAAGTTAGTGAGTCGCCGAACAGGGATATTTTTATGAAGTGGTTTTTTTTTTTGGTGGAAGTTCCAGAAAACGAGAGAGAGAGAGTCCTCTTGCATGGAGCTCGGGTCCTCTTTTTTATACCTGTTGGGGATCCCGTTTGCCTCGGTTCGTTGGAACCGGCGAATCGAGTTCGTTGCGATGTTTCCTCTAACGACAAGTTGTTGGACCGTTGTGGATAGGGGCCGCTGATAGCGGTAACTGCGGATCAGGTTGACCCTCGTCCGTGATCTTGGTAAGAGAGATATTCGGCAGCAGACCTTAGATCGCGGGGCCGTTGCCTAGGGCTAATCCTTGCATGAAGGCCGACATTGAATGCTTGGTGCCAACACGTAGTTGGTCTTTGATGCCGACGCTGGGAGCCCAGCACTGGAGGCTGGCTCTGGAGACCGACGCTGGAGGCCGGCTCAGGATGGCCGACACTGGACGACCGACGCTGGATGGCCAACGTCGAAGGCCGGCTCTGGATGGCCGACGCTGGAGCCCGGCGCGGAGACCGGCTTCTAAGACCGACGCTGGAGATCGGCTCCGAAGACCGACGCTGGAGGCCAGCTCATAATGGCCGACGCTGGAGGCCGGCTCTGGGTGGCCGACGCTGGGGCCCGGCGCTGGAGACCGGCTTCTAAGACGACGCTGGAGATCGGCTCCGAAGACCGACGCTGAAGGCCGGCTCAGAATGGCCGACGCTGGATGGCCGATGCTGGATCGGCTCCGAAGATCGACGTTGGAGGCCGGCTCAGGATGGCCGACGCTGGAGATCGGCTCCGAAGACCGACGCTGGAGGCCAGCTCAGAATGGCCGACGCTGGAGGCCGGCTCTGGATGGCCGACGCTGGAGTCCTGGGTTTTGTTGTCACATCATTGCTTTCGAAAATCGTGTGGGAGATAATATCCCCAGGGAAACCGCCAACCGTATCACTAAGCATCTGTGTCGGAGGGGCCGTCAGCTTGACCCTAGTGGTCTGGGTTCAGAACGAGAGAGGGTGGGATCGGGGATTTGGGATTTCCACAGGTGCCATGTTTGCAGCACTAGTAGTGTTCCTCGCTGGTGTGCCAAGGTATCGGATAGCCATCATTCGAGGAACTAATGCACTCCTCGAAATTATTCAGGTGCATGTGGAACTTCTCCAAATTAATCATCCTCTTCTATTTACTCGGTTTAAATTTCAAGTTATGAAGAAATATAATTACGTACTCGAACTCAAAAACGTTAAAGTGATCATGGAACAAGTCAACAGCGTGTCTATATATGAAATGGGCTTCAAGCACCACCCTACTTTGGCCATTGCTCCTCATTTTGACCAAGCAAGAGCTGCAAGACCATATCTATGTTCTCCAGGTTTACGTGGCAGCATTCAGGAATAGGAATCTTGACCTCCCTGAGGATCCTGTGCAGCTTTATGAAATCGATAGAACGAAAGAACCACTTGGAGAAGTAGAATTCCTTCCTCACAGAGACAAATTCAGGTCTTGTTCTTCTTTTTCTTTAATTTTTTTCCTTAAAAATTCTGCACATAATCTCCTTAATTAATTATTTCGAAGTACAACGGACAGTCATCCAGTTTAAAGTTGAGGCTCAAAATTTGCATCAGTATCTTTATTTATGAATTGAGCTCGTTTGGAATAGGATGAGAACATTCATTTTTATTAATTTACATTATTATGTACATCAGAATTTATTTCGATTTACAGAAGTTTGACCGTAAAATGGTTTGGATTCATACTATATATAGAGAGCATTTGGATAAATCTCAATCTGTAGCTGTTCATGATTCTTTAATTTAGCAGATTAGGTAACTATGGTGCTAGAATATCCTTTTGATAGAAAAAATATCAAGTAAATAAAACAACTACAAACAATCAACTTTTCCACAGTAGAAATAAAACCCCTACTAACTAAATACTAATAGTATTCCTTCAAGAGCTCTTCAATAACGTCATAAACTTCTTGCATGAAAAATTCTACTGATCAGGTTCTTGGATAAAGCCGCAATTCGGACCTCCATCACCGATCACACCACTGCACCGAGCCCGTGGAGGCTGTGCCGAGTCACCCAGGTGGAGAACGCCAAGACCATCCTCGGGATGATCCCCATCTTCTGCAGCACCATCATCATGAGCACTTGCCTGGCACAGCTGCAGACCTTCTCCGTCCAGCAGGGCACCACCATGGACGTACACCCGCATCACCGCCAAATTCCACATCCCTCCTGCGAGCCTTCCCATCATCCCCGTCTCCTTCATGATCATCCTCATCCCCCTCTACGACCGCCTCTTCGTCCCTTCGTCCGGCGCATCACCGGACTCACTACGGGCATCTCCCACTTCCAACGAATCGGCGTCAGCCTCGTGCTCTCATGCGTGTCCATGGCCACGGCCGCAATCGTGGAGGTGAAGCGCAAGAACGCCGCCGATAGCCATGGGATGCTCGACGCCCTCCCGGTGCTGCAGCCGCTGCCCATCAGTGTCTTCTGGCTCTCCTTCCAGTACTTCATATTCGGCATCGCCGACATGTTTACTTACGTTGGACTGCTCGAGTTTTTCTACTCCGAGGCTCCGAAGGCTCTGAAGACGACCTAACCTCCTTCCTTTGGTTTTCGTTGTCTCTTGGGTACTTTCTGAGCACCATATTGGTTCAGTTAGTGAATGCGGCCACCAAATATAATACGAATAGCAGAAGGTGGCTGGCTGGAAATAATCTCAACAGGAATCATCTGAACCTCTTCTATTGGTTGCTCTGCATCCTTAGCTTCGTCAACTTCTTGAACTACCTTTTTTGGGCCAACTGGTACAAGTACAGGCCGCAAGGTGTTCATGACGCGGCGAAGAGTGAAGAGGTGTAAGCAGTTGGTATCAATCTTGGTCAGGGCCAAGCTGGAGTTTACTCTCCAGTAGTGTAGGCTGGTGTTTCGGTGGAACAATCCTGCATTTATATTCACACGTGTGGCTCGACGGACATCCGCAATACAAAGGGGTCAAACGGCGCTTGGTTTGAGATGGCTCTGTTTCGAGTCGAGTTGTTACTTGTTGGCTACTTTTTTTTAGTTAAGTGAGTTGTTACTGTTCGTTTGTATCAATCCTAGAAGTTGCGTTTATTTCACTACAAGAAAGTATGGTATTTATGGTGAATCTATTATGGCAAAATATTTTCATCGTTATATGTTTATTTCTAACGATGAAATAAAAATTAAATTCATCATAAAAATTATTTATTATGACGAAATAAATTCATTGTAATAAAAAAAACTTATTATGATGAATTTTATAATTTGTCGTAATAAGTCCACGTTGTATTTTATGATTTTATTTTTTTTTCTTTTTATTACGACGAAATAAATTTTTACCGTAATAAAAGACGTATTACGACGAATTTTAAAATTCATCGTAATAAATCCATGTTGTATTTTATGATTTTAAAATTTTTTATTTTTCTTTCTTTTTATTACGACGAAATAAATTTTCACCGTAATAAAAAGACTTATTACGACGAATTTTATAATTCGTCGTAATAAGTCCACGTTGTATTTTATGATTTTAAATTTTTTTTTTTTTCTTTCTTTTTATTACGGAGAAATAAATTTTCACCGTAATAAATAGATGTATTACGATGAATTTTATAATTCATCGTAATAAGTCCACGTTGTATTTTACGATTTTAAATTTTTTTTATTTTTCTTTCTTTTTATTATGGCGAAATAAATTTTCGCCGTAATAAATAGACGTATTACGATGAATTTTATAATTCATCATAATAAGTCCATGTTGTATTTTATGATTTTAAATTTTTTTATTTTTTTTTCTTTTTATTATGGCGAAATAAATTTTCACCGTAATAAAAGACTTATTACGACGAATTTTATAATTCATCGTAATAAGTCCACATTTATTTTACGATTTTAATTTTTTTTTTTTCTTTCTTTTTATTACGATGAAATAAATTTTCGCCGTAATAAAAAGACTTATTACGATGAATTTTATAATTCATCGTAATAAGTCCACATTGTATTTTACGATTTTAATTTTTTTTTCTTTCATTTTATTATGGCGAAATAAATTTCACCGTAATAAAACGACTTATTACGACGAATTAAAAATTCGTCGTAATATAGTGAAAAAATCTTTCTTTCTACGGGACCTTATTACGACGAAAGTTAATTTCACCGTAATAAGGTCCCCTAACTCCATCCCAAACCCTCGCGCGATTTTATTTTGTGAAACCCTTGCTCCTGCCGTCTTCCCCCGAGCTCCTCTCCGCCGTCAGCCCCCGAACGCCGTCAACCCTGAGCTCCTCTCCGCCTGCGACGCGAGCTCCTCTTTGTCATCCCTCGGATGAGGTGAGAGAAGAAGGGCTTTATAAAACCCTCTTGCTCGCGATTCTTCTTTCACTTGAATTTTTTTTTTTCGATTTTGTTGTTTTCTGATGATTTGGGGGTTTATAAAGTTCTCTTGTTATTTTACTGTAAAGCTCTATAGGTTCAATTAAAAGTTATTACTGGTAATTTATGATGAATTGAATGTTTCTTTTAATGATGCAAACAAAGAAGTAACTTGAGATGTATAATGCTACCAATAAAACATAGATTAAAACATGTACTTTTATCTTTCTATTTGCCTTTTAACATGCCTGTTTGACAGCATGCTTGATCATGGTATTCCTCACTTGCACTGGCTGTTGTTGCAATTTTGTTTGTTGTTTTGCCCATTCTCTCTTTTACACAGTTATATGCCCTGTGCTTTGAACTCCTATTGCTATGGCATGAGGGTGATTCTAATGTTTCGGGCGGTTAGGTTGAAAAATTGAGAAAGTGCATCAGATGTTTGCCAAAGCTAGAAGAAGTCATTATTATGGAACATTTCTAATTGAGAAACTCCCATTGGCATCTGCTCTGGTCCAAATTGGTATCCCTGACAAAATCATAGCAAGTAAGATGCTAGAATTGTTATTTATGGAACATGCTTTAATAAAGCACAAACAGTAGGTTGAAGTATCATTACGTGCACAAAAAAGGCCAAACTTTCATATTCAACCTTGCATTCCCTTTGCCATGATCCTGCTTCTCCTGGTAAAGCCAAACCAACATAACCATCATTTGCATATATGTCTTCACCCTTTATGTACCTGAGGATACATCCCAACTTGATTATATGAAAATCATCTCACACCAAGCAGTAAGCCCATTGTTATGCATCATCCCTAGAGAGTAATGCAAACCATGCTAGAATGTTCAAAAGAAGTTTTTTGTGTGATGAAATATTCTGTATTGCTAAGATATGCTAGCTAGTTGTAGTGATATTAGCTTGATCAAATCAAATCAGAATTGTGTATTTAATAATCTCTTGAGCAATTAATTAATGAGTTGCTGGATACTAAATTCCTCATCCAGTTGGAATGACTGTCATTGGGGAAGCTATTACGATAGCTCAATGTACCTATGGACAAAATACATCATTACATTGTATTGTACGCGTGTGGATTGTACATCTCCCATTGACGTACGTTTTTTGAGGTTAAGTGCACCACATGCTTGCAATAAGTGAAGCTGGATCTGACTGCTTTAAGATTTTAAGTTGGGGTTGGAAAATTTTGTTATGTGCTCACTTCTCCCTCCTCTCCTCCTCTCTCCACATATACCTTGCTTATCTAATACTACCAAAATTCATAAATAAATTAACTTCCTAAAGCTTCTTTTGTATGCATCGAAGCTCCAAGATGTGTATGACAATGACCAACTTTCTAATTAGGACCGACCTGTTGCAATATTATATTTTCCCCTGAAAGCCTCCTCCTCTTAGGAGGACCACTTCAGTCACCATGTTTTCCCCCTGATTCTAGTTCTTATCTTCAAAATATTTGACTCCTGGTACCTAAACACATGCAGTAGCTCATTACCTTGGAGTGCCGAGCAGTACTGTATATATAATAGCTAGGTTCGTCCACATTATCTCTCAATTCATAATGCCTGTCTTCCAAACTTGGCAATGCCACCACTTCTGGCCATAGCAAGCTCTATTGTGTAATAGGGCCATGTGCACATTATCTCTCAATTCACAATGCCTGTCTTCCAAACTTTGCAACGCCATCACTTCTCACCATACCCAGCTCTACATGAGCTAAGTCTGTTTTCTTTATTTAATGCTCTAGCTGGACGATTTCTTTATTTCAGAACCACTTCTATTGTCATGTTGGCACTTGTTTTTGTCAAGCTAATATCACTAACTATTAATTCCCCAATCAGAATTCACACATCCTCGCATAGTTCAGTGAGTAGCTTTCAAAATTTTAAATAGGTACAAACACAACAGCTTATAGTACTTCAAGGTATGTTAGCTCTTGAGTTTTTTTGAAGGTGTTCTATTCTCCATTGCAAGATTGTTACTGATTGTGATGGAGTTTCTTTTAACTTGTGAAATCATTATTTTACCAGTTTTTGGATTCATATGTTGAAAATGTCCTTTTATTACCAATTTTCCTTAATTTTGACATGTTATAGTAGGACAATTCACTGAATAAAAAAGGAAAATTTTATCACTAACATATCCTTGCAACAAACAGCTGTTGTACGTCACCAACGATGCCGATTGATAAGAGTTGGATACATAAGAAACGAAATTGTCCAGAATATGATGCCGGTATTAAGAAGTTCATAGAAAAGGCAAGGCTTCATGTTAATGAAGAAGGGAAGATACGTTGTCCTTGTGTGGTGTTATAATGGCAAATGGCATAAGCCTGATTTAGTTAAATTACACTGTATGTTAAAGGGTTTCTCGAAGACGTATCAGACGTGGTATTTTCATGGAGAACAGTTTGGAAGCAATGTCTCAGATGAAAATGAGAATGAAGATGATGACCCAGAAAGGGAACAAGATGAGATGGTCGAAGCATTGCAGGACATCGCTGGCCCAAGTGGTGCTCACACTGAGGTTGGCAATGATGATGACAATCCGATGATGTCTGACCATGGAAGGACCGATCACAGTAAGAAATTGGATGATCTTTTCAATGAGGTGGAATCCGAGCTTTATCCTGGATGTGAAAAGTTTTCTTCTTTGACATTCTTAGTGAAGTTAATGCACATTAAGGTCCTCAATCGGTGGACAAATAAGTCTTTCAATATGTTGCTTGAACTATTAAAAGAGGCATTTCCGAATGGTACTAGAATACCATCTTCGCACTATGAGGCCAAAAAGAAGATGAATGAGTTGGGTTTAGGCTACGAGAACATACATGTATGCAAGCATGATTGTGCTATCTTTTGGAAGGAGAATGCCTATTTAGAAAAATGTCCGGTATGCAACGAGCCTAGGTACCAAGTGGTTAAAGACAAAGGTAAGAAGATACCTTATAAAGTTATGCGGTATTTTCCACTCACACCTCGTTTGAAACGTCTATATGCCTCAAGATATACAGCTGAAGATATGAGGTGGCACTATGATAAGCGACCGATCACAGATGGGGTGTTACGGCATCCAGCAGATGGAGAAGCATGGAAAGATTTTGATCAAAAGTATCCTAATTTTGCCAGTGAACCAAGAAATGTAAGGTTAGGTCTTGCTTCAGACGGATTCAATCCATTTGGGAACATGAGTAATGCATACAGTATGTGGCCCGTCATTTTAGTACCTTATAACTTGCCTCCATGGAAATATATGAAAGAGACATTCTTTATGATGTCGTTGCTTATCCCCGGTCCTAAATCTCCAGGAAGGGATATGGATATATTTTTAAGGCCAATAGTGGATGAACTTAAACATTTATGGACCGAAGGTGTTGATGTATATGATGCATCTACCAAAGAGAGTTTTCGGATGCACGTAGCTGTTTTATGGACTATAAATGATTTTCCAGCATACTCATTATTATCTGGTTGGAGCACAAAGGGTTATAAGGCATGTCCAGTTTGTAATGAGCAAACCTCATCCAAAAAGCTGAAAGACAAGATTTGCTATATGGGACATCGCCGTTACTTGCCTATTTATCACAAGTGGCGAAATAGTAGACTCCATGATGGAAGTAGAGAGCATGGAGTCAAACCAAAAATGTTGACCGGAGAAGAAATTTTAATGCAATTAGAACACATAGCTGCTGAACAGTCCGGAAAGCATCCAAACAATAAACATCGAAAGCGAAAGCGTGCACCAAATGAGTTGAATTGGTATAAGAAGAGCATTTTCTTCGAGTTGGAGTATTGGTCATCATTAAAATTGAGACATAACTTAGATGTAATGCATATTGAGAAGAATATTTGTGACAATGTCGTGGGAACTTTATTAAGCATCGAAGGTAAGACAAAAGACACATATAAAGCAAGAGAGGACCTGGCTTCAATGGGGATCCGAAGGGAGTTGTGGTTACAAACTCAAGGTAATAGAGTTTATAAGCCTCCTGCATCTTACACCTTAACATTAGATGAAAGAAGACAATTCTGTAAGTGGCTAAAATCTGTGAAGGTGCCCGATGGATATTCTTCCAATATTTCAAGGTGCGTAAATGAAGGTGATGGAAAGATATCCGGCTTGAAGACACATGATTGTCATGTACTACTTCAAAGATTGTTACCTATTGGCATTCAACCATTCTTGCAGAAACATGAGAGTAGTACTTTAATTGAGCTTTCTAATTTCTTCCAACAACTTTGTTCAAGGACATTGTATGTTAGGGATTTGGAGTTGTTACAAGAGCAGATTGTGGTGATCTTATGTAAGCTTGAACGAATTTTCCCACCAGCATTTTTTGACGTTATGGTGCACTTATCAATTCATTTGCCTTACGAGGCCTTACTTGCCGGACCTGTTCAAAGTAGATGGATGTATCCTTTTGAAAGGGCACTTGGTACGTATAAACAATACGTACGTAATAAGGCTCGTCCGGAAGGTTCAATTGCAGAAGCTTATGTTGTCAACGAGTCTCTAACATTTTGTTCAATGTATCTTCGAGGCATAGAAACAAAATTCAATCGTCCGGAACGAAATTTTGATTCGGATAGCCATTTGGACAAGCAATTAAATATATTTGCAACTCGTTGGCGGCCTCTTGGAAAAGGAAGAATGGTGCATTTAGATGATAAAACTTTAAAACAAGTACATTGGTACCTCATCAATAATTGTCCAGAGGTGCAACCATTTCTCAAGTAAGTATACTTGTAAAATTATTTCTTCATATCATGCAATTTTCTATAGTGCTCATTAGCGTAATGTTCTCTATAGCCAACACATTGATCAGCTAAATCCAACTAGACCGGAACAACTGGACCAATTACAAAAGGAAAGATTTTTGGAGTGGTTTAAAATGAAGTAAGCCCGTACATTCATTTATATTGTCAATTATATATCATATGTCTTTATTTCAAATGACGTTGATGTTTGGTTTATCCAGATGTTAAATAAGCATTTTGCTGGGGCATCTGAAGCTACTGATGAGCTTTATTCATTGGCTATTGGTCCCGACAGTCGTGTGTTCTCGTATACTGGCTGTGTGGTGAACGGCGTTAAATTTATCACTGTTACTCGGGATGTCGGCCATAAAACACAGAATAGTGGCATTTGTGTTCCCTCTACTCATCTAGGAGAAGAAATTAACTTTTATGGTATATTATTAGAGGTCCTTGAATTTCATTTTGTTAAAGGTTGTAAGGCGATAATGTTCAAGTGCAAATGGTTTGAAACTGAACCAAAGCACAGGAGAATGCAACAACATTATAATATTACAAGTATAAATATTAGTTCAGAATGGTACAAACATGAGCCATTCATTTTAGCATCACAAGCTGAAAAGGTTTTCTACTTGGATGATTTGAAGAACAATTCTAATTGGAAAGTGGTATACAAGGTTAGTCATCGTCATTTGTGGGATATTCCAAAAAAGATGATGATGTTCAGGAAGAAGTATATCAAGAAGATGATTCAGCAGCCCTTCGATTCACATGTGAGCAACCTAACATGGACTTAATAACATCTCGGCGTACGGACACTGATGCTGAAATAGTTGCAATTCAAGAAAACATTAGAGGTCAAAGTGATGTCGGTCAAGATGACTTTATATGCGAAGATGTTGAGGAGGACGACACACTAGCTGATTATGACAGTGAGGGATCTATACATAGTTCTGATATGGAGGATGATGAAGAAAATGAGCATATTAGTGATGACAGTGATTAATTTGGTAGCATTCATTTTTTTTTTACTTATTATAACTATATGTTCTTATACTTTCTTATTTGTTAATTCTAGTTTGTATGTTTGTTTGCAGATGTCTTCGAGAGATACTCCTGCTACATCGAGGCGAGATGATTCTCCTTACATTCCAGCTCTGACAGAGGGGTCATCTGTCGGCGCATCATGTAATAACTCTACTTTAAACTTATATTATTTGGCTATATTTCTTTATGTTATTTTGCACTAATTTAGTTCATTATGTTTTGCAGCTACATCATCAAAGAAGAAGGGCCGAGGTCCTGCTCGCGGATACAAGTCCGCACATCTGATTGATACGCGTCGTGGACAGAAGTTGCCTATTCTTCTGCCACCTGAGGTTGGACGACCATTAGGTGAGTTTCGCTCTGAGTTTCTGACCGAGATAGGAGTGGTTGTACGTGACATGGCACCACTTGCGGTCAGGAAGTGGAGTGAGATCACTGATGCACAGAAAGCATCTATGATCGATCGACTTCAGGTCAGTATAATTGTATTAGATTACTTTAGATTACGTTTAATGTACTTAATATACCTTATAACTTTATATATATATATATATACTTGCAGGAGAAGTTCGATCTTGATATGAATTTAGATCATATTAAAAAAGGTATTGAGTTTCAAATGAATAAAGTTTATCGAGAATTTAGATATCGGCTTCATATCCACTTCATTAGTCACGGTGGGGACACAAGTGTGAGCTTAGCAAAACAAAATAAGCCATCTCGTGTCTCGCAGAGTGACTGGGACTTTCTATGTGATTACTTTTATTCAGATGAGTATAAGGTAAATACATCCATACAAATATTTTAATAGTTTATATTTTTTATAAACTCATGTAACCATTTTCATTAATTCTTTGATGTAGAAAAAATCAGAAACAAATAAATCTAATCGGGAATTGCAGCCATATGCTGCTCTCACTGGATCGAAGTCTATACCGGCTCACTCTTATGATATGGTAAGGAATACTGTGAACCTAGTGCTTTTATATTTATGTATTTGTGGTCTGATATTGTTGTAGTGTTATAAATCTAGTGTAGTCATATTTATGAAAGATTTGATCCAGCATCTATGTTGAGTGCTAGATTTGGTGATTGGGAATTGGGACGGGATCATTTGTAGGGGGTTGGTGGCCAAACTATATCGATACCAATCATTGATGTTTAATGTTATGATTGCTCGGAAACTTGATTACCTGACTTAGTCATGAAGCTTTCAGTAATTTCCATTTTAGTCATGAAGCTTTCAATAATTTCCATTTTAGTCATTAAGCTTTCAATAATTTCCATTTTAGTCATGAAGCTTTTAAGAACTTAAATTATATCGATAGGTTGAGATAACTGAAAGCTTGCGAAGAACATTAGAGGGGACCTAAAGCGTCCATCATGAAATGCCACGTGGGAGTAGGATCTGGATTGAGTGACATATCTAAAGATAAATACCAAGTTGGTGAGGTTATCAAGCTTTTCTGGAATCTCTCCATAGATCTTATTTAAAGAAGAGCTCTACTTGCCATTAAAGCAGACATTTACGATCCTGATCAATGGCTTTCTTCTTGGAGAGGTCAAGACTGCTGTGGATGGAGAGGAATCGGCTGCGACAATACCACCGGTCATGTGATAAAGCTCAACCTCAGGTACCCATATGATTTTGATGCCCAAGATGAATTCAAAAAATACCCAGGCCCAAGTAAGGTAAATCCTTCTTTACTTGACTTGATGCATTTGAAGCATTTGGATTTGAGCCTCAACAATTTCTCTGGAGCTCCCATCCCTCGATTCATTGGTTCTCTAGTGCACTTGACATATCTTAACCTCTCCAATGCTGAGTTTAGCGGATTCGTTCCACATGAGCTTGGAAATCTCTCCAGCTTGCAATTTCTTGATCTTAATTCGATTATTATTATTATTATTATTATTATTATTATTATTATTACTATAATTTATTATCTTCTCATGGATGGTCTTTACATGCTAATGACCTCCTCTGGCTTTCTCGCATTCATTCTCTACAGTACCTTGACTTAGGTGGCATTAATCTCACAAGGCAGCCAACTGGGTTTATGAGATTAACATGCATTCTTCTCTATTAAAGTTGTATTTGTCTAATACGAGCCTTCCTTCAATTCGTGATCCTCTATCACATGTTAATCTTACATCTCTCAAAGTGCTCGACCTCTCTCTTAATGATCACATCAAAACTATAGTACCCCACTTGCTGTTCAATATTAGCAGTAGCCTTGTCCAGCTCAATCTTGGTGGATGTGGGTTTTCTAAGAAGCTACTCATTGCAATAGGAGACCTACACAACTTGCATCATTTAGATTTATTTAGTAATCAAATAACCTATTCCAAGGAGATTTTTCAGAAGTTGGCAAATCTCAGCCAGTTGGAGTATATAGATTTGTCTTTTAACAAATTAATGCAGATGTTTCGCAGTTGTTAAGAAATATTGGCCACTTGAAGTATTTAGATATGTCACTCAAAAGATCTATGGAGAGATTCCAGAAAAGCTTGATAACCTCACCAACTTGGTAAGTTTGTATATGTGGAACAATAGAATTAGTGGTACAATACCAAAGAGTATCGGAAACCTTATACACCTACAAAATTTGGATTTATCATACAATATGATCAGCGGAAATATACCAGATGTTTTTGACGGACTTCACACCCTACAAGTTTTGTGGTTAGCAGAGAATCACATTATTGGGAAAATCCCGAGATCTATCGGAAATCTATGCTCGTTGAATCATCTATATCTATATGACAACAACATTAGTGGAGAGATTGTTGATATCATAGAAAGTTGGTCTAAATGCATCGAGAATATATTGGATGGGGGAAGCTCTTTGTATGGCTTAACATCTCTGGACGTGGGTTACAATAGCTTGAGTGGGTTAATCCCAGAATGTCTGGGTCAACTTTCCAAACTTAAAATACTATGTCTTGCCTCAACTCTTGGACAGGTTGTTTGACTGAAGCCCACTTTGCAAATCTGACAAGATTATATTACTTGATCTATCTGAGATCTCATTGGAAGTGAGTAAGGATTGGACTCCTCCTTTCAATGCCCGATATATATATATGTCCTCTTGTCGCTTGGGACCGAAATTTCCTACCTGGCTACAAACACAGACAAATTTGGTATCTATACAGCTTTCAAAAAATAGCATTTCAGATGACTTCCCTGCTTGGTTTTGGGATCTAAAACATGTTTCTCTTTTGAATATATCATATAATAGTATGAAAGGAAGACTGCCAACTTTTCTGAAAGGCCAGCAATAAGAATATGTTGATATGAGTTCAAACAATTTTCATGGTCTATTACCTGAATTTTTGGATCCTTCTCAGCTTTAGATTATAAACCTATCCGACAACTCATTTGAGGAGCCTATTCCCTTGAGCTTTACTAGAGCTGCAAGACTTGAGTTCCTCTCTTTATCCAACAATTACGTCAATGGCAGCGTTCTTCCCTTCATTTGCAATCTAACAAATTTGGTTGTTCTCGATTTGTCCAATAACAACTTGTTCGGAAGTCTTCCAAATTGCTCAGGTGGTCCTAGTAAACTTCAATCATTGCACATGAGAAACAATAGTCTCTCTGGAGGTTTTCCTTTGTTCTTGAGATATTGTAAACAATTGGCTGCTCTTGATCTTAGCAAGAACAAGTTCTCAGGAAATGTACCAAATGGATTGGGAAAGCCTTACATCATTGAGAGTACTTTCTTTGCGATCAAACTACTTCAGTGGTAATATACCAGAGCAACTGTCGTATCTATCTTCTCTTCAAGTTTTAGAGCTTGCTTGCAACAGGTTTTCAGGTGATTTGCCTACATCTTTTGGAAACTTTAGTGCAATGATGTCAATGGAGAATCTAGAGAAACCATTTTTAACAAACTATAGCAACTACTATGTAGAGATAATGGTGATACCCACAAAAGGATTTGATATGGAATATACCAAAGTGTTACCACTTGTAGTGGCCATAGACCTCTCACAAAACAATCTTTCTGGAATGATTCCTATAAAACTGGTGCATCTTCATGGGCTACGTTTTTTGAACCTCTCCAATAATCACTTTACAGGAAAGATTCCAGAAAATATTGGTACTTTGAAGCATTAGAATCACTTGATCTGTCAAAGAACAATCTTTCAGGCGTGATTCCCTCGACCATGTCCTCTATGTATTCTTTAAATCACTTGGACTTGTCCAATAATAATTTATCAAGAAGAATTCCATGGGGAAATCAGTTGCAGACATTTTGTGATCCCTCCATCTATAGTGGAAATCCTTATCTCAATATATGGTCGTTGCCATGGTGTTCAAATAAAGCCCCTCCAAAAAGTCCTCAAACAACAGGTCAAGAAGAGGAACATGGAAATAAAGATGGGTCCAAAATGACATGGATTTATTTTAGCTTTGCACTAGGATTTGTTGCGGGACTTTGGGGGTTCATCTATATACTAATGTTTAGACAAGCTGCAAGAATTACTTATTTTCAATTCATTGACAAGACATTTGATGATATCTGCATGCAATTAGCCATTCACTTTGCTAAATTGAAGACCATTTTGATGAATGGCATCCAACGTTGAGGCCAAAGCTTTATGGAGACGGTACTGAAATTGATGTATTTTTGCAAAAGTTTTTACTTTGGATAGGTTTTCTTTCAATGTTTGAACGATGGATCAATGTTGCAGTAAAATAACTTTCCACTTATGTAATACTTAATAGTATTACAAGTTTAAATAACTTGCTGTGGTTTTTGTGTTGTTTTGACATTTTATTCTTGTTATCAGCAAGTTTAAGTAACTAGAGAAAGTTTCTAATACTTGAGGGGATTAACAATTTTCATAGAGTGCCTCACGTTGGATATTAATTTGATACTTCCTGCTGTATCACCCTAAGACCACCTGTTAACTTGTTACCGGTCCAGATTTATGAGGCCTTAAAAGCTCTTCAAACTTCTCTTATGGGACTGTTTTGAGATATTATAAGCTTTTTCTCCTATTACGTGATGTCCTCATTATATGCTACAACTTATCATGGGATTGGCAAAATTTTGTTGCACACTCATGTAGCACCTTGGCATGCCACACAGGAAGGCCAGCCTTCTTGAGTCCTTTGCTTAAACATCCATACGAATAAGAAGTTGACCAAGGCCAATCTTCTTAAGTCCTTTTGCTTAGGTATGCATACAAACATACAACCGTCTGGTCTTATAGCCAACCCAATCTTCAGCCAACTGAGTACTGTTGATGCCGAGTCGCCTTCCTTGAACCCGGCGAAACGGAGGTTTTCCTCGGCGGGCTCCTGCAAAAAAAGTTCCAGGAGCCGGATGCTTCGGTGGGAACCCTCCGACGCTCAAGTCAATCACTCAGGAACATAAGAGTTAACTAGCAGATATGAGTTAGAGAACTAGAGTTCAGGATCCTTCCCTCGTTGTATGTGTGGGCTTTTATACCTGTCTGACGATTTTTTTCGCTTCTAGAAGATTGCTGACTTCGAGTACCTTTGTCCACTAACGGACGAAAAGTAAGACTGACAGCGACGGGACACAACCGCCTGTCAGAGGTGTCCCTCTTCGCCTGCCATCTGCCGAGTGCGGCGCTGTGGGTGGCAGGCGGATATGGTTGCATTTGGCGTCACCGTTACGGGATATGGCCACGCACTGTTGCAAGCGAATGGTGGTCATGTGGCCGCGGCAGGCGGTTGATGGGCCACGTGGGCGTATCAGGTGGCTCGAGACAGCGGGTTGCCAGCCCCGGTGGCCAGTCGAAATAGAAGCTCAAAGCCAAGCCGAGACTGACGCTCGAGGCCGAGGCTGAAGCTGCCAATGCTCGAGGCCGAGGCCGAGTCGGGGGGGGCTCGGAGGCCGAGGGGGCCTCGAAGGCCGAGGGCATCCCATGAGGCCGAGGTTGGGCTTCGTTAGCTCACCGTTTGTTTGCCATTTACTTTGATGATGCTGGATCAGCCACATCAAGTACCATCCCTATGAAACTATTCCAACAAGGTGCTCCAAGGTACTCCCATGCCATGACAATATCCACTGAGCCACTAATCCACAAGCCACCATGTTGCCCATCAGTTGCCGTGCAGCCTATCCCCTTGGGGGGATGTCCCTATGCGCCCTTTTTACCTCCCACACCTTCATGACGGCGAGTATCGGCACCTCTTTGCTCATCAACTTTTGTGCATCTGCATCAGCTTAGATATCATTTGTAACGTCTCAAGTTCATCTATTGACCCAATTAATACCCACCTACTAGTTCAATTAACTTAACTTATTACTGGACCAAGTCTATGTAACATTAAAAACTCGAGTGCAAGTTAATTGTAACAATGAATTGAGTTAAAAATTCTTTAAAATTTTTTCCAGTCGATATGAAATTATTTTGAGGTATTATACCTGCATTAGAAAATTTATATACAGAAAACGATATCTAGACCTTAGCAAGTTAAGCATTTCCCTTTAAAATTTCCAATCATCCGTCCACCGTGTATACAATGAATGGATGTACTTATCATCCAAAAGATGACTTCATGCAGCTCATTATAACATAGAGAGTTAATGATTCTTTTTCTAATTGTGAACAAACCAAACATATCCCTAAATAAGCTCTTATACTTTAGAATAATAATTATGAAAAGAAATCTTATAGTGCATCGATTTGGCGATATTAGACTATCTTGGAGAACTACCCAACCACAAGAGATGGAATGTATCTGAATTTTGCTATAATTTTTGGAGCAAAGCAATGAATCTCAGCCACTAGAAAAAATTGACTAACAAAAAAGATATGAGTACTTAAAAAGGAATTAAGAATCAAGCAACCTAATTCCCAGTGCTCTCGAAAAAGCAAGCAGGTAGTCCAAACTCCAAAAGAGTACTAGTCCTATACCTGCACTGGATATATATATATATATATAAGACTTTTGCTACCATGCTTCTAGTGGATGATGCCCTAATTTATAAAGATTCAAACATGGCCTTAAAAGGATGAGATTAGAACTAGTTCCTAAAGAAAAACATTAAGAGATACTAAACCCTCTATAAATACTATTGTAACTATATTTATAAAGTGAAGCAAATTAAATTTTATTGAGTATAAATAATTTATTTTTTTTAGTGCTATCAACATGTATTTAGTTTCTCATAGTCATTAAAGGAAAAAAAGTCATGACAAAATCTATTAATGGTTTGATATAAAAAAATTAATAGCTTCTGATTGAAAAAATAATCTGCAGGAGAAAAACGAAAAGAACTTGTTAAAAAAAATTAATAGTTTTGTGTTAAAAAATTACTAAACAAATATTCTTCATAAAAAAAAGATGACTAAAATAAATTAATAGTTTGATATAAAAAAAAAATTACTAAAAAAATAATGTTCCCACAAGAAAAAAAGAATTAGTTAAAAAAATCAATAGATTGATGTAAAAAAATAGCTTTTAACTGAAAAATATTTTCCATTGGAAAAGAGAAAAGAAACCAGCTAAGAAGATTAATAGTTTGATTAACAAAAAAATAACCAATTAAAAAAATAGTTTGATCAGCTAAAAAAATTAGAGAAAGAAAAAAAATAAAAGAACTAGCTAATAAAAAGTAATAGTTTATTATAAGAGAAAAAGATTTCAATTGAAAAAAAAATTTTGTTCCCCATGCAAAAAAGAAAAAAGAATAAGCTAAAAAAATTAATAACTTCATTTAAAAAGTTTCAGACTAAAAAAATGGATTATGTTTAAAGGTAGAAAAAAATTTTAACTAAAAAATATTTCCCATGAGAAAAAGAAAAAAAGGGTTAAAGAAAATTAATAGTTTGATGTAAGAAGTTTGTCTTAAAAAAAATATTCTCTATGAAAAGAAAAAGAAATAGAGCTGGCTAAAAAAAAAAATAGTTTGACATAACAAAAAATCTTAATCGGAAATGTATATACAATGGTATAGGAAAAGAAAGAGAAAAGAGTCGGCTAAAAAAATAATAGATTGATGTAAAAAATAGTTTTTGACTAGAAAAAAATAAAAAATATTCTTCGTTAGAAAAGAAATAAAGGATTACCCAAAAAAAATTAATAGTTTGATCAGGTAAAAAAATTAACCAAAAAAAAATAGTTTGATGTGCCAAAAAATAATAAAAAAAACAAAAAGGAAAAGAACATGTACTAACAAAAATTAATGGTTTTGTTGTTAAAACAGTTTTCGATTGAAAAAAGTTATTCCCATTGGAAAGAAACAAAAAGAACCAATAGAAAAAAAGTAATAGTTTGATGAAAAAAAAATGTTTTAGATTGAAAAAAGGAAAAAGAATTAGCTAAAAAATTAATAGTTTGTTATAAAAAAATAGTTTCTAGCAAAAAAAAATGATTTTCATGGAAAAATATTGGCTAAAAAAATTTAAACTGGCTAGAACAAATTTGATTGGCTAAAAAAATAGTAGTTTAATATATAAAAAATTAATAAAAAATATTAATTGAGAAAAAAGAAAAAGATTTAGCTTAGAAAAGGGAAGAAAATTTGGCTAAAGGATTCAAACCATAATCCATGTTGCTGCTGAAATCTGCCCTTCAACTCGGGCGCGATCGAGCTCCAGGATGGGCTCCCTCCTGGGCGGACCTGCAAAAAGTCCTCACGCGAGAGGCGTTGGGGGTGGCCCTCCGCAGAAAACCCTCCGACGCTCAAGTCAGCGGGATCAGCAATCAACAAATGCGAGAGAAGGCACTCGCTGAAGAATCTCTTCAGGGTGGCCTTTCGAGAGCTCTGAGTAGAGCGTTAATGGTGGAAAAGGGGGGATCAGATGTAGATGAGAGTGGGCCAGTAAGCAAGAGCACATACCTGAGAAGTCAGAAGACGGTCGTATTTATAGAGGATCACCTGATTCCTTGGAGGCGTCGTGGGTCCGAAAGTCGTTAGGATTCGAATCCAGTTTGTTATGAGGTCAGTAAGATTCGTATCATGTTGGTTAGAGGATCGATGGCTGGGAGAGCTGGTTGATGTCTTGAGATTCGGCGATTGTGTAGGCTCCAGGGCTCTAGGCCACTTTCAGGTGTGATTTTTGTTTAAACTCTCCCGCGCCAGATTTCGCAGAGGTGCTTGAGTGCCCGAGTCTGGCCGAAGCATAAGGATAACTCGGCTGGCGAGGCACAATGGATAGCTCAGCTGGCAAGGCACGGTGGATATCTCGGCAGGCGAGACACAGTGGATAGAAATAGCTCGGCTGAGGCCGAGAGATGGGAATCGCTTGGCTGAGGCCGAGAGATGTTATAGCTCGGCTGAGACTGAGAGATGTTATAGCTCGGCTGAGGCGAGAGATGGGAATAGCTCGGCTAAGACCGACAGATGTTATAGCTCGGCTGAGACCAACAGATGTTATAGCTCGGCTGAGACTGAGAGATAGGAATAGCTCGGCTGAGGCCGAGAGATATTATAGCTCGGCTGAGACTAAGAGATAGGAATAGCTCGGCTGAGGCCGAGAGATGTTATAGCTCGGCTGAGACCAAGAGATGTTATAGCTCGGCTGAGACCGGGAGATAGAATAGCTCGGCTGAGGCCGAGAGATGTTATAGCTCGGTTAAGACCGAGAGATAGGATCCGTGCCTTGGGAGTCCTTAGCTCGCCGAGGGGCTAAGGCGCTTCGAACCACTGAGACTGATTTATCTCTAGCGGATATTGCACAGCAAGTGGTAGTCATGGTTGATCCTAACCCCTTGCACAATTATTAATGCAATGGCGATTTTACCCTCAACGCATGCCCTCCACTCCTAGTTCGAAGCGTAGGTTCGGCGTAGGGAGTATAACTCCAGGTGGCACGATCTGAATGGAGGGGTCTGGATTTGACAGCCTGCATAATGATGCCCTAATTAATGCTGCGTGGCCGCCATGCCTTTACGGGATGAATCCATCGTTTCTTAGGGGCAAAGGTTGGGGAAACGCCACGTATCAAATCCTGATTTTCACAGTGCCTGCGATGGCAGTTCCGGGTGTCTCGATTAAGATGCCTTATCTTCTCTTTGAGGCGGTTTCTTTGGGGAGAAACAAAGTCGTAATAGCGCCATTTCCGTTCGCCGCACTCTTTCGTTTCTTCTTGGAGAATCTTGTTCCTCATCTTCCTTTGTAACCTCGTTCAACGTCTCTTTCAACCAACAGCATGGTGAGTCCTAGCGACATGGTTTCAGAGATTGTTGTCGAGGATTTGGGAGAATACGCTAGAAGTATGGTATCCCCTCGGATGTCATTTTGCGGCTGCTGGAGCCGAGCATAGGGTCTCGCAAGAGCTGGAGCGTGGAATCTTTCTTTATGAAGATAGCATGAAGGCAGGCCTCCGATTTTCCCTTCATCCCTTAGCGAAAGAGATCACAAGGTTTTATAACATCTGCCCGACAATGGTGGCTCCTAACAGCTGGCGGAGTATCATCGGGTTTATCTCGATGTGTAACCGGGTTCAGATAACAACAACTCTATCCTTGTTTCGTGCTTGTTACCATCTGATGTCCGGAGGAACTCAGAGTGGTCCTACATCGGACCTCGGAGGTCATTCAGGACGATCATGGATAAGCCGTCGTCCATAAAGGAATGGAAGGTTTGATTCTTTATCGCCGAAGGGAACATCAGTTCCGGCTTCCCGTGGGGATGGGGAAACCCTGTTAGGGATATGGAAGTGCATCCAGCCTTATCCGAACAGGAGAAGGAGGACCTAGGGGTCCTTCTTGACGGTCGAGTGTTCTCGGCTAATGTCTTACTATCGGAGGAGGCTCTTTTTGCCGCCGGGCTTAGCCCCATTGACACGCAAGGTAAGTCCTCCCCATTCCATTGACTTCACTCGAGCAAGTGTATCTCGGTTTGATCGGTCGCCCACTATGCCTGCAGCCAAGAGATCTGCATTGGCAGGCCGCATAAAGAAGGAGTTGGGCAAGCGCCGAGAGAGGGCAGTAGTGGGGAAAGACGCAAGCCTAAAAAGAGGGTTCGTCTTTCTGAGGAGCACTCGTCAGAGATAGTGGACAGAAAAGAGAATGTGGGAGTGCGGCGATGAGAGAGGGGTTCTCTCAGTTGGGGGAAGAAGCAATAGTCATGATGGAGGAGCAAAGAGCGGAGGAGGACTCAGAGAGGGTTACCGGGAACCCTTGTCCCTTGGTGGTGGAGATAGTGGACAGCCGGACGAGGCTCCGTCGGAAGTTCAGGGTGAGCCTACCATTGAAGGGCCTCCCTCGGAGGGATTAAAGACCGGTGACATTGGGCCAATGGTAATGGAGGCTCGGAGGAGTTTCCTGCTGGAGAGCTTCCTCCTGAGGAGGTTAGAGGAGCTGGTAAACAGATTGAGGCTTCGGTGAGCCTGAGGAGGAGGAGCAGGCGCTGGTGATTGAAGAAGGACCTTTGGGTGAAGAGAGAGGGCAGGATGTTAACCTTCCAGCCGAAGCTCCTCCCACTGAAGCCTGGGAACATTGGCGCCTGGGCTGGTCGAGATATCCGAGGAATCGCAGGCTAGACTTTTGCTGAAGGAGGCCAGGAGATTGAAGGCTTCTCAGTTTGAGGTTGCTCGGACTGGTTCCTCAGACAGGCAACCCAGCAAATTGGACCCGGTCATCGAGGCGGCATTCTCTTCTCTGATGAGGTCGGCATTGTATCCGAGCATGGGTCCCTTGATGAACGAGTTTGCAGACTTGGACCTTATCGACGCCACATTCGGTCAGCGGAATGTGGCGAAGGATGTTCATCTTCTCCCTGAAATCAACAATTCCACCCTCATGGAGCTAGCTAGGTCTTACACCTCCCGGGTGAGTTGCTATTCCAAGTAGTGGGTGCTTTCTAGTTAACTTGATCGCGCTTTCTTATTTGGGTTTTGTTTCGCAGAGCGCTCTGATCACTAGGGCACTGTGCTGGCATTTGAGCCTGGCGACAGGGGCCAGCGTCCAGGCCAAGAGAGTCAGTACTGAGCTCCGATTGCGAGCAGAGGCGTCTGATAAATTTGAGCGAGTTCTGGACACCGCCAAAAGAACTTGGCGAGGGCAAGGGGATTGCATCAGGCCACCCTCAATGACGCATCCAGATTAAGGCTCAAAGTTAAGGAACTATGTGGGCTTCGGGCGAGGTACGACGAAGTATGCTCGGAGTTATCATAGATCACATCTAGATATGCTGAAGAAATGGAAACTGCTAAGAAACAGTTCGACGAAAGTTGAGACAGGCTGAGAGAGAAGCTGTCGAGAGAAGAATCACCTGAACAGAATGCTTGGTGAGTCGGAGGAGAAGGTCCGGCAGCTAAATCATTGCATTGTTGCCACGGATGACAGGATCAGATGGCATCAAGAGAAAATAGCCAAGCTTGATAACGAGCTCTCCCAGTCCAGGGAAGAAGCTAACAGCAGGCAGTCGAGGATAATAACCTCAAGGATAGGATCGAGCAAGTTAAGGCCACAAGCTGAGGCCCTTCGGCGAGGTCGAGGAATTAACCAGGAGATTAGCTCGGCAGGAGGAGGAGGTACGATATCGTCTTTTTAATCTTCCCATCGGCTCACTGTTGCATCGGCTAACCCTGTGTTTGCAGATGGAGAAGGTGAAATTAGAGGGCCGAAGCCAATTAGAGACCCTGCAAGGGGAACTGTCGTCGAGTCGACAGAGGAGCTCGGAGCTCGAAGGGCGGGTCGCCGAGACCGAGGAGCAAATCGCCTCACTTCGGAGCCAAGTTGTCGAGGCTGAAAGGCATCTCACCATACTTCGGGGCAAACAAGATGCGACATGTGCCGAGGCTTTTCAGCTTGGCACGGAGGAGGTCCGAACTAGGATATTTTGGGAGCATCCGGAATGGGACCTCTCTTTTTTGGATGTTGAACCCTTTGAGGCTTGTACCCCGGGGGCTGAAGAAGTCAAGTATGAAGATATCTCAAACATCGATCTTGATGCTATTTTGGGTTCTAGTGAGGCCGCGGCTCCCGAAGGACACTCCAAGCTTGTCGCCGAAAGGACGATGACTTTTGAAGTGGGCGAAACGAGCCAATCCTCCCTGAATGTTGCTGAGGATGCGGCTAGGACTGATCCAGTCCCTGATCCTTGAGGGTCGCTTGTGTATTTTTGCTTTTAGATTTGTAGTCTGGTCAAGATTTTCGATGAATGGTCTTTCGCCTCCACTTGTTTGCCTTTTCGACTGATCTTTTTATCTCAAGTTTTCTTCCGACTGCGAACAAATTATAATTTATTTGCGCTCTTAGGTCGGTTGAATTCGGACTTGAGTAAGCGTCTCAGTCGAGACTGAGGTATATGGATTACTCGGTTTGTCCAAAGTAATGAATTGGCGTGCTTTGGCCGATGCATAAAATGGCTCGCGCTGCCGAAGAAATAGTTCCGGTCCCGCTTGGGGCGGGTAAGGGAATTTATCGCGCCGAAGTATTGGATAGTTCGACTTGAAATGGTCGAGAATCACAGGGGTATCCTGGTTAGAGCCAAGGTTAGATAGTTGGCTTGTCCGAAATGAAGAAGTGGGCATGCTTTCAGCCGAGGTACATGGAGTGGCTTTGTTGAAAAGTGCTTCGCCCTTGTCAGGGCATTTACTTCATTGGCCTTTTCCAATGCAGGTCCTTTTAGCGTACATGACAAGCAATCGATCGCCATTGGATGGCATTTTTTCAGAGGGGATTTCCTAGGCCTGCCCGTATCCCAACGACCTGCAGCTGATCTCATGCATTTAAGGTTTTTGATTCGAGATCAGGGGGAGATCCCTTGCCTTTTGTCACGGCTTGGGAGACGCATTTGGCGCGCTCCGAAAGTGATCCACTTCTTTTTTCCTCCCACGTAATAATAGGGTATGGTGTTTCAAATTTTGAAACTTCCCTCGTTAATAACTTCCCGGTTTATTCGCCTATAAATTGGGGGGTACGGGCCGTGTTAGGCTATCCCCGAGACTTTGTTCTCCTGTGGAAGTTCTCATGATGTCTGTGTATCTGAGGTTGAGGGTGGAGAGACTGAGTTCTCCTTTTGCAAGTCGACTTCCCCGGATAGCTGGGGTGATGAAGGAGCTGCTGAAGAGCAGACCGTCCTCGAGAGGGGAATTTCGAGATCATATGGAGAGCACACGGAAGGTCCGTAGAGATCATATAGGGAGCGCACGTATGCGCTCCCTGTGTGTCCTTTGCCACTTGCCATGGGGACCGTCGGAGATGCTAAGCATGCATATCCCCATGGTAAGGATGGACTTTTCCTTCTCCCTCGGGCTGGATCCCTTAGCTTGTCCGGGGGGATCTTTTGCCTGTGAAGAGAGAGTTGAGAGCAGTGTGGGTCTGGTGGTCCCCTATCCTTCACAATCGGGCAGCGTCCAGCAGCCCAGCATTCCACCCAGGGGAATGTCTCCCCAGCATCGGCGTCCACAGGTCTTCCTTCTATTCTTGGATCTCTTAGTTCATCCAGAGGACCTATGGGAGGCCGGCTCCGCCATATGGCCTTAACCAGTGGCTCAGGATGAGCTGTCTGGTTTGTTTGATTTCTCGGGTCAGATGCCAAAACATCATTATTAACCAAAGCTGACTGAAGCAGTCCGGCCGAGCTATTTACTTGTTTTATTTCCTATGCCATGATGCACTTGTAACGCCTCTTTGGAGGTTGTAACTTTTTCCATTGATGAAGAAATAAAGAAAATTTTATTCTTTCTTCTTTTGGCACCTGCTTCTTTTTCGATGTAATTGTGTTTGAGAGTTGCTACTCCCATATCATGCTTTTTTTGTCATAGCATATTTGGCAGCGTTCTTGCTACCTTGTTTTTGCTAAGACCAATGTTCGGTCCTCAGTGGAGGAAAATGCTTGTCCCTGTTTGGGTCAGAGGTAGACCTGGGCGTCCTGTGGACTCATGCGGTAAGCATGATCCCGTTCGTAGAACGAAGCAGATATTTCTTCGGAAAGAGATGGCTCGTACTTTGGTTGAGTAGAAGGAGGTTGCTTACTTCTGCCGAAGTATCATAGGACGTCTCAGTTGCGTCAGAGTGTTTGAGAGATTACTCGTCTAGACCGGAGCTTTAGATAACATTTTAAGAATATGCCATTTGACTTGGCCGAGGTTTCAGATAATATATCACTCGGTTGTAGCCGAGGCTTCGGAATATCGCTCGGTTGTTGCCGAGGCTTCAGAATATCGCTCGGTTGTTGCCGAGGTTTCGGAATATCGCTCAGTTGTTGCCAAGGTTTCAGAATATCGCTCAGTTGTTGCCGAGGATTTTTGATAGTTTACTTGGTCCTTACTGCAACTGTGGATCCAGGCGCGGACGGCCAAAGAGGATGGGGTTACCCGAGCGATGTGTGGGGGCACCCGAAGTCTATGAATCGGTTATTTTTGAAGAGGGCGAGCCATGTTTCTCCAGTGTTGGTCGCTAATGTACTTTTTCGTCTTCTCCACATTTTTTCGAGGACATCTAATTCGAGGGAATCTAGCAGACTATCAAGGATATTTAATTTGAAGGGGTCTGGCAGACTTTCGAGGATATTTAATTCGAAAGGGGTCCGGCAGATGGGAGGGAGCCTGGTCCCAAGAAAAGGGGGAGTCTCCTGAGCACCTCGCTGATGTTTATCGATCTTCTTCGGTGAGGGGGCGCGACTCCTCATTTCCCGCGAGTGCCCACTGAGGTGGTGACGCATGGCGAGTTTCCACAGGTTGAAATTAATTGCTCGAACGATCGAAATACTCACAGGAGTTGTTTAAATACGGATGAGGGGGACGCCTCTGTTAGTCATCTTTTCAACTGATCTTCCAAGAATTTTCGAGTTCTGAGATGGCTTCCGGAGGTGAGGGGCGATCAACTGAGACACTAAGCAGCAACGATAATGGCCGTGGGGGGTCCCAGGGGAGCTGCGTCATGGTAACCGTTGAAGGGGAGGTCCTGGCGTTAATGTTCGCGGATCGCGAGCGGTTTCAGAGGGTGGCCAAACAATATCTGGTCGTTTCTATGAGGGAGGTCGAGCTCCTCCATCGTGCCAACAACCAACTGGAGGGGCAAGTAGCATCCCTCCAACGGCAGATTGCCGAGTCAGCTCGGTGTGGGGAGGGCTCGGCAGTTCCCGAGAAGATGATAAGCCCCAGTGAGGGCTCCTGTATCTTTTTCTTTCTTTTTTGTTGTCCTTTTTATGATGAATGAAAAAGAGGATTTTTGCAACATTTGTGTTTGCTGTTATCTCCAAAATGCTTGTTCTTATCACTCGGTCTGGCCAAGATTTTTGATAAGTGACGCACTTTGGCTTTGGCCGAGGCTTTTATTTCTCGGCGCCGGCCGGGGCTTGTAAGCTGCTGAATCCGGTCGAAGTTTCTTCATTCTTTGGTCCGGCCGGGCTTGTAAGCTACTCGAATCTGATCGAAGTTTCTTCATTCTTTTAGTCCGGCCGGGGCTTGTAAGCTACCCGAATTCGGTCAGATTTCTACATTCTTTGGTCCGGCCGGGGCTTGTAAGCTGCCCGAATTCGGTTGAAGTTTCTTCATTCTTTGGTCCGGCCGGGGCTTGTAAACTGCCCGAATCCGATCAGATTTTCTTCATTCTTTGGTCCGGCTGGGGCTTGTAAGCTACCAGAATCCGGTCAAAGTTTCTTCATTCTTTTCGGTCGAAGTTTCTTCATTCTTTTAGTCCGACCGGGGCTTGTAAGCTGCCCGAATCCGGTTGAAGGTTTTGGGATCACTTGGTCCCCAGCCGTACTGGGGGTGCTCGACCATACCGAGTCTTGGTTGAATAGGACTCGGCCCAGCCAAGATGCGAAGATATCATTACTCAAGGAGATAGCTCGGTCGTGCCGAGAATGGGTAAGTAACATCCATTTTTCATTATGACTTTCCAGAAAAATGAATGTAGTGATCAAGCCATGAATAATAGAAGCAAGATGCTAATGCTGTAAATAAGGCGAGTCTATAGAATGCGTACCCTACTGGTGGTATATACAGAGATTGTCCGAATTCATGTCTAGGGAATAGATTTCCCGTTTAGATCCTGGAGCTTGTAGGTGCCAGGTCCGATGACTTCCGCCACTTGATAGGGGCCTTCCCAGTTCAAAGACAGCTTTCCTTGTTCTAGTGGTTTGGAGACGGACGCTTTCCGGAGGACAAGATCGCCGGGTGAAAAGGATTTTCCCTTGACTCTGGAGGCGTGATAGCGAGCCACTCTTTGCTGATATGTAGCTACTCTGATTCGAGCTTTCTCTCTGATTTCTTCCACCAGGTCAAGATTGTGTGGAGCTGCTCATCGTTAGCCTCCTCCGAGTAGCTCTTCACCCACAGAGAAGGGAGCCCTATCTCCACGGGGATGACGGCTTTTGTGCCGAAGGCCATCCGGAATGGGGTCTCGCCAGTGGGGATTCTCTGGGTGGTGCAGTAGGCCTATAGGACGTGGTGAAGTTCGTCCGCCCATCTGCCTCGGGCTCTAGTAAGCCGAGCCTTGATTCCTTGAAGTAGGGTTCGATTAGTTACTTTGGCTTCTTCGTTGGCTTACGGATGCCCTACCGATGTGAGGCAGTGGCAGATCCCATGCTCCTCGCAGAAACCTCAGAACTTTGGGTTATCAAATTGCTTGCCATTGTCGGTGATAATGGTATGCGGGAGGCCAAAGCGACAAATAATGGATCTCCATACGAAGTCCCTAGCCCGAGCTTTGGTTATCTGGGAAATTGCCTCGGCCTCCACCCACTTGGTGAAGTAGTCAATTGCCTCGGCTTATCTGTCCATTGGCGAGGGGAAAAGGGCCAAGGATGTCCATCCCCCACTTAGCAAAGGGCCAAGCAGAGGAAATAGGGACCAAACTGGCAGAAGGAGCCTCTGGATGTTAGAATGTCTCTGATAGGAGTCGCAAGCTCGAACGAGATCGTCAGCATCCTTTTGCATGGTGGGCCAATAATACCCCTGGCGTAGCATCTTGTGGCATAAGGATCGGCTCCCCAGATGGTTGCCGCAAATTTTCTCATGTAAATCCCGAAGAGCATAATCAGCTTTAGATGGGTGAATGCACTTGAGTAGCAGCATGGAAAAGGATCGCTTATACAGCTGGTCATCGATCAACACATAATGGGTGGCTTACAATTTCAGCTTCCTTGCTTCCTTTCGGTCGGCTGGGAGCGACCCTTCTTTAAGATACTTTAATATGGGGTCGAACCAGAATGGTTCAGCCTTGATCTGCATCACTCGGTCAGCCTCCGCGATGCTAGGCTTTTCCAAAATCTCCAGAGGAAACTTCCGCTCAGAATCCATCGATTCCGTAGTTGCTAGCCGAGACAATAGATCGGCTCGAGTATTCTCGGATATTGGGATCTAAATAACTTAAAATTCAGAGAAGTGGGAAAGTAAGTCCCGCACCTGTTGGAGATACCGAATCATGTTCAGCTCCCGGGCCTCAAACTCGCCCCGCACGTGACCGGCTATCAATTGAGAGTCAGTAAAGGCATTCAGCTTCTTCACTTTAAGGTCAGGGTGATTCGGAGTCCAGCGAGCAGAGCTTCGTATTCGGCTTCATTATTGGAGGCTGGGAAGAAGAAGCGAACGCCATACTCAAAGGTCGTCCCCTCTGGGCTGGTGAGGATTAGGCCAACACCGGAGCCATTGGCATTAGACGATCCGTCAACGTGGAGCAGCCACAGGGCATCTGATCTCGGGTGCTCAGAGGAGTCCGGAGTGGAGCCATCCTCCGGGATGGTACATTCGAGGAGGAAATCAGCTAGAACCTAGGCTTTGATGGCCAGGCGAGGTTGGTATCGGATGTCATGCTCGCTTAGCTCGACGGCCCATTTAGCCATTCTTCCTGATGTCTCCGGACGATGGACTACCACCTTGATGGGTTGGTCAGTAAGGACTGTCACTGAATGTGCCTGGAAATACGGTCGCAGCCTCCAAACCGATGTTACCAGGGCCCAAACCAACTTCTCAATCCGGGTATATCTTGTCTCGGCATCCCGGAGCAGTTTGCTGACATAATAGATTGGCTTTTGGGTCTTGTTCTCTTCTCTGACCAACACTGAGCCAACTGCACCTTCTGAAATCACCAAGTATAGAAACAATATTTCTCCCGGATTCGGACCGCTGAGGAGTGGTGGAGAGCTGAGATATCTCTTGAGGTCCTCGAACAATTTCTGACACTCGGTAGACCATTGGAAATTCTTGGCTGACCGGAGAGCTTTAAAGAAAGGAAGGCATCTCTCGGCCAACCGAGCCACGAAGCGGTTGAGGGCCGCGATCCTTCCAGTCAGGCGCTGGATCTCTTTGATAGATGCTGGGGGTGCCATTTGCTGAAGGGCTTGAATCTTCTGTGGATTGGCTTCGATGCCCCGCTGAGAAACCATGAAGCCCAGAAACTTCCTAGAATTGATGCCGAAGGCGCACTTAGTTGGGTTGAGCTTCATCCGATATTTTGGAGCATTGCGAAGCTCTCAGAGAGATCCTCAATGTGCTGGGATGCTTCTTTGCTTTTGACCAGCATGTCGTCAACATATACCTCCATGTTTCGACCGATTTGCTCCTTGAAGACCTTGTTAACCAGTCTTTGGTAAGTAGCACATGCATTTTTTAGACCAAAAGGCATGACACGGTAACAATAAGTACCTCGGTCGGTTATGAAGGTGGTCTTCTCTTCATCCTCGGGTGCCATCCGGATTTGGTTGTAGCCCGAATAGGCGTCCATGAAGGTCAGCATCTGATGACCCGAAGTGGGGTCTAGAAGCTGGTCAATCCGAGGGAGAGGGAAGCTGTCCTTCAGGCATGCTTTGTTGAGGTCAGTTAAGTCGATGCAGATCCATCACTTACCGTTCGACTTCTTCACCATGACAACATTGGACAGCCAACTTGGATAATTTACCTTCCGAATGAAATTTGCCTTGATGAGCTTGTCAACCTCTTCTCAATTGCCTTCTGTCGCTCAGGGGCGAAGCTCCTTTTCTTCTATTTCACGGGCCGGGACGTCTCGTCCACATTAAGACGGTGGATGAGAACATCTAGGCCAATTCCCGGCATATCAGAAGCGGACCAGGCAAAGACATCAGCATTCCTCCGGAGAAAGTCGATCAGCTCCAGCCGAGGTTTCCCTTTTAGAAGCGACCCGATCTTTATCGTTTGGTCAGGCCGAGCTTCGTTCAGCGGTACCTCCACCAGCTCTTCGGTTGGTTCTCCTCGTTGCTCGGCAAAATCCTTCCCGAGCATCCAGCCCATCAACCTCGGGCAGTTTGGACTGAAGGCTGGTGACCAAGCACTGCCGAGCTACAGCTTGGTTTCCTCGAACTACTCCCACCCCCCATCCGATGGGGAACTTCATTACTAGATGTGGGATGGAGATGGTAGCTCCAAGGGACATCAGGTCAGGTCTCCCAAAGATTGCATTGTAGGGCGATCGGAGTTTGGTCACAGGAAATATGTGTGAACAGTGGCAACACAAGGCCAAGTTCCTACACAGACCGTCAAAGTTACGACCCCTTCTAGAGTAATAACATTGCTAGTGAACCCCATTAGGGTGGAGTCCACGGCTCGAAGATTCTCCATGAGCAATTTCATCTTCACAAACACATCGAGATACAAAACATTAACAGAGCTCCCACTATCAATAAGGATCCGGTCTACATCATAATTGTTCAAATTTAGATATACAACCAACGCATCGTCATGTGGGAACTGTATCTTCTGGAGGTCGTTGTTGGAGAAGGAGAGCTTATTGGTCCGCACTCTTTTTGGCACTGAACCTTCTTCATCGTCCTGCCAGCTCGACGGACTCCCGACTACCTCAATCACATTGATGTGGCCGACGACCGGAGGATTTGGAGGAGGAGGCTATTGCGGCTCGGGCTGGAGATCACCTCCATTCCTTGGCTCGGGTGCTCTCCTGAATTGGTCCAGCCTACCCCGTTGGATAAGTCTCTCATTTCGTTCTTCAGCTGCTAGCACTCCTCGGTGTCGTGGCCATGGTCTCGGTGGTAGTGGCAATATTTGGTGGGGTCTCTCCGGGCCGCATTCCCTTGAAGAGGAGGCGGTCGAGGGAGTTGGCGCTCTATCTCCATGAGGATTCCGCCCTCGGGGCAGTGAGCGGGGTAAACCAGTTGAACCTCTAGGCGGGCTCCGGGTGCGGTTCCTCAGCGGCGGCGGAGGAACCCTTTGGTGGCGAGGTGGGCTCGGCTGGCGGGCAGATCGGTGCTTGTCCGAGCCCTTGGACTCTTTCTTCCTTGTCAGCTCGACGCGGGTAGCCCTCCGTGATTCCTCGATTCTAGCATACTTGTCCGCCACGGCCATTATGTTGGAGAGGTTCGGAGGGTAGCTGACCTCCAACGCCAGGTAAAAGTCACTCTCCTTTAACACTCTGCCCGCTAGGGCGGACATGGCCACCTCATGATTAAGGTGGTCCACTTCCAGCATGGCCATATTAAAATGGCCAAGATACTTCTTCAAGGACTCCCCCTCTCTCTGCCTGACCTCGGAGAGGGAGTCATACCTCCACCGGTGACGACGGCTGCTGATGAATTGGCTGATGAAGAGGCGGCTCAGCTCGTCAAATGAACTAACGAAACCTGGTTTTAAGGCATTAAACTAGGTTCGAGCGGACCCCTTGAGGGTGGAAGGGAAGGCGTGGCAGAGGATCGCATCTGATGCCCTGTGGAACATCATAATCGATCGGAAGCTACTGAGGTGGTCGTCGGGATCAGAGGAGTCATGATAGGGCTCGATGGCGGGCAGCTTGACGTGGGAGGGAATCACTTCCTCCATGATCTTCTTGGAAAAGGGAATGCCTGTTCCACCTTATGCTGAAGCGGATGGGCCTGCTTGGCGGCATCCAACTCCTGGCACATCTCCCGGAGCTGTCGGCGGATTTCCTCCTCTGGCATAGCAGGAGGGGCTGGGCAAGGAGGAAAATGAGACGGTGTTGAGTCATGACGAGAAAACACCGGAGAGAGGGATCGGGCCCACTGAGATCGGGAAGATCCTTCTCGCAGACCCCTTGGGGGACTGGCTCAGCTCTCTTAGGACGACGAGGGGGGTCTGCAACCCATGCGGGCCAGAAGAAGAGATCGCTGGATGAACAGTGGCCGCATTCTCCCCAGGAAGGTGCGGAGTAGGTGCAGCTGGTTAGGGAGCTTCAAAGTGCCCCTGGATCAAGTGGGCCAGAGCTTAGACCTGCTGAACCAGTGAGGCAAACTAATCCTGGGTCACTAGGGCCGCCGATGGCGATGGAGTCTCAACTGGCGGTGGCGTGGCGCTATACTGCTCACTGGATTAGGTCTTTGGGAGGCGACATTGTCCCGGACTTTGGAGGTAGCCTTTCTTCGATTGGCCATGGGAAGAGTTCTCTTTCAGATCGAGATCCTTGTCTCATGGATCACAAGTTTATGGGACTTGAGGGCCCTTCCTTTAGCACCAATTTGTTGCTGCTGAAATCTGCCCTCCGACTCGGGTGCGATCGAGATTTAGGGTGGGCTCCCTCTTGGGCGGACCTGCAAAAAGTCCTCACGCGAGAGACGTTGGGGGTGGCCCTCCACGGAAGACCCTCCGACACTCAAGTCAGCGGGGATCAGCAATCAACAAATGCGAGGAAGGCACTCGCTGAAGAGTCTATCCAGGGTGGCCTTTCGAAAGCTCTGAGCAGAGCGTATACTTGAGAAGTCAAAAGACGGTCGTATTTATAGAGGATCACCTGATTCCTTGGAGGAGTCGTGGGTCCGAAAGTCGTTAGGATTCGAATCCAGTTTGTTATGAGGTCAGTAAGATTCGTATAGTGTTGGTTAGAGGATCGACGGCTGAGAGAGCTGGTTGATGTCTTGAGATTCGGCGATTGTGCAGGCTCCAGAGCTCTAGGCCACTCTCGGGTGTGATTTTTGTTTGAACTCTCCCGCGCTGGATTCCGCAGAGGTGCTTGAGTGCCCGAGTCTGGCCGAAGCATAAGGATAACTCGAATGGCAAGGCACATGGATAGCTCGGCTGGCAAGGCACGGTGGATAGCTCGGCTGGCGAGGCATATGGATAGGAATAGCTCGGCTGAGGCCGAGAGATGGGAATAGCTCGGCTGAGGCGAGAGATGTTATAGCTCGGCTGAGACCGAGAGATGTTATAGCTCGGCTGAGGCCGAGAGATGTTATAGCTCGGCTCAGACCGAGAGATAGGATCCATGCCTTGGGAGTCCTTAGCTCGCCGAGGGGCTAAGGCGCCTCGATCCACTGAGACTGATTTATATCTAGCGGATATTACACAGCAAGTGGGAGTCAGGATTGATCTTAACCTCTTGCATGATTATTAATGCAATAACGATTTTATCCCTCAATAATCCACATGGACAAGAGACACACGTCATTAATATTACGCTCCATATTGCCATCGTTAAAGTAGAACGAAAGAAAGTTATTTTATCAGTTTGTCTCGTTCCTTAAATGCAGCCCTATATGCACTACAGTAAATACAAGGAATAACGACGCTTTTAAAGCTATTTCCCGACGCTTTTTAAGCGTCGGGATATAGCCTTTTAACGCTTTTATAAGCGTTGCTAGAAAGGGGGTGGAGAAGGATTTTGCCGACGCTTTTTAAAAGCGTCGATAAAACTGCCGACGCTTTAAAAAGCGTCGGTAAAACTGCGCCGACGCTTTAAAAAGCATCGGCAACGTTCTTATACCAACCCGCGTCCACCTGTAGTCCCCCCCCTACCCCTTCGTCTCTTCTCCCACCACCCAGTCCCCCCCCCCCCCCCCCCCCCCCCCCCCCCCCCCCCCCCCCTCTTCTCCCACCCCCGCTCCCCCCACCCCAACCCGCCCCACCCAGTTCCCCCCCCCCCCCTTCCCTGCGTCTCTTCTCCCACCCACCCACTCAAGCCCAGTTCCTACCCCCCGCCCACCCTGCCTCTCTCCCCCCCCCCCCCCCCCCCCCTGCCCTTGCCTCTCTTCTCCCACACACACACACACACACACACACACACACACACACCCCAAAGCCCAGTTCCTACCCCCCACCCACCCTGCCTCTCTTCCCCCCCCCCTTCTGCTTTGATCATCATGACAGAATTTAGTAGTAAGTAGAGAAGCAAATTTCAATAACACTAACATTACAATCTTAATTTTCAGCTCCACGATAAAAGAAAAGGGAAGAATCAAGAATTGAAAGACTTAGTCTTGAAGCAACTGCTCCCAGTTTTGAAGATATGACAAGCTTCTGGAAACATTAAAGCATAGTCACCATTAAAGCATGAAGAGCAAGAAATTAAAACAAAAAATTTAAAGCCCTCTTTTGATAGTCAATCTGAACACCTGGATGTACTGTTTGTTATAATTATGAATTTGTAAGCTCCCCCTAAGTTGGGAATTCTAATAACTATTGAATGACTCGAAAATATTCTAGGAATTTAAGTATATGTACTTCTGCAAGATCGATAATGGCAGCACTTACATGAACCAAATAGCATCTCTGTATGCACATACACAACCAAATGCAAAATAATAATTGTATGGAAGAATCACATGTTCAATAAAATATACAATGCAACTAGTGAAGAAAAAAAATGCACGTTGAAATAGAAAACACCAAAATTAACATATTTTGCTTTCTTGTCTGACAGAAACTAAAAGGAGCACATTTATTTACAACATGTTTTTCTCCAAAATTGGATCAACCACTTCTAAGTCGTTTGCTTGAACCTTGCAGAAACTATATTATAAGAGGAAAAAAATTGACAAATTAAGAGAATCAGGCATCAGATCCAACTCTGTCAAGCCATGAGACAACCTGATCGATTGAGGGCCTGTGCCGCGGATCTGGGCTGATGCATTTAAGGTAGCTAAAACCATTTGCCAGACTAGTCTCTCCCAGAATATGGTAGACTCGGAATTCCATGAGACACTCAGTACCTACCATGCGAATGGTTGTAAGGTACTGGTACGCATGGAAGTTTGGCACAGCACCATATAGTTGCCATCGAACTTCTAGTAGTATATTGTGTCAGTACAGGAGGTGTACAGTAACATACCTGGTTTACAAATATGGTATCAGTAAACCATCAATGAGATTTCCTATATTGATACAGTGAACCATGTTTCAAAGTACCTTGGGAGCTTATTAAATCTCTTGGAGGCTTTAAGAACAAACCTGAACATAAGAATTCAGTTCATTCAGGTGTGTGTCATTGGAAATCATGGTCCATTTAGCAAGATTACAAATGTTTTCCGTTAACCATTGGTTTTCTTGTGGACTATTATACTTATCAACGTTAACGGGTTCAAGTATGAACCTGAACGTCTGCAGCTTCCTGAGAGATGTCAGCATCCTTTCCACGTAGGCTTTGCAATGCAGCCTCGGATTCATCCTCCCGTCCCACCTTTGCCTGAGATTATTAATGGACTAAAAATGTGAGACTTGCTCGTCCCATATGCTTTGCTAGTTTAATTGGTAATTGCATGCAATTAATGTCTCACCAGCCATCTAGGAGACTCTGGGATGAAACAGATACCCACAAGAATAACAACGCATGGAAGAATCCCTGCATGAAATTTCAACTGTCATCTTCTTGCTTAGTATAATAAACAGCACTATCTGCTCCAAAACTAACCATCCTTATCTCTAAAACATAAACAAATATGAACTATCTGATGAGAATCTTCAAAACACTGAAGAATTTAAAAAAAACTTATAAACTTAGCATTGAAACAAAGCAAAATTTAGCAAATCATGGGGTCAAGGAGTATAGAAGATGCCTGCTCCAAGTGAAGCAAGACTATGGAATGAAAACTCTAAGCTCTAAAAATGAAACCAGCATGCACAAAATGTAATGTTACTGTTGGATAAATTAAGCACCCATTTAGAGACAAGAAGATCGATGTGTCTTTTATATATTATATATGTAAAGAGAAAGAAAAGAAAAAATATTCAACAAAGGAGAAGACTTTGTGCTTCATCCCATTGTCATCTTATTTCTCAAAACCATGCATGATATGCCCAATCATTAAAAGAAAACCAATCTACAGGCATGGGCACCTTCCTCAAAAGGCTCAAAGCCATATTTATTTAACAATCCTCACGATTTGAAACAGGCCTTTCTCAAAGACTCAGATCAAAAGGATTTGACAGTTGCATGCAACAAATAATATCGAAACAGGAAAGTACCTGTAGTTCACTGAATTTAACAATCAAATGCTTGTTTTGAGCTATTGAGGCAACAATGAAGAGAATAACCTAAAAAACAAATGCTTCAATTCAATCTTTGATCAGTCCTTCAATCTCGTTGAAGAGCGGGTGGTGGTCGAGGCAGTGGTAATTGGAAGCCAAGACTCTGAACCCGGTGGGTGTGCAGTAGGTCATGTGGACGTGGACGTCCATCCGGCCAGGCCGCAGCAAAGCCAGGTCCAGGCGATCCTTGTAATTGGTGGTGAACACTATGATCCTTTCCTCTCCACAGCTCGACCATAGGCCATCGACAAAGTTCAACAGACCAGATAGTGTTACCTGTGGCCATTATTTATAACACAAATTAAGTTTAGATTGTTTTGGGACTAAAACAAAGAACTCTGTTTTGGAATCAGAGTGAACGGGAATTAAAAAAGAAAATTTCGATCAGAAAGACTCTGTGTCGTTAGAAACCAAGCAGGACAATCATTGAACAATGAATAAATCGTGAAATTTGTGAAGAAAAAAATAGCTCTAGATCTATTTCTATTTCTAAAAGATCATGGATAAATTTCAATAGGAAGACAAGCTCACCTTGTCCTCTTCATCATCGGGAGACATCTTCTCCTTGTTGCCCTCTTCTCTGCCTTTCGACTCTGCAACTCGAGCGAGCAGTCGATGTCCTCCACCACCAGAATGGACCGGTTGGCCGTTCCGACGAGCAGCGCTCTCAACGTCGAATTGCTCTGCACCTGTGTCAGTTCCAAATCGTACACATCGAACCTGAGGAAGTTCGCCATCGCCGCAACCAAGCTCGACTTGCCGGTCCTCGGTGGCCCATGCGGCAGGTAACCTCGCTTCCAGGCCTTCCCTATCCTCTTGTAGAACTCCCTCCTCACAAACCTCTCCAAGTCCTCCATCACCTCCTTCAGCTTCACCTCCATGGCCAGCGTCTCGAACGTCGCAGGGTGGTGGAGGTGCACGGCCGTCCACATCTCCTCGCAGGCCTCAATTCCCGAGTAGGACATGGATCTCTTCCCGAGCGTTGGGCCCAGACCTGCACCACCAAAACCATGCATCGGGTGAGGGGGGTAGGGCACTTGATCAAAAGGGGGGAGGAACTCGATCGGGAGCCTCGAACGTCACAGGATGGTGGAGGTGCACGGCCATCCACATCTCCTCGTAGGCCTCAATTCCCGAGTAGGACATGGATCTCTTCCCGAGCGTTGGGCCCAGACCTGCACCACCAAAACCATGCATCGGGTGAGGGGGGTAGGGCACTTGATCAAAAGGGGGGAGGAACTCGATCGGGAGCTCGAGGGGCTAGGGCACTGACGAGGAGAGGCATTCGACCGAAAAGGGGGAGGGGGGGCTAGGGCACTGGTGTTGAGGCGGGGGGGGGGGGGGTTGGTGGGTAGGGTTTCCCGGAAAAAAAGGTTAAAGCCTGCCGACGCTTTTTAAAGCGTCGGCACGCTGCGTGATTTCCCACGCTTCTCCTATGCGTCGGCAAAAAGGGTTGTTATTCTTAATTTTTACTGTAGTGATGTATCATCCGTGGAGCTGAAGCCTAGCTTCAAATTATATATATAGTACTAGGTTCCAATAAAAAACTTTAAAAATTATATAGGGTCAAGTGCATGGGTCAGTGTTTCATGTCCTCCGCGAGATCTATTCTAAGCTGTCATGACTTGCTTAGCTACCAGACATTTAGATGACAAGAACAAGACTTCCTCACATCTTGACGTGCATGCTCGATGGCGGCTCTCACAAAGATTACGATTTCCCACGCAGCAAAACTTAGCTTACTTGACTCATGGCTGCATGCACTGAAGGTAGCTATCATTTATTTTGACTCAAGAATAAACCATTTAATTATTTTTCTAAAAAAAAAAAGAACGACTATATGAGAACATTTAGAAAGTTGTTAATAATAACTTTGAGACCACTTATTTACCTAACTAGATCAGTTATCATAGTACCTAGAATGTTAATGATTCTTTTCAATTATGAGAACAAACAATACATAGGTGTGAATGAAGTGTAATTGTCATTTGGGGGAAAGAAATCTTGATGCATCCATTCATAAGTATTAATTAGGCTATGTTCAAGAATTTTTTGTTTTTATAGAAGATAATATTCATCATAATATTATCATAAATTATCGAGCAAAATAATAAACATTAGTCACAACGTTACATCAACAAACGATATAAAAGGAACCCTTATCCACGTATCTCATCATGATAACGTAAGCGCGGAAAGCGAATCATCCTATATCAAGACTTCCTGTCATAAGCCGGGTAAAGTGACAGAAATTATTTTCCTACATCTCCCAGCCCACCACGATGATCCACAAATAATAAAATATACCCTGGAATCACTTATAAAATGGAGTATCTAGCTAAAGGCCATGTATCAGCCTCTCGCATCTTTAATTCCGTCTCTTCTTCCCTTGTCTTTTGGAGTCATCAGCTACTGTGACTACGTGAGCAGTGGTTGATATACAAATCAATTTATAAATATTAGATATTTTGATGCTAAAAAAAGTTATTTTTTTGATGCTTAAAAATATTAAAAATATCATTTCAACGCTTCTGCAAATGTTGGAATAAAGAGAGTGAGGACATATTTTTCCACGCTTTGAAAAAACATAAAAAAATATTAAAAATAAAATATCAAAAAAAATATTGAAAAAAAAGTATTTGAAAAATGTTGCTGATGCTTTATAGCATCGATAATATTTTTAAAAAAATAAATAAAAAATTTAAAATTTAAAAAAAATAAATATTAAGATAAAATTTATATTAAATCTGTTATATTTAAAAACTGCAATGAAGTCCAATTATATCATGTGCATTTCAAACAAAGGATAGCAAATAAAAGATAAAATGCTCACAGATTCATTGATGGGCCCAAATATTTCATCCACTTTCCCGATCCGAGGCTTGTTCTGCAGAAATATTGGCACATACTGAAGTATGGCATCTTCTTTTTTGTGAGTTTCGTGACCGCATCTCCCTCGCAAGCGAAGGAACGTAGAAACCTCCGAACAAATAGGCAGAATTAGAGCATAAACCACAGGAACATGGGCACTTGCGAAGGAATCGGGGATGCGGTGGATTAGAAACATACCTACGACTTCAGCTAGCGGACTTTTGTAGCAAAAGCTACCATGGCCCTCTCTGCCGCAGCCTCCACCGTCCCTTTCTCTCCTGAAACCGTTGGCCGGAACTTGGTCCTTGACCTCACGCACTTTCACAAGGTGGTTAAGCTCATCGCCTTCCACCCCTTCTCTTCCATCCTCCGCTCAGTCAATACAACGCCATCTCCGAAGGTAAGCTTCAAACCCTACCTTTCTCCGTATGTTGCCTATTTGGAGCTTCCGAAATAGGAATCATAAATTTATTTGATTATCTTTCAAAAGAAATTTTGGTGCTTACTTGCGTTGTGAAGTAGAGGAAAAGTAAGATCCCAAGGCCTCATGAGATAAAAGTAAGATGCTGACGCTAAAAAGCGTTGGCATCCCATAAATAAAAATTGCATTAACCCCGCTAAAAAGCATCGGCATTGTATTAAAGAAAAACGTGCCAACACTTTTTATCATCAATATTTAATAAAAAATTAATTTTTTTTTTTCAAAAGAATCTCAACGCTTATAAGCATCATTAAGAATTTCATCCATCGATGCTTTCAAAAAGCATTGATAAACTATGAAAGCTCCTGACACGCCCTTCTAGCATCAAAAAAAAAAAAAAGAATTGCTACAACCATATTTTGTTGTGGTGCGTGATGCAGAATAAAAGCATTACATGATGATTTACATATATATAATTTTAAGCATACATATATATATATATATATATATATATATATATATATATATATATATATATATATATATATATATATATATATGCATCAATCATGTGCATGATGTAATTTTTGCTGCATTATTGTGTATGTATTACGCATCAATCATTATGCATGTTGTAAGCATGGTGCAGTAAAACTTTTTTATAAATCCGCAATATGGTGTAGCAAAACTTTTTCATAAATCCTTTTTATTTCATGCTGTGCAGCAAAACATTTTTATAAATCCCTTTCATTTCATGCTGATTGGGCTTCGCTTCTTGTGCATGATTGCCGTTCCCACGCTGTGCCTTGGCATGGAGGGTGAAATAAGAGCTTGACTTGCCATCAAAGCAAGCATCTACCACCCTGAATAGTGGATTTCATCGTAGAAAGGCCAGATTGTGTAGATGGAGAGGAATCAATTGTGACAGTGCCATTGGTAATAGTAAAGCTCAACCTTAGGTATCATTTGTGTGTGTGTGTGTGTTACAATAAGAAGAGTCTAACAAAAAATTGTATTTCTAGCATCAGCTTCAATCAACAGGTTCAATTGGGATAGAAAAATTTTCATCCAAAGTTGAAATGACTAATGTGTAGCCGCAACGCTAGTAAGATAATCAGCAGACTAATTTTCTTCACGATATACATGCTGGCATGTGAATCTTGTAGCTGAGGATAAGCGAGATATCAAAGACATAAGATATGGATGCAGGCTCTTGGGATCCCCATTCAGCAGTAAGTTTTGCATAAAAAACAGATATTACAGCCAGAAAAATAGCACCTCCTAACAAAAGTTTTTCATATTCATCCTGGATTAAAATTTCAGCTCCAGTCGCTTGCCACCAAACTATTCTATTAAAATTATTCTTCAAATTGCCAAACTAAAAAGGGTTGCCAGTAAACAAGAGGCAAAAAAGAATTTAACGTAGAACCCCAATGATCCGGCTGCGAAGGCTTTTGAGAATGGAAAACAAATTCTTGAAAATAAATTTATTTCTAGCATTTCAATATCCCCGTAAGAGATAAAGAATAATAGACTAAGCTAATGACATATGAATATTTCTTGTAGCTAATTAAAGGAAGGACAATATCCGATGAGAGATTGAAAGCGGAAGATTACCAGGCATGCCAGAGCTTCTTTGATTCCCTTCATATATTACATTCAACATTAACGTAATCGTGTGGATGACGAAGGCCTCTACCGGTCGCCCTCACATCAACGACTAGCCAAACAACGTGATTCCACGCGTGGTTTGCTTAACTTGCATCGCCAATGGCTCATGGATTGAAAACAGTGCTTTTTTTTTTAAAGAGGAAAAAATAATTAAAAGTGACTACGCTGCGAAGTAGAGACCCAAGTCATTGCAAGGCTTGTCGTTCAACAAATGCTACGTAGGAGAGACAGTGCTGTAAAGGTAAGGAGAGCAACAACTTGATTATTCTCTCGGAATACATGCTTCATAATGATCCAAAACAAATAGAGGAGTAATTTAGTCTTAACGCTGCGAGGAAGAGAATGAAAGCGGTAGAAAAAACCCTTAACCCACTTAAAAACAGAGAAAGAGTCCCCTTCGATAATAAATCAGAGGAGCCTCAAGAGAATATATATCGGTGCTTCCTTTACTTGACAAGTGTTGCATGATTCTATTAGCCACACTATTATCCATCTGAGCATGCAATGTACATCAAATCCCATCAGAAAATTCCACTCGTCCGTCCAGCAGGTCATTGCAGTCGTTTTTTTTTTTTTCAGGGAAAAGTTCATTCACTTGTCATCCAGAAGCGACTGCAAAATGCTAATCACGACCCAGAAAGTCTGTGATTCGTTTTCTAATTGTGTGAACGGCCAAGGATACCATAAATAAACACTTTATATTTAAGAAAAATAATTATGGAAAAAAAAGATAAAATATATACTTTTGATCTTCAAACTTTCACTCAAAATTTATTTTGATCATCAAACTTTTAATTATTATAGTTTAGTTCCTTATAATTTAAGGCATTATATTTTTAACATTATTATATATAATTAATTAAAATTAATAAAATAGTTGACATGTAGGTAGAAAAAGTCTACGTGTTCATGGTAGGATAATGCATGATTGATTCCATCGATTTTATTAACCTTATGTGATGACCATCAAAAATATAATATACTAAAAATACGATGAAATAAGTTATAATAACTGAAAGTTTGAAGAGGCAAATGAATCTTTTAGTGAAAGTTTGTGGACCAAAAAGTATATTTTAACTGCAAGAAATTTTTGTAATGCCTCAATTTGCAGGTGTTGGGCTGTATTTGAGAATTACCGGACCCTAGGAGAGCGTACGTATGTATATAAAACAATAGATGCTAGTCGTTAGAAAACAACAACTAACAAATAAGATACGAGTACTCAAAGAAATTAAGAAACAAGGCAAGCAAGTGGTCCAAATTTCAAAGGGTTCCAAAATCCTTGGCCGCCCGTCTCATAATGACAACATCAGCACAAAAGTCAAGTACACTCTCAAGAGTCATAAAGTGGTGAAAAATAACATGTTACTTCCAAGGACCCCCCAGAGCGATCCGCATGATGAAATATAAAATCTGGACTCACCTCACTTGGGAACGGAGGAGGATCCCGAGACGGTACGACTCGGCCTCTCATTGCTTTAATTTCCTCTCTTCTTCTCTTATCTTAGGAGTGGTATCAGCTGCTGCCGTTGCTCACATGGCTGCGAGCAGTATTTAGTATACAGTCGGATCCCGTCTTCCTATTCGTGTTGTGCTTGACCTCCTCCGCTTTCTTTTCAAATTCCCTTTGGTATTTAGATGATTACAAAGTCTTGAGAAGTCATAACAATTTCCATAGAATACCTAATGTGGGACATTAATTTGATATCTCTTGCATTGAGAAATTCATACAAAGAAGAGGATGAGAATCTCTTAATTAGCAGGTCAACATTCCATGGTATTGTTGGTCTTTGATTCCATTGCAAGTTGACCATCACCGACTTCTTATTGCAACATTGGTATGGGTTAGGGAATGGGTTGTACACATGTGAACTATTGAACCAAGAAAAACACAAATAAAAAAGAAAAAAATAGAATAATATTTACTTAAATAATTTTGTACGTAAATAAGATATAAAAGAAAAGATAAAAGTTCATGAAAGGCTCTCAAGCTTCTATACCATATTAAAAAAAAGATAAAAACAATGAAAAAAGAAAAAAAAAAAATACTAGATCATTGGTGCACTACCGATTTAATTTCAAATCGAACCACTATAGTATCGGTACTTGATTCTATCAACCTTGTTACTACTAGATTTGATTTTAGCATATTAGCCTATTCCGTAAATCTCTATGCTGATCACCTTCATAACACAATCTAGGACTATGTAAGGTGGGAGATAGCATTGAGATAGCATATACACCAAAAAGAACTTAAAAAAAAAAAAATGACTCTCATTTTCTTTCTTTCATAATTAAAACAATAAAAGAAAATAAGAGGTAGCACAACTTAGCAAAGCAAACTAAGGCATAGTTTAGAAGCAAGATAATCTATTCAGGGGTAACTTCTTGTTATCCCTGATATGCATAATTCAAGCCAAAGGCGTGGGAGGAGCAAGTGAATAACTAATTTTATCCCCTTTAACCATTACCTAATATAAAGTACAACAAACATGCATGGTTACTATTTGGCTGAAAAGATAAATACATCCTCAATTTTTTTGTTTGCTTTTTTGTTAATAAGAATGGTGATAACATAATTTGGAGGACTCTAGGAACCACCCATGCCTTCCTTTGCCTCTTTCCACTAAATCATCACATACATAATTCATAATCTTCAATATACAAACATGGTGTTAAATAAATTGGACCTAAGATCCAGAACCATTTTATGTTGAAGGTTGGCATGAAACTGGCTAGCACAAGTAAAAACCAGGAGTTTAGGATAAATTGAAGTTCTAGCATTAAATTGTTAAGCAGCCCTACCTTTAGAAGAAGTATCCTAAGGCATTTGATGCTTATCTTATCTCTACATTCCAATCTTAAATCATTTTCTATTATTGATAAAAGACCTATAGGTTATTTATAAACTCATAAATAAAGATTAACCACTCTCTGCTGCTCATGTTTCTTATCCATGTATTGATTCAAAAATCAATCTTTCATTACTTAGAATGTGCGCTACGCAATTGGCATGCAAAGGAAGTTTTTTCTTTAGTTCCTTAACTAACTCAAATGTTTCAATTTTTCTCCTTTATATTTACTGACTATATTGTCATGTTGGAAGGTCTTAGAAAGGTGCTGCACATGGATCAGGAAAAAATAATTTGTATATCTTAGATATGTGTAGTATGCTAAGTTGACTATCTCTTTGATTCATATGCAGCATAGTTGCATAGAGGCAATGTGGTGTAGTCAAGGAGATATGCTTGTGTGGCACCATGAACTACATTTTAGCATCACAAGATGCCTAATCCATGCAAGTATAATATGATTTATCTTCCAATGTTTCTATTTGTTATGTGTTTCAGGTGAACTTTATATACTGTCATAATGTTGCACACCATGCATGGGATTCATTTTCAGTGGAGACCACTCTGATGCAGTAATATGTCCCCTAAACAATAGATTGACAACTATTAATTAAATTTTTAGCCAATATACTTTTGAATATATAAGGGTGCAGTTTGGATCTGTTGCACAGTGGAAATTATGTTTTTTTGGATTTAGTTGTAGATACAACACACATCAAAGCTTATTAGTGTGTATTTCTTTGATTTGTTTGAAAATTTAGACCCCAAGTTATTGTTGAAAAAAAGAAAATAGTTAAGAATAAAAATAAGCCCCGACTAAAATGAAGTGAGTACATGCTAATTACTTATTTTTATAAGTAATTTATTATGTTTGTTATTTCATAAAATAATGAGTGGTAACCCATAATAGTAAATTATTTTATTTTATATCTTTGTTAAATTAGTCTCATGAATAATTTTGGACCAGGGTTAGCTCCAATAGTACTTAGGTGCAGTTTGTCTCACTCTCACCATTATCATACAGGATTTAGTTGGAAGCTTAGCTAGTTTTAAAAAAGTGTGCAAAAGAGAGAGAAACGAATGCTAACCGTAGTTCAGACCTAGTGAATCACATCAAAGTTTTACCCAATTAGCTCTCCTACAATCCTCTTAAACTCATAAATGGTCATACAGCCATCTTCTATGGTTTACTTGACCAAATGAAGAACTTGACTTGAGGACAGAGCTTTTATCTCTCTCTAGGAAATGCGGGCAAATGAAGATGATGGCTAACCAAGCAACTTCATGCACTCAAGCCATCGTTCGTTTACTAGACTTGGGAACGGAGCATTTATTTCTCCTAGAAAAAGTGGGCAGATGATGAAGATGATGGCCAACTACTCAATGCACCGAAGCCATCGTTTTCTAACTTGAAAACAGAACACTTATTACTGTCACAAAGATTTTGACGAGTCTCGTACTCAAGAAGAAAGATAATCCGAAGCCATACTTTACTTGAGAATGGACCATTTATTTCTTTCAAAAAAAAAAAAAAAAAGCAAGCTATTTTTTACTGCCCACACCGTATGCGGTTTAGATACATTTCACGAAAAATTTGGAGTCTCTGCTTCAGGTCCAGAAGCAAAAAACAGTGGATTAATTAAGATTCAAATGTCTTGACAGTACCCATTTATTCCTGGTACTGCACTGAAAAATAAGTGCAAAAAATGCATCGATCTTAGTAATTACCTAAAAATTAATTTGCAGCACAGCTTGACTATGCCCTGGCATGTGCCATAAAATCCTTTTCAAGAGTATTTTACGCTTCACTCCATCGCAAGATCATCACTACTAGTAGTGGTGGTTTCAAAATGTTTCACCTGACCACCTATCATTGCACGGTAAAAGTTCATATGAAGCTTAGGAAAGAATGCTCAGGAATGTTCACAACTATAACATAAAAAGGTTTCGAAAAGGTTTATGATGCCGTCAATCAATTACTTGTTGAGCTACATTCACCTACAAAACTGGGCTGGTAGCGAGAAGCCTTCTTACAGCCAAGCATAGAGGAAACCTTTGGTCACTGGGAATTAATTGACAATCGTTTACTTAAAACTCAAATATTATCTTCGAACTATACTTCAAATTACTTAGTATATACCTAAGATAATTTGGTAGACCATAAATGAATTCCTTTGTTATACTTCAGCTACCGAACAGCATAAATGATCAGAGACTTCCTTGCAGCCTGGCATGCTGTTTACGGATAAGTAGTGGCTCTCACAGAGATTGTGGCTAGTAATAGAACAAAACTTAACATAGTCGCTAACCACTTCATTCGGTTCGCTGAAACCCTCGTTTACTTGACTTGAGAACCGATCGTTTATTTCTCTCAGTAAGTGGTGAATATGACAAATAACTACTCCAAGCCATCGTTTACCTTGACTTAAGAAAAGACCATTTATTGCTCTTGAAAATGAGAGCCTAAAAATAAAAGGCATGGCTTAAGAAAAGACCATTTATTGCTCTTGAAAAAGAGAGCCTAAAAATAGAAGGCATGACTTAAGAAAAGACCATTTATTGCTCTTGAAATAGAGAGCCTAAAAATAATAACGCAAGACCTGCAGCTAATTAATTTTCTATCCTCAACAGCATATGACTTGATTACTATTAGGTAGTGTTTGAAATAGAGGATAAGAGTGGATATCCAGGGGATATCCCCTTTATCCCAAAAGCCATAACCATAAGGGATAGCTGGGAATAAAGTTAATCAAAGGGATAATCCATGGTTAATCATGGTTAACCATGAGATCCCCTCAATTTATTCCCTAGAGAATATAGGAATAGCTGGTTATCCCTCCAAATAAAAGTAAAAAAAAGTTATGCTATGGATTTACCTTTTTGTATTTGATATGATCATGGGATAGTCAAGAGATATCCCTAGGGATAGCCAGGGGACAAACTCTATCCTGTACACTTATCCATGGAAATATTTTTTCTATCAAACACTACCTTAGTCAATAGTACATGGCATGACTTACTGCAAATAGGACAACAGCAGATGACTTGGCAATTATAATCAAATAGCATATGACATGATTTTATAACTAATTAATTTACTACCGCAAAAAAAAAAATAGCATATGACTTGATTTCTATTAGCCAATAGCATATGACATAACAACTAATTAATTTACTGTTATAAAAGGTCAAAAATATATGACTTGAATTGTTATAAGTCAATAGCAAATGATATGACTTAACAAATAATTAATTTACTACTGCAAAAAGCCAAAGCACATGACTTTGTCTTTCAAAAACGGAGCTCCATTTATTTGACTAGTGCCATGGTTGGTTTATGCTGTGTTTATAATATTTTTTTATAAATTGAATTTTGGATCTGTTGATGCAGATTGTGGCTACTTAATTGATAAAACTGAGTCTAGAGTTTCACTTTATACCTTAAGATAATTTCGTTCTGCAACGATACTTACGGTCTGTATGACGATTGTCTTTCAGGATACAACAGTCTCTTTTTGATGAATGCAACACTACAATTCACCAAAAATATCAAACCAAAAATGCTTCTCACTTTTTTATATGCACTATTGCTATACTTCCTTTAGGAGAGTATGCAAATGCTGAAGAGAAGAATGGAATCAAATTGGATTGATTGGATTGAATAAATGAAATGAAATGCCTACGGTCCTATTTATAGATTTTAGGTGCCTCTTGGATACATCCGTTCGGGTTTAACCCGATTTGAATTGGTTAATCGGATTTGATCAAAGGAAGCCTTTGATACACCGATTCATTCCATGATATGAAGATCAACCGATCAGATAACCCAATCCTCGTCCCGATACGATGTTTCACCATCGTGATTTGATGATCACGTTATCAGATAGGTGGTTGTACGGCTTTAATATGTCGTTTCAAGATCAAAACGATGATTATCATAACGGTTTGATCGGATAAGCGATAGGAAGATCAAAGCGATGCCTTATCTCCAACGGCTTGATTGGATGGGTGTTATCACCAACGGTCCACTGACGGATCAACTGTTGACTGATCAACCGATGATCAATGTTCAACAGTCTTCTAATCAACGACTGCGATCAATCCAAGCCAAGATCAGCCGATCAACATTGCTTTGATCAATCACATCAGTTCATCGTTTGATCTCAACCCCTCATCTTAATTCGATCAGTTTTTATTGTCGAATCCTTATGATCTAGGAAAAATTTGAAACCCTCAAGCTCCTCGCGATGATGCACACATACGAAGTGCAAAGTATGCCTACAAAGTACCCATTGCGTCCTTGTGTGCACGTGCATCTGATGTGCATTAATACCGTTCAGCTTTTATTTGGAATTTGTGTACAGACACGTTTTATTGAGTGTGTGTCATAATTTTATAACTACGGTGTCGTAAATTTACAATTGAGATATCGTAATTTTTTTGATTTTCTTAATGGGTGTCTTACTTTTATAACTACGCTATCGTAAGTTTAAAACTGGGGTGTCATCTTAAATTTTGACGTGATGTGCATTAATACCCGTTCAGCTTTTTTTTTTTGGAATTTGTGTACAGAGGTTTTCTGAATGGGCGTCGTAATTTATAACTATGGTGTCATAAGTTTACAACAGGGTGTTGTAATTTTTTTTTGCTTCATGAACGGATGTCTTAATTTTATAACTACGGTATCATAAGTTTAAAACTGGGGTATCGTAATTTTTTTCCTAAGATATCATAAAGCTATTTTAATATTTTTTAATGAGTGTTGTATGCATGTGGACCAATAAGAAGGGGTGGTGCAGCCTACATAGGACTTGCTGCACCGCATGCGATGTACAAAGTCTTTTCTGACTTCCCGTCATGAGCGGTGTGAAGAGACATTATTTTCCTAAATCTCCCAGCCCATCACGGTTATCCACATAATAAAATATACTCTGGAATCATTATAAAACGGAGTATCTCGCTAGAGGCTATCAGCCTCTTATATGTTTAATTTCCTATCTTCTTTTCTTGCCTTTGGAGTCGCATCTGCTATGGCTGTTAGCAGTGGCTGGTATACAAATGAATCCCATCTTCTACGTTTCATGCTGATGGACTTCTTCAGGAGAGCCGTTCCCAAGTCTGTGCCTCGATACGAAGGGTGAAAGAAAGTTCTGCTTGTCACCAAAGCAGACATATACGATCCTAACCGATGACTCTTTTTATGAAAAGGCTATGATTGCTGTGGTTGGAGAGAAATCAACTCTTGACAGTGCCAATAGTTATGCGGTAGAGCTCAACCTTAGGAACCCATATGTCTTGTTTTTTTTAATTAACATAAGATATCGGAGTGTAGCAAAAAATGTACTTTAGCATCAGCTTTAATCAGTAAGTTTAGTTGGGATGAAAACAAAGTTGAAATGACTAATGTATGTATACCAACAACACCAACAAGAGAGGCTCCCTGTTCATCCAGAGTCCAGTTATTATATGGAAGATAATGTGGGCCTGTCTTCCTTCTTGCTCTCTACTGTCGAGAAAGGTCTTCATATTGAGGCAATATGTCCGCTATGTGGCAGGATGAGGAGACTATTGATCATGCCATTTTTATATGTCCTATTTTATGTGGGATTTGGATGAGAATGGGTTATGATTGCAGTATGGATGGCTCTGGTTCTTTGCTCCCTTTCCTTCTTGCCCTCCGATTACTAGACATGCAGCGCCCTTTGGGCTATCACTGCTACCAAATTTGGTTATC
>UESW01004894.1:489458-518249 GCA_900491605.1 Calamus simplicifolius | reverse complement strand
GGCTTTCCAAATACAAGAAGCATGCCTAAAGGCCATATAGTTGACCAAACTACCTGAAAAAGAGTACATAGAGTACCAGACTTTAGACATCAAGCAGGAGGGGTTAAGAATTAGTTTACCAGCAATCTTATTGAGCGTAGCCTGTCTCCACAACTAAATATTTGGAATACCAATCCCCTCGTAAGCTTTGGGCCTACAACATTCATCCCAAGCAATTGCACGCAATGCTCTGCTTCCAGAAGCAAGCCCCCAGACAAAACTTTTGACAGTGCAGTTCAACCATGCAACAAAACTATGTAGAGTAGCTGCATTTGCCATTACATCAATAGGTATCAAACAAAGCATAGACTTAGCCTTCAATTTCTAAGCTACTAATCTGTTATTGACTCTCTCCTTAAAACACAATATATCACGTGTTTGTAGATTAGTACCCCAAAGAGGAATTCCAAGATAAGTACCCAATTATGTTTCCTGCCTGATTCCCAAAATAGAGATCAAATCTGAATAAGAAGTTGAGGAGTTTTGGGATTAAACAGTACCACTGACTTAGATAAGTTAACTAACAACTAGATTGAACACAATATTACGATACTACTTCGAAAGCTAGGCAACCTGAGTCCTGCTGTTGGGTAAGAACAAGCAACCATTAGCAAAGAATAAGTGACTTATTTTGAGAACTCTCCATCTGGTTGAAAATCATGTATGAATCCTTAAAACGCCAAGTTACTTTCTTCAAGCGCCGGGGAAACGGACGTCCTCCTTACCGGACTCCTGCAAGAAAAGTCCCCGGAGATCGGATGCTCCGGTGGGACCCTCCAACGCTCAAGTCAGTCACTTGGGAACAGATGAGAACTGTTTAGCCGAAGAAACTAAACAGTTAGGACTTAACTAGTGAAAAGAGCTAGAAAAAACAGAGTTCATCCTCCCTTACTTACGGCATGGGTATGCTTTTACCTGCTCGAAGATCCCCCTTCTGTTCCCGATGATTGCTGATTTTCAGGAGCCAGTTCAATAACGGACAAAATATGAGGCTGACAATGATAGATCGCACTGTCACCGTACATGCTGGAGGTGTCCCATATCATTGGTCAGCACGGCTTCACAGGTGTCTTGCATCTGGGGCTATATCTGGTGCGCGCCACCACTGGATATGACCGCGCATAGTAGCGGGCAGGTGGTGGACCGTACGCTCCAACGGGGTATGATCGCGCACAGTGACAGACATACAACGGACCATACCCATTATGAGGCATGGTTACACCCCTGCTACAGGTGTGCGGCGGATCACGTGGGCATACCAGGTGGCCCATAGCGGGCCGGATCGTGCGCTGGGGGTCGAAGTACTGTTCATGTGGCCCAAGACCGAGAGGGGGTCTCGGGGGTTGAGATACTGTTCATGTGGCCCGAGACCGAGAGGGGGTCTCGAGGGTTAAGATACTGTTCATGTGGCCCGAGACCGAGAGGGGGTCTCGGGGGTTGAGATACTATTCATGTGGCCCGAGACCGAGGGGGTCTCGGGGGTGTTGAGAGAGCCTCCGTCAGTCGCCGTTATCGTTGTCGTTTATTTCGACGGCATTGGATCAGCCATATCAGATGCCCCCTCATCCCTGAGACGGAGTGGGCCCACCCCAGTAAGGCGAAAGGGGTGTCACCCCCCAAGTGGTTGATCCCTGCCATCGCGAATCGCCTCCGGACACGTGCCTATGGGCGCTGCGACGAGTTTATGCGGGCGGTGTGGGATGTGAAAAGATGGCCAATACTATCCACCCGATTTGCGGCGATAACCTCGAAGCAGGGTTGATGAGGAAGTCGTGCCATCATTACCCATCATAGCGGCGACGTCAGCGGTGTCCCATCATTGGCCGGAAGCAAATCCTATCTCGCGCTCAGGTTCTGAGGCAGTCCATCCTATTGCGAGCCACGTGGTTGATGAGACACGGAGGGATAATTTGAAACTAAAAAAACCCGGGTGGAGGGTCGAAAGCAGCCATTCTGTTCCTGCTATCATTGTCTTCTTCCTCTGCTTCATTGATTTTCTGCTCCCTGGTCCCCCTAGCCTAGAGCCTGCGCACGTCACTTTCCTTCCCAGGTCAGCTCTTTTCTCCTTCTAGGCTCCTGTTCCTTCTTCTCGCCATGAGTTCCCAGTCCTGGTCCGCGGAGGACGATTCAGAGGATCGTTCTTCGTCTGAGAGGCGAGCTTCTCCTTCTTCTCCCCCTTCTCCTTCTCTCTCCTCTCGAGTGGTCCTCTGATCCAGAGGACCGCGTTCCTCTGGCTCAGCGGCGGGTCGCCAGGGAGGCTCCCGTAGGGAGGCGTCTAGTGGCGGCTAGTAGGGCTCTGTCGAGGGGCCAGCACCTCCTCGAGAGTGGGGATGGAATCCCTGGAAGGGGCCGCCTCCACGGTAACAGGCCAGGATCTAACAAACATCCGGGCCCGTTACCAAATCCCTCGGGAGATCAGGCTTTATCTTCCAACTCCCGATGATAGAGTGATCTCCTCGACCTGGTTTAGTGGCCATTTACAAAATTTCGCTGAGGGGGCCTCCGTTTACCCCTCCCCCCTTTTTCGCAAGCCTCCTCGACCCCTTACCCTGACCCCTTCACAGTTGGTCCCAAACACCCTTAGGGTCGTTAGCGCCTTCGTTGTCCTGCCACCATCTCCAAATTACACCTCGGGTCTCTCTCTTTCACTCATTCTACATTCTCTGGTCTCAAAAGGGTTGGTGGCTATTTCAGCCCTGACTCGGCCGAGTCTTGAAACTCCTTCTTCCCACCTCCATCAAGGGATGGAAATCCTGTATTTTCTTTGCTAATCTTGACCAAATCAAGGCCCGGGGGGGGGACCCCGACCTCCGGGTAACGCGAATTCCACTGTCCACCCCGGAGACAAGGAAGGTTAGGGCGGCTGTTGGCTACCGACATCCCTCAGTACAACTGCTCTTGACGGAAGAAAACCTCCAGTCGGCGGGTCTCATTTCCCACCGCGGTAAGTCTCCCTTACACTTAGTCAAAGTCTTCCTGTTTCATCGTTTTTTCATTTTTTTTTACCGACCCTGACCAAAGCTGTACGCCATGAAGGTCCTGACCCAGAAACTCCTGAAGGTCGTCGCTAAGAAGAGGGCTCGGGAAGGACCGAGTGAAGATCGGCGAGCACCGGCTCCAAAACGCCCGACATGTAGGTGCCGAGCCACCAGCACCGCAAGAGCCCCCGGTCGCTCCAGAGATTGACCTCACAGCCGACACCCCGCCATATAGGGCGGTGACCGAGGGGGCACCAATGGAGGAGCCGGTTGCGGAGGAACCGCGGTAGCAGAGGAGCCAGCGGTAGTGGAGGAGCTCTTTGCTCCCAGTGGACCGACCCTCCCTGAGGCAGCCAGGAGCTGGGGCGAGGGGCCGTCAGGGGCAGCAAGCCCGCCCCCCGAGCAGACACCAATGAGCAGCCCACGCGTCAAGTCTGGAAACACCGAGGCAGCCGAAGGGAATGGAGCCAGACCAGGGCCTTCTTGAGACTCCATTCTGAACGATGGGCATTGGGCAAAGCGGATCCTCTCGCTAGTCTTCGTGCCCGAGGTTCAGGAAGAGCTTAGCCACTTGAAGGCGGCTACGTTCTACCGAGAGTCCTACACGGCCCTCGTCAGAGTAAGTTGTCCTGCAACCCTTTGCCTCCATATTTCTCTTTTTCTTTTCTTCTTCTCTCTCTTTTTTTTTGACATGGAACCTGCACGTAGCTTGCAAACTCCCTAAGGGCTACAAGGGGGGTCATTCACGGAGGAAAGACCCTTCTGCAGGCGGCCCAGAAGGAGGCCGAGGAAGCTCGTAATCGCACGGAGGCGGCCGAGGGGGCCCTGGAGTCGGCCAGAACCGCTCGGACCAATGAGATAAGGGCTGCTGAGAGCTGAGCGGAGGCTGAGGCCAACCGCTTGCGGGCGGCACTCCGTCAGATGACGGATGCCGAAAATGCCGTTGCAGCAAGAGATCTGCACATCTCTGAATTGACTTTGGCCATCCAAACAATTGAGAGTCGGGCGACCGAAGCCGAGGAGAGAGCAAGGTCGGTCGAGGAGAGGGCAAGGTCGGAGGAGAGAGGGCAAGGTCAGAGTAGGAGAGGGCAAGGGCGGCGGAGGAGAGGGCTAATAAAGCTGAAGAGGAGGCAAGTCGCACCCAGGAGGCCGAGAGGGCAGCGGCGGCAGCTCTCGCTGTAGAGGAAGGAGTTCGAGCCGCCGAGGTGGAAGCAGTTGTCGCAACCAGGACCGCCAGGGTCATAGAAGAAATCAAGCGTCTGAGCGCTTTATAGACGAACTGGCGGAAGCTTCGATGGGGCGTTTCTTCAAGGATTTCAGCATGGGAAAGAGAAAGTCGCTCGGGACTTGAACTTTCCTCAAGCCCTAGAGGTCGAACCAGAGTGTCTCTCGGAGTTGGCCTCATCCGATGATGAGCCCGCACCGGCCGAACCGTGAGCCTCCACTTGTATTTTATTTTTGCAAGTCCGACTAGCTTGGCGCTTTGTAATCGCTTTAAATTAATGAAATATCACTTTCCCTCGAGATGAATTGTCTTTGTCCATCTGCAACCTCTACCCCAAATTCATTGGTTAATGACGTGCAACCTCTCGGGCTTCATCAGCGCCGAGGGGTAACCTTTAATTCATTTGCGAATCATTTTGACTTGGCCAGATAGGACCGAACCTTGGGCCAGGAAGGATGAGCTTCCTGGGGTTGAGGCATTGGACTCAGGAGGTTGAGGCAGACGGGCTACTGAGGACTGATAGCGCACCGCTTTGCCGAAGGTATATCGGGCTTTGTGCTGGCTGGCCCAGGGCTTTAAGTGCCAATGGGGGTTGGGCTTTGTGCCTGGCTAGCCCAGGGCTTAACTGCCGACGAGGGTCGAGCTTTGTGCCTGGCTGGCCCAGGGCTTTAAGTGCCGACGAGGGTCGGACTTTGTGCCTGGCTGGCCAGGCTTTAAGTGTCGACGGGGGTCGGCTTTGTGCCTGGCTGGCCCAGGGCTTTAAGTGCCGACGAGGGTCGGGCTTTGTGCCTGGCTGGCCCAGGGCTTTAAGTGCCGATGGGAGTCGGGCTTTGTGCCTGGCTGGCCCAGGGCTTTCGTGCCAATCGGGGTAGGGCCTTAGTTTTGAGAGCCGATGGTACATCGCTCTGCCAGTGGTACACTAGGCTTGTGCCTGGCTAGCCCAGGGCTTTTGTGCCTGGCTAGCCCAGGGCTTTTGTGCCAACCGGGGTCGGGCTTAAGTTGCTAAGAGCCGATGGTACATCGCTCTGCCAGTAGTACACTAGGCTTTGTACCTGGCTGGCCCAGGGCTTTTGTGCCGATCGGGTTGGGCTTAAGTTGCTGAGAGCTGATGGTACATCACTCTGCCAGTGGTACACTGGGCTTTGTGTGCCGATCGGGGTCGGGCTTAAGTTGCTGAGAGCCGATCGTACATCGCTCTGCCAGTGGTATACTGAGCTTTGTGCCTGGCTGGCCTAGGGCTTTTGTGCTGATCGGGGTCGGGCTTAAGTTGCTGAGAGCTGATGGTACATCACTCTGCCAGTGGTACACTGGGCTTTGTGCCTGGCTGGCCCAGGGCTTTTGTGCCGACCAGGGTCGGGCTTAAGTTGCTGAGAGCCAATGGTACATCGCTCTGCCAGTGGTACACTGGGCTTTGTGCCTGGCTGGCCCAGGGCTTTTTGTATCGACCGAGGTGGGCTTAAGTTGCTGAGAGCCGATGGTACATCGCTCTGCCAGTGGTGCACTGGGCTTTGTGCCTGGCTAGCCCAGGGCTTTTGTGCCGACGGGGTCGGGCTTAAGTGCTGAGAGCCAATGGTACATCGCTCTGCCAGTGGTACACTGGGCTTTGCGCCTGGTTGGCCCAGGGCTTTTGTGGAAAAACGGAAAGACTAGAATTTAAGTTCATTGATGAGAAGTGAAGGGTGAAAACCCACAAGGATACAAGCATGGTATTAATGCTAGAAGGAAATGTACTACTGATAGTATCGACGGAGGTTGTTGGCATTCCACGTCCGGGGGAGCGGCCTCCCATCCAGCTCTTCAATCTTGTATTCCCCGTGATGGAGCATCTCGGTGATCTGGTAGGGCCCCTCCCAATTCGGAGCTAGCTTGCCTCCTTCCGTCGGCTTTGAGAATTTAGTTTGTCGAAGGACCAGGTCTCCCGGCAAGAAAGTCTTGGGACGCACATGGGCATTGTAGTACCTGGCAGCTCATTGTCGGTAGACCGCCATCCGCAGCCGCGCTCGGTTTCGCACCTCCTCCACCAGGTTGAGGTTGGCCCGCAGCCGGTCCGAGTTGTCTTCCTCATTATGACTCCACCCGAGGACTCGGGGAGCCTATCTCCACCGGGATGACAGCTTCAGACCCAAAGACCAGGCTGAACTGAGTCTCTCCGATGGGGGCTCGTGGCGTTGTATGTAGGCCCATAGCACATTGTGGAGCTCCTCCACCCACCGCCCCTTGCAATCATCCAGTCGGGCTCTTAGTCCTTGGAGAATGATGCGATTGGTCACCTTGGCCGCTCCGTTGGTCTGGGGGTGTCCAACGGAAGTGAATCTTTGGTGGATGCCAAGTTTGGTGCAGAACCCTCGGAAGGCACGTTATCAAACTGCCGGCCGTTGTCGGTGACCAGAGTATGGGGTAGCCCGAACCGGCATATGATAGACTTCCAAAAGAAGGATCTCACCTTGCTTTCAGTGATTTTAGCAAGGGCTTCGGCTTCAATCCACTTGGTGAAGTGATCGACGGCCACCAGGAGGAACTTATGCTGTCTGGAGGCTGGGCGAAGGGCCAAGGTGCCACCAAGGGGGTCAATTGAGACGTCGGCTATCACTGAATATTGGCATGGTGCTGGCAGCTATCATACTTCTTAACAAGCTCAGCCGCGTCCTCCTTCATGGTCAGCTAGTAGTACCCCTGTCGTAGGGCCTTGTAAGCTAGGGCTCTGCCCTCAGATGACTCCCGCAGATGCCTTCATGGATTTCCCGCAATATGTAGTCTGCTTCTGCTGGCCCTATGCACTTGAGGACCGGGTATGAAAATGACCTTCGATAGAACCTCCCGTCCATTATCAGGAACCATGGGGGCCGCTACTTGAGCAGTCTAGCCTCCGCGGGGTCCTCAAGGAGGGTGCCATCGGTCAAATATCGTGCATAGGCATCCATCCAAGAGGGCCCTTGCACAACCGGCAATGCCTCTTCCGCAACTTCAATGCTTGGGGTCTGCAAGTGCTCCACATACGTTCTTCCCAGTGTCCCGTCGGTCGAGGTGGCCAAACGGGACAGCGCATCGGCCCTGGCGTTCTCCGCCCGAGGAATGTAGCTGACACGAAAGTAAGAGAACCGAGAGGCTTGGAACTGCACCTTACTCAGGTAACGAGACATGGTTGGGTCTCTAGCTTCGTATTCCCTAGCAACTTGCCCAAAAATAAGCTGGGAGTCCGTGAAGGCCCTCAGACGCCCCACACCGAGCTCCTCAGCCAGCCTCATTCCCGCCAACATGGCCTCATATTCTGCTTGGTTATTAGTGGCCGGGAACTGAAACCGAAGGGCATACTCCACCACCTCCCCCTCGGGGCTCGCAAGGATGAGCCCGGCTCCGCTTCCCTGAGAATTTGCTGCTCCATCTACGTGCAAGATCCAGTCTTCCTTTTCTGCCTCCTCGACTGAGGAGGAGTCCATACGTTCCTTCGGACGTGATTCCTCCGTACGTCCCTTAGTCCAAGTACACTCGACCAAGAAATCAGCTAATACCTGAGACTTCATGGCTGACCTTGGCCGAATAGATAGGTCAAACTCACTCAGTTTGATGGCCCATTTGGCCAGCCGACCGGAGGTGTCAGGACGGGACAAGATGGTCCGAAGAGGTCGGTCCGTGAGCACCACGATGGGATGAGCCTGAAAGTAGGGTCGAAAGCGTTGGGCAGAGATCACCAGGGCAAAAATGATCTTTTCGGTTCTAGTGTATCTTGTCTCAGCATCATGAAGTACCTTGTTGATGTAGTAGACCGGCCTCTGCACCCATCGGCATCCATGCATACGAGCACAAAACTGACGGCCTCTGAGGAGGCTGCAAGGTACAGGAGAGCTCCTCCCACCCTCTGGCTTGGATAACAGCGGGGGAGTGGATAGAAATTGCTTCAACTCATCAAAGGCATCCTGACACTTCTTTGTCCACTCAAAGCTGCTGCCTTACGCAGCACCTTAAAGAGGGCAGACACCTTTCTTCCAATCTCGACATGAAGCGACTCAAGGCCGCCACCCTCCCGGTTAGGCGTTGCACCTCCTTCTTATTAGCTGGGGGCCTCATATCCAAGATAGCCCGGATCTTGTCAGGATTGGCTTCGATCCCCCGCTGGGTTACCATAAAGCCCAGGAACTTGCCTGCCGCCACCCCAAAGGCACACTTGCGGGGATTCAACTCATTTGGTACCGGCGCAGGTTGTTGAAGGTCTTTGCAAGGTCAGTGACATGATCAGCAGCATTGGTACTCTTGGTCAGCATATCGTCCACGTACACCTCATGTTATCCCGATCTAGTCCTTAAAGACCTTATTCATCAACCTCTGATAGGTAGCTCCGGTATTCTTCAATCCAAACGACATTACCTTGTAACAATAAAGCCCTTTTTTAGTGACAAAGGAGGTGGCTTCTTCATCAGCTGGGTTCATCCTAATCTGGTTGTACCCCGAAAAGGCATCCATGAAGCTAAGAGTTTCGTGCCCGGATGTGGCATCTACTAGCTGGTCGATCCGGGGCAGTGGAAAGTTATCTTTGGGGCATGCCTTATTGAGATCGGTGAAATCCACGCACATCCTTCAGCACCCACTGGTCTTGCGAACCATCACGACACTCACCAGCCAGTCAGGGTAGTGTACCTCACGGATGTGACCGACTACCAACAGCTTTCGCACCTCCTCATCCATGGCCTTTTGCCTGTCAGGGGCGAAGCTCCTCTTCTTCTGCCTAATGGGTCGACACTCCGGCCTGATGTTGAGCTGGTGGGTGATCACTTCCTTCGAAATGCCTAGCATGTCGGATACCGACCAGGCGAAGACATCTGCGTTAGCCCGTAAGAAAGTGAGGAGCTGGTCACGGGCCTCCTCTGGGAGTAGGGCTCCAATCTGGATTGTCTTCGTTGGGTCCTCTCCGAGAGAGAAAGCAAGCAAGCGCTCGGTCGGCTCCCCTCTTCTCTCCAGGTCCCGGGGGTCCAGTGTCTCTGATGCAGGTGCAGGTGCTGCCTCCTGCGGACTAGGGGTATGATAGCAAAGTGGGAGCAGGTTCTGCTCCCCCCACATCTCCCCGACTCCCTCCCTGGTAGGAAACATTACGAGGAGTCGTGTAGTGGATATGACAGCGTCCAAAAATATTGAGCCCAGGTCTCCCGAGGATTGTGTTATAGGCGAGGGGCACTCGGACCACCAGGAAATTCGTGAGGACGGTGCTTTGGCGCGGGGTCGTGCCAGCTGTGACAGGAAGAGTAACCTCCCCCTCGACTTTTACGAAGTCCTCAGTGAACCCCATCAGGGGCGTGGCGATGGGCCGAAGCAGGTCGGGCGACAGGTTCATGTGAACAAAAGCATCATAATTCAAAACATCCACCGAGCTCCCACTAACAACCAGAATTCTTTTTATAGGATGCTTAACGATCGTCATGGACATGACGATGCTATCATCATTTTTATTCACCACCCCCTCTAAGTCCTCCTTAAAGAAAGGAATTACAGGATCTAACTCCCCCTCCCCTCTCAGCCTCTTGGGCAGGCCACCTGCCCCCTAGGAAATCATCGCCACCGTCTTCTCAGTTGGAGTGTTGTCGATCATTGGTGGCGGAGGCGCTGACGGGCCAGGAGTATCCGGGTTGTTCTTTCGAACGAACTTCCTCAGATGGCCATGCTGGATAAGATCCTCTATCGCCTTCTTCAGCTGGCGACAGTCATCGGTGTCATGGCCATGGTCCTGGTGGTATCGACAGTAGAGGTTCTTGTTGCGGGGGATCTTTGGGTTCATCGGAGGTGGGTGCTGAAGATAGGACTCACCCTCAATCTCGAGCAGGATGTGTGATATAGGGGCGAGCAGTGGAGTGTAGGGTCCATCTCTCTGTGCAGGAGCTCGAGGATGATTGTCTAGTCGGCGGGGAGGTTCAGATTTTCGGGGTCAAACTTCAACAGGCTCAGGGCGGGCTGGCTTCTTGAGGGCACTCCCACTTGCCTCGCATCGGGAGGAATCAGCCTCGTCGGCGCGGATATACTTCTGGGCCCGGGTCAAAAGTTCGACGTAAGAACCGGGCGGCTTCTTATCGAGGGAGTACGTGAAGCGGGACGAACGGAGCCCTCGCTTCAGGGCCAAAGTGGCCACTGAATCTTCAAGATTGTAAACCTCCAGGGCCGCCTCCTTGAACCGAGCGACATAATCCCGCAAAGACTCACCGCTCTTCTGTTGGACAGCGAATAGGCTGTCAGCTACTCTTAGAATCTTTCGGCAGGCATCAAAATGGGCCAAAAAGGCTCTTTCCAACTGACGGAAGGAATCGATACTCCGCGGTGGCAGGCGAGAGTACCAGGCTCAGGCAGCCTTCTTCAGGGTGGCAGGGAAGACAATGCACATGAGCGAATCGGTGGCCCCCTGGACCTGCATGAGTACCTTGTAGCTTTCAAGGTGGTCCAGAGGATCTGTAGTCCCGTCATAAGGATCCAGCTAGGGGGGCGGAACCGGGTAGAGATGGGCTCTTCCATGATACAGCGGGACAGCAGAGGCTGGCTGTCATAATCCGTCTCAGGCAGGTGGGTGATCCGGCGGCTGAGTTCCTCCAACCGCTGGTTATACTCGTCGAGTCGACGCTCGGCCCGACGGGCTATTCGGCCATCAAAAGAACCTTCCCCTGAGGATTCTGAAGACGGGGGTAGGTGACGGTGATGTCTGCAAGGGCGCTCCGCCTCCCTCCCATGTCGCCGCCTGAGAGAAACACTGGCGTGGTGAGAAGGTGATCAGGGTCTCTTAGAGGCCTCCCGGTGATAAGGCTTGGGCGAAGCATGACGATGGCAAGCTTTCGGTACCAGTGACCTCCTTCGAGAAGAATGCTAGCTTGGTTGCACCACGCACAAAACCGATGGAAATGGCTCCGGCTGCCGCAGGGCCGCCTACTGATACTGCAGGCCTTGGACCGCCGCCGCCAAGGATTGGACTTGCGTAGCTAGAGCGGCGAACCGGTCTTTCTGGAGCTTATAGGGAGGAGGTGCAGGGACATCGACCGGAGGAGCGAAAGGTCCAGCCTCCTGAGGATGTGGCGGTGCCGGGACGCCGGTCGGGAGAGCTGAGGGGGCAATCGCCAGTGGATCAGCTCCTTGGCGCTGCCCCCCAGTGCAACTGACAGAGCCCCCTCTCGCACGGGTTGTCACCATGACTCAAGAGCTTGGAGAGAGAGGAGTTGCAGATTGCTGGTTTGATGTCTGTCTTTTTCTCGCCCCCTTCCTGGCACGCCAATCTGATGACGCCAAGTCACTTTCTTCAAGCGCCGGGGAAATAGACGTCCTCCTCGCCGGACTCCTGCAAGAAAAGTCCCCGAAAATCGGATGCTCTGGTGGGGACCCTCCGATGCTCAAGTCAGTCACTTGGGAACAGATGAAAACTGTTTAGCCGAAGGAAACTAAACAGTTAGGGCTTAACTAGTGAAAAGAGCTAGAAAAATCAGAGTTCATCCATCCTTACTTACGGCATGGGCGTATGCTTTTATACCTGTTTAAAGATCTCCCTTATGTTCCCGATGATTGCTGATTTCCAGGAGCCCAGTTCAATAACAGACAAAATATGAGGCTGACAATGACATATCGTACTGTCACCATACATGCTGGAGGTATCCCGTGTCATTGGTCAGCACGGCTTCACAAGTGTCTTGCATCTAGGGCTATATCTGGTGCGCACCACCGCTGGATATGACCGCGCACAGTAGTGGGTAGGTGGTGGACCGTACGCTGCAACGGGGTATGGTCGCGCACAGTGATAGACATAATAGACCATACGCCGTTATGAGGCATGGTTACACCCTGCTACATGTGTGCGGCGGATCACGTGGGCATGCTATGTGGCCCAGAGCGGGCCGGATCATGCGCCGAGGGTCAAAGTACTGTTCATGTGGCCCGAGACCGAGAGGAGATCTCGGGGGTTGAGATACTGTTCATGTGGCCCAAGACCGAGAGGGGGTCTTGGGGTGTTGAGAGAGCCTCCGTTAGTCGCCGTTATCGTTGTTGTTTATTCCGACGGCATGGATCAGCCATATCAAATCCGCCCTGCACCTTGCTAGAAATATGCTTAGATAAAATATCAACATAAAAAATAAACAGATAAAAGGAGGTAGTGGATAATCCTGACAGAGGCCTATAGTAGAAGTAAAGAGGTCTAACGGAGTGCCATTAATTATGATAAAAAAGAAGGTAAACTAGTACATACTTTGATCCAATCAATCATCTTAGAAGAAATTGGTACTGCTAAAGCACTGAGAAAAAGATAATTCCAGTTAACTCTATTATACACCCTCTCTTTATGCAGTTTAATAGCCATCAAGGGACATCTTGCAGAGGCTTTGTGGAGGGAGTACATAGATTCCTGAACAATGATAATGTTCTCTGATAAGCTCTATCCAAGGACAAAGGCAACCTATTCCTCTAATATCACCTTGCCAATAATGACTTTCCCAAGCCTCAAGGTGATTGCCTTGGCCACCAGTTTGTAAATAGTGTTGTACAAACTTATTGGCTTGTAATGTAGAAATGAGAGGAGCACTTTGGGATGAGAACAATAAATGCGGCCCTCCAAGCAGCAGGCATGGTCTTATGGTGAAGAAATACCTAAAAGCCTTCAGGACATCCTTTTCAACAAGAAAACTCTTTTTGCACCGGGTTCGGTGCATAAAGCATGCACCACGCATGTGTAAGCGCTCGTGTCATGGCCCATTGGGCTGTGGTGCGCACTACACGCGAGCACGCACACGTGTACGATCAATGGTCGCGAGCGGTGCAAGCTTCTGCACCATCAGACCCGATGCAGAAAGACTTTTCCTTTCAACAATGTTCCAGTCAGTACTTTATATAAAAGGCCAGAGAAAAACCATTTAACGAAGGGCTTTGTTAAGGTGCATAATCTTGAGAGCAGCTATAATCTAGTATCAGACAAACTTCTCGCCAACCAGAATCCATCATCATTATCATCTAAGATGGGGCAGGACTTCTCCTTCACCCATTGCACCTTAGACTTCTAGGCTCGTAACATTTTCTTCAAAAGTACATTGTATCTCCTTAACTTGCCTCTTAAATTTTTAAATTTGTCAGGACTTAGACCACCATATTGATCCTCTAATTGTTACAGAGCTGCAATATTCATTTCAAGGGCATTAGCTTGCTGAAACAAATTGCCAACCATATCCCTGTTCCACCTTTTTAATGACTATTTTGTAATTTTCAATTTGAAACCAATCTTGACATAGGAGTTCTAGAAACATGTTTATTGCATGCATACTGCACCACATCCTAAGATTCCTTATACTCGCTCCCAAGCTTCTCATATCAAATTGGTCATGGCTAAGAACCGGAATGTTTCCATGTTCAAGTAAGATAAATCGTTGTTGCTTGGCTTCATGTACTTGAAGTATTTGGATTTGAGCATGATCGATTTCTCTAGAACCTCCATCCTAAAATTCATTGGCTCTATCATACACTGATATATCTTAACCTCTCCCATGCTGAGTTCAGCGGGTCCATTCCACCCAGCTTGGAAATCTCTCAAACTTGCAATGTCTTAACTTAATTCCATTTATTATGAAGGATGGTCTTTACATGCTAATGACCTTCTCTAGCTCTCTCATATCCGTTAATTGTTATCAATCTCTCTAAGGCAACCAACTAGCTTCATGAGATTAATATGCATCCTTTTCTATTAGAGTTGCATTTGTTGCATACTAACCTCCCTTCTATCTATCATCCTCTATCACATGTTAATATTACATCTCTCAAAGTGCTCGATCTTGATTTTAATGACCATATCAAAACTATAAAACTCCACTTGTTATTCGATAGTAGCAATCGCCTTGTGCACCTCTATCTTGGTGCACGTGATTTTTCTAGTAAGCTACCCATTGCAATAGAGAAGTTATGCAAGTTAAATTACTATAGAGATTTTTAGAAGTTTAGGAAACTTTGGCCATCTCGAGTATTTAGATTTGTTTGATGGCCAAATCATCAAAGAGATTTTTCAAAAGTTGAAAATCTTTAGCCACTTGGAGCATTTAGATTTGAGTGTTAACCATATAATTGCTAATGTTTCATCAATGATAGCAAACCTTGGCACTTCAAGAATTTACATGTATCTTTCAATAAAATTTATAGAGAAATTCCAAAAAATCTAGAAAACCATACCAACTTGGAGAGTTTAAGTATGGATGTAAATAGAAACAATTGTAAAATACCAAAGAGTATTGAAAACCTTTGCAACTTGTGGAACTAGATTTATCTAATAACAATAATGTAAGCTGTGAAACACCAAAAACATCGAAAACCTTGTGTAACTACAATGGTTATATTTATCCCATAACATGATGAGCAAAGAGCTATCAAAAACTATTGGGAACCTTATATTTAGCAATTAAACTTTTAAAAAAATTTATTAATTATATAATTCTTCATATCTTAGATTTATTGTCATGCCTGACCTGCAAATTTTGGGTTGGATACATAATACAACCATAAAATGCCTAAGTGTAACCATAAGAATTATATAAAGCTTAATTTATTATTCTTATTATTTGACTATTTGCTAATTATGTAATTATCAAATATAATTTATAAGTTACCAAATATTATTACAACCATTTAAAGTTTAAATATTTAAATATTTCATTACAATAGACATAAGTATCAAATCAACTAAATGTCTTCAGCCTTCACATTCCTCACTCTAGTCCAACCATAAGAACTGAGCCTAAGCATTATACATATTTGTAAAAAAAAAAATAACAGAACATAAGCTTGAGCTTAGTAGGAATCCCCTATCCCACATAATTCCTAGCAATATGAGCCATCATTATGAATGTGTAGCATACAACATAAATGTATGTGAGTAATAATTTTTCATTTCTAATTATGGCTCATTGTGGTAAAATGACCATTTTTGAATAAATAAATCATATAACATCATCAGAGCACCTATTTTTCAATTCACAATAAAATCAACATTATGTATAATCATCAATAAGCTACATTATTTCAATCAATTACGATTACTAATATCTAATTCATCCAGCTGTTAGTGATTTATGTGTCTTGGAAAGGCATTGGACTAGTTGTGGTAGGAATCCATAATCTGAAAAAAGTCTATCCACAAGAGTAATTAGAAAGTAAAATTGGTTTGTTTGTGAGGACAACCTATCCATCAGGATAACCGGAAGCAAGTCTGTCGGTCAAAATAACTAAAAATAGGTTTGTCCACTAGGACAACTAGAAGCAAATAAGTATGCTTGTCAGTTTAGTGCTTAGCTGCCCAGTTCAGTGCCTACCATAATTCACTTTATTAAATATGCAAGTTATTTTTAGTCTAAAATTTCGTGAATTCTTGGGTAGATCATCCTATGCCTGATAGCATGCTAAGTCCACCATTGGAAACATATAATCTTTGAAGCACACGTGCATAATGTGTGTATGTGTGTGTATCGGTTGTATAATATGCATAATTAACATCTCTTCCATAATTTGTTCTACATTATAAAATTGTAGGTGGACCAATGTAATTCGGTTTCTCTCTCTTCCTCAAGGTGGCCTTGCCAATTACTGAGGCCATATATAGTCACCAAGGGTATCATATCCTAAAATTGATGGTTTTGCTTGCTGTAGTTAAGTTATTTTTATGAGCCTCAACTATACATGGGCAACGGGCCATGTTCGGCATGGCCCAACCGTGGCCTCTTGTACCAAAAATAAAAAATAAAAATTGATCGTACTTAGTACGGCCTGTTATTAAACGGGAGAGAGATCCTAGTATGCGACTCGACGGCTCTTCCACTTAAAGGGAGGCGAATCGTTCCCCTCTCCGCTGGTCCAACCGAAGCAGCACGGTCTCTCTCTACATTTATCGGCGGCGGGATGCCAGAGAGAATCGAAAACCTCCAACACCTGCTAATGGTTAATTTGGCAGCTGTTAATCTTTTTGAAATGATTCGTAAAGAACTAGTACATCTTCGTGTCCTACGGTATTTGAACAATTATTAAGGCCTAATCAGTAAAAAGATCTTAAATCTTTTGAGGGATGAACAGCTTCTACAGAGTTCTTCATGCCGGATATTTGATCCCTCTTTATTTTTTCATATTTTAAATTTTCACGATTTATGACGCTAGCCTTTAAAGCGTGGACCAAATAATTAATCATTCCAACGCTTGCTTATGATTATACGTTTAAGGGGTTGAACATATTTACCTCAATTTACTATTCCACCTTTTTTATTATTGATAAAGACGTTACGATAGAGAAGGTCCCTTCGCTAGCTACGATCCACCCATGCCTCGATCCCGTGATAGAAAGAAACTTCCTTCCAGCCTGGCGTGCACGTTACGAGCGGTGTGTCTCACAAAGATTGTGAAAGGCCATACGACAAAATACTTTAGTATGCCTGACTGCTGCATGCACCGAAGTCATCGTTTACTTCACTTGAGAACAAAACGTTTATTTCTCCGAGCAACAAGTGGGCAGATGATGAAGATGATGGCTAACGACTTCATGCACCAAAGCGATCGTTTACTTGACTTGAGAACAAACATTTGTTACTCTCACAAAATTTGTGACGAGTTTCGCACTCATGAAGATAATCCGAAGTCATCTTTTACTTGGGAAGTAGACCATTTATTTCTCTCAGTAAGAATTGAGAACAAGACACTTATTACTGCCCATACCGTTTGCGGTTTAGATCAATTTGGAGTCTCTGCCAGAGGTCCAGATGAAACAAACAGCAGATTAATTAAGATTCAAATGTCTTCAGAGCAGCCATTTATTGCTGCACAGTTTATTGCTGGAATGAAAGTAAGTAACAAAATGCATCAGTCTTAGTAACCACCAAAAATTTAATTTGCAGCACAGCTCGACTATGCCCTGGCATGTGTCACTGAATCCTCTCCAATAGTTTTTCACGCTTCACTCTACTGCAAGACCACCACTAGGCCACTTATCATTTCACGGTGAAAGTTCATATGAAGCTTGTGAAAGAATGCTCAAGAATGTCCACAACTATAACATGAAAAGGTTTACAATACCGTCAATCAATTCCTTGTTAGAGCTACATTCGCCTGCAGAACTGGCAGGTGGGCAGCGAGAAGCCTTCTTACAACCTAGCGTTTCCTCTATTCACTATGCAGTGCCCCTAATTCTTTTATTTGAGAATTAATTGACCATCATTTCCTTAAACTCAAATATTATCTTCTAACTATACTACTTCAAATTGCTTAGTATACCTAATAAAATTTGGTAGACCATAAATGAATTCCCTTGTTATACTTCGCTACCAAACAGCACAGATGACCAGAGACTTCCTTGAGCCTGGCTTGCTGTTTACGAATAAGTGACTTCCATGAGCCTGGCGTACGTCTTGTTACGATTAAGTAGTGGTTCTCATATAAAGATTGGGACTGGTAATAGAACAAAAGTCTATGGTTTACCTGGGTAGATAGTGGCTAAACACTCCATTCCGTTCACGTACTGAAGCCATTGTTTACTTGACTTGAGAAAAGACTATTTAATTATTTCTCTTGGCAAAAGAGAACATAACGAACAACAGATTAACGCCGGTGACTAGTGATGACCAAATCTCATCGTTTACTTATCTTAGACGGGGAAAAATGATTCCTTTCAGATTCCATTCAACAGCATAATCAGTAGTCACCATCGCGTAAAGATCGATGACTAGTCAAACAACAGTGTTTCCGCTTAATGTTTGCATAAATTTAGACCTTGAGTTATTACGCAAAATAAAACAGTAATTTTTAGCTAAGAAATTATTCTTGATTTGAGATGTAGTTAATCCTTGCTAATTATTTTTGCATAAGTACGTAATTTAACCAACTTCTTGTCTCATAGACTAGTGGCTAGTAACTCAATAAAAAAATTATTTTATTTATATTTTTAATAAAATAGGTGCCTTTGCAAATAATTTTATATTAGAATTAGCTTTTCTGCAACGTTCTTAATTTGAACTCATAAGCTTCAACAAATGATCTTCAACCTCTTTCACAATTACCAAGAAAAAAATAATCAACAAGTTTGGCTGCCTATTTATTAGCGCCTTAAGAATTATTGGAGCACTTCAATAAAAGGCAGTTATCTTAGCTCCTAAAATGTGGCATAGAACCCATGAAACCCTAATTATTTATAGAAGATCTCTTTTCAATCTATGCTCCACCTAGAAACCTTATCCACTCGTGTCTTGATCGCATGATCACTCATGTTATCCCGATACAAAGATAATGCTTCCTCCCATCTTGTTGGAATAAAATTCAATATCCTTATTTTCGGCATACCTACAGACCATAAATGAATTTCTTTTCAAATGACCCCAGTTATAAGGTAGCATAATTGACTAAAGACTTCCTTACAACCTCATGTGCAGCAAAATTCTATGATTACTTAGAATAATAAAGATGATGGCTAATTACTCCATGCATCGAAGCTTTTGTTTACTTGACTTGAGAACACTGCATTGATTTCTCTCAAGAAAAAGAAAGAACAGACCGTTTATTATGACACATGCAAACATTGATTGATAGCGAAAATATTGGATTTCTCATGAAGGTATAAACCAGCAAACATTGATAAAGGCCAGATTTCGTCTTAAATTTCTGGCAAAATTTTCAAGAAAGCTTCCAAGTAAGCAATCTGGCAAATTTATTTTGAGAATTCAATCTAGCAAATTGCCCTATCATGATGTTACTCATCCAACCCTTGAAAGGCATTGGAGAACCATCAAATCAAATACATATAAAGCCAGGTGTAGCTTGCAAGCTACGTTCCATCCAAAAATCCTCATCCACCCATATTCACATCGCATTGCCATGATATATGGGTAATAGTTGTTGTCTCTCTAGGGTCAGAGTCCAAGTCTCATTGGTTCTTTATCTAAGAAAATTTATAGGACCATGAGTAGATCCTCTCGGATTAGATTCAGCTATGGATAGAACCATGTGGCAGAGGGAAGCCCTCTAGCAGCAGCCTAGCACCGAGGTCATGGCTGATCCCTGTCACATAAAGATCATTGACTAGTTGCACAACGTAAGTCGATGCATGGCTTGCTTGACATGTAGGGATAACAACTAATGGCTCATGACTTAGCTTGAAAACGAAGCATGATTTGCTTGACGAGTGTTGAACGTTTCTCATAGCGAATCGCACTTTTGCACCTGAGCATGCAATATAAACAAGGTTTTTCCATATGCGGAAGGCCTGAGCCATGCTTGACATATGATGTACTGAAAATTCCTTCGGAAAAAATTTTCACTCATCGCCCAAAATGATTGGTGCATTCGTCATTCAAAAGTGACTTAAATCACTCATTATGACGGTGAAAGTTAAGATGTGTTCGATTTTTAACAAAAAACATTTTTTTTATTTTCATAAAAAATAAAAAATATCTATAAAAATATGTTTGATGAATAAAATTAAAATAGTTTTATAAAAATATTGCAACTTCAAAACAGTGGAAAACTAAACATAATTTGAAGATATTTTTATTATTTTTTATCAAAGAAAGAAGTAAATAGAAAATAAAGGATAAAAAACTTGAAAATATAGAAGTTAATAGTATTTTTTATTTTTTTACTTACCTTGTAAAAAAATATCATTTATAGAAAGTAATTTTTATTTTTACTTGCCAAACATATTTTTTAGAGAATAAAAAATAGAAAACAACAATTATATATAGAAAATAAAAAAATAGAAATTAAAAACAGAAATATTCTTCGAAATGAACACAATTGTATTAATTCTATTTCTAATTGTGAGCAAACCGAACGTACCCGTACATAAACTCTTATATTTCGAAACAATATCATGAAAATTTTATAAATTTATAAGAAAATTCATATAATTTTTTTGGATGAGAACCCAAGCCCGCGCGTTCACCTGCACACACGAGTCTACGACATGTGGGGGCTCTTGTACGTTCAGCACTGGGCCTACTCCTATTTTAATATACATTATTTTCTATTTGAATCTAACATTTTTGAAGCCATGGGTAGAGTAAGCGAGCCAAATTTGAAAACAAGGATACACGACATCACATGATGATATTTTCATACGCTGAACTCCACTTTTTGGCTCCTTGGACACTAAATTTTATAAAGAGAATAATGTACGTGTTATTTCACCTCTAAGCATTTATACACTCTCATAGATTTGTCAAACAATTTGATATTCCCATTATGATAACTTCGATGGATACCTCCCGTGTCTAGTCAAATAATTAAGTTTCTTGGGAGCCTCACCTCTAGGGTTTATCAAAATCAACTTTGATGGAAGTGTTCACGGTAGATATGTGGGATCAGCTTTTATGATCAGGGGTCGGATGGCATGATGCTCGCGGCTGGCGGATTTGGATTGCTTGACTCTACTGTTTCCCTTGCTGAACTGTATGCAGCGTGGGCCGGTATTTCTTATGCCTTTTGGAGCCTGGGTATCTAAAGGCTTATTATTGAGGGTGATTCTGTGACGGTTATCAGCTGGATCCGTTAGGAGTCTATTGATTATCTGTCGTCCATCCATCTGATCAGTGATATCCGATCTCTTCTTTAGGATGCTGACAGCGCCCAGATTCGGCATATATAGGAAAGCCAATTCAGCTGCTGATTGGATAGCTGCTAGAGTGGCATATCACTCTGGCTTTTGGAGCTGGAAGCAGGGTGACTCTTGTCCTATTATTCTATCCCAGATATGTATTTCGATATATCGGGTTTGACTCATCCTAGATTGGTGTGATCGACTGTACCAAAAAAAAATAATTAAGTTGGCACTGCGATGCTCAAACACTTATTGATCCGGTGCCACGCATTCATTATATCTGACACCTATCTTAGCAGAATACATCATTGACACCTGAATATCTAGACCATGAGTTGCTCATTGCCTTTCCAAATGGTGATATTGAAAGTTGGCACTGTATGCAAATCCTGCTTGATTATCATTGAGGATATGAGATTATATGCTGATCTTTTTGTCCTTCCATTGAAATTCTTTGATGTTATCCTTGGCATGGATTGGTTAGCCTCCTATCATGCTTCAGTAGACTGTTTCAGGAAGATTGTCAATTTCAAAATTCCAAATCAGTCTGAATTCAGTTTTACTGGGGGTCAGTCACATCTAGCCTCTGTGTTCATTTCAGCGCTACAGGCTGGAAAGTATTTATTGAGTGGTGGTCAAGGATTCCTTGCTATTGTTAAGGATCTTCAAAAGGAGGAGACCAAGTTGGAGGATATTCTTGTAGCTCGAGAATTTTTTGATGTTTTCCTTAATGAATTGACTGATTTGCCCCCAGATCGAGAGGTTGAATTCTCCATTGACTTAATTCCTGGAACTGGGCCTATATCCAGGCTCCTTACCGCATGGCCCCGGCTGAGTTAAAAAGAATTGAAAGATCAGTTGCAGGAGCTCCTAGATCGGGGATTTATCAGACCCAGTGTTTCCCCTTGGGGTGCTCCAGTTCTATTTGTTAAGAAGAAGGATGGTAGTCTCCGGCTATGCATTGATTATCGGGAAATTAATAAGGTAACAGTGCGGAACAGATACCCTTTGCCGAGGATTGATGACTGTTTGATCACTCCAAGGAGCCCGAGTATTTTCGAAGATTGATCTCAGGTCAGGTTACCATCAGCTTAAAGTCAAGGAGAAGATGTACCTAAACAGCATTCAGAACCAGATATGACCATTACGAATTTTAGTGATGCCATTGGATTGACTAATGCCCCGGTAGTATTCATGGACTTGATGAATAGAATCTTTAAGCCATATTTGGATCAGTTTGTGGTGGTCTTCATTGATGATATTTTGATCTATTCTAAGAGTCACAAGGAGCATGAGGATCACTTGAGGATGTGCTGCAGATTCTTAGGAGAAGAGGCTCTATGCCAAGTTGCAGAAGTGTGATTTTTGGTTGGACCAAGTATCTTTCTTGGGTCATATATCTCTATTGATTTGAGTTGTAGCTAGTCCTTGCTAATAATTTTGCATAAGTAATTTAAACCAATTATTGTGTCATAGAATACGTAGTGGCTAGTAACTCAATAATAAATTATTTTATTTATATATTTCTGATAAACTAAGCTTGCAAATAATTTTCAATTAGAATTAGCTTTCCTGCCAGGCTCTTAATTTGAACCCATAAGCTTTAACAAATGATCTTCAACATCTTTTATAATTACCAAGAAAACATAATCAGCAAGTTTGACTGTTATTTATTAGCACCTAAAGAATTATTGGAGCAGTTCAATAGAAGCCCGTTATCTTAGTTTGTAAAGGTGGCATAGAACCCATAAACCCTAATTGTTATATGGGAAGGTCTCTTTTCAAGCTATGCTCTACCTAAAAACCTTATTCACTTGTGCCTTGATCGCATGATCACTCATGTTATCATGATACAGGACAATGCTTCCTCTCATCTTGTTGGAATAAATTTCAAAATCCTTGTTTTCCACTTACCTGATAAAATTGATGGATCATAATGAATTTCTTTTCAAATGACTTCAATTGCAAGGCAGCATAAATGACTAAATACTTCCTTGGAGCCTCATGTGCAGCAAAATTCTATGCCTACTCAGACTAATGAAGATGATGGCTAATTACTCAGTGCATCGAAGCTATCGTTTACTTGACTTAAGAACACTGCATTGATTCCCTGAAGAAAAAGAAAGAACAGATTGTTTATTATGACCCTACAAACATTGATTGATAGTGAAAATATTAGATTTCTTGTGAAGGTCTAAACCAGCAACATTGATAAAGGCTCGATTCCATCTTAAATATCTGGCAAAATTTCCAAGAAGCTTCCAAGTAAGCAATCTGGCAAATTTATTTTGAGAATTCAATCTAGCAACTTGTTCTATCATGATGCTAATCATCTAACCCTTGAAAGGTGTTGAAGAACATCAAATCAAATATATATATATAATCAGGCGAAGCTTGCAAGCTACGTTCCGTCCAAAAATCCTCATCCACCCATATTCACATCGCGTTGCCATGATATATGGGTAATCGTTGTTATCTCTCTAGGGTCAGAGTCCAAGTCTGATTGGTTCATTATCTAAGAAAATCTATGGGACCATAAGTAGATCCTCTCATATTACATTCAGCTATGAATAGAACCATGTGGATGACGGAGGCCCTCTAGCAGCAGCCTGGCATCGAGATCACATAAAGATCAATGACTAGTCACACAACGTAAGTCGATGCATGGCTTGCTTGACTTGCAGGGATAACAACTAATGGCTCATGAGTCAACTTGAGAGCAGAGCATCATTTACTTGACAAGTGCTGCACATATTTCTTAGCCATCTCATTTTTATACCTGGGCATGCAATATAAATATAATCTTATTACTAAAGACAAAAAATCATTAGGATTGCTAACCATTTGACTCAAACATATGTTGCACATCTGTCATGATTTACTTTAGATGACCAGCGTCACTTATCTAGTAGCAATCCTTAGCATATTAATTTAATGCACCATTGGATTATGCTATTAAGCATATAATATTGTAAACACCGAGATCCTTCTTAGGATTAAAAATGCCTTTGATGCAGGTCGGGTTAGGCCCCACTTGAATTTCAAAGAACCATATAATAAAACTTGTTAAACTAAAACAAACTAACTAACTAGAGTGGAAAAATATAAATATATTTCAAATTTAAAGAAAGCAGATAAAATTTGGAAATCTAAAGCAGGCTGCCTTGCTATCAAAGGGCCTCATCAATTGACACCTTCAAATACTCCATGATCAAGGATTTCACTATTGGCCATGTTGCCACTCCCATAATCCATGAAGGCTTAGCAAAATCCACCGTAAAAAAAAATACAGCAACTATAATGCGTGCTCAATAGAGAAAAGCTTTCGTTGATTGATGTAAAGTTGGGTGCATAGAGGGACATTTATTCTGTTTAGGGCCCCTTCATTGAGGAAAATTCAAGGCTCTAAAACTTAATTTAAACTTAACTAAATTGTGAAGCTAGGCTTTCGGTACAAATTTTCTTGAAGCATCAGTAAGTTTTTCTAAAAGAAAGAAATAAGAAAGTTTGACTAAAATATTAGAAAATATATCCTAAAATTAATAAACCATGGAATGGCATTCTTATAATTATTTTGAACTTCTAAGTCAATGCATTAGTACAAATATATGATAAAATAACTATCTTATTCAGCCAAGTTTAATTAAGGTAATTCAGATGTGTTTGAATAGTAGCTCGCTAGATGCAATTAGAGTCGTTTGGAATTCAAATGTAACTTGTTCTGGCTAGGAAAAGTCACCATTTAATCTGATATGCACAGAACTAAACGTAGCACCAAAAGTTAAATGTAGCTAGTCCTCGCTAATTAAATGTTTCTTATCATATAAAGATAATGAGCACTGACCCATAGTAATTAATTATTTTATTTTATATTTTGATAAATTAGCTTTGGATAAATTAGCCCTCCTGCAAGACCTTTATGAATATTGACAAATGCTGGATTCTATCTGAGGTGTTCCTTACAGTTACCAAGAAAAACTAATAACCAATAAGCTCAACAGCTATATTTAATTATACGACCTGAAGAATTATTAGAATACTTACTCTCAATTAATATGTAGCTGCTAATTTTCTTTCTTTGCACCATTCTACATCTTAATGTTATATATAATCTACTAAAACTAGGGCTATTTAGAGTTTAATATTCTTATGCAAGTTTGGTTTATAAGTTGACACATGATGCTTTGAGAACAAAATCAAAGTGAAAGCCCAAGATTGCAATGCCACGTGTCAAGAGGACTTATAATTTTGGAGAATTGTGCATGTTAATTGTAAAACATCCTCAGAATTGCTAATCGTTTGACTCAAACATGATTTACTTAAGATGACCTGTGTCACTTATCTAGTTATCAATTAATCCTGAATAAGGAGGCATATGGATTTAACACACTATTGGATGAAGTTATTAGATGACTTAAGAGGATCTCCCAGCCTAGCTACCATGGTGATCCACCAGGGAATATTCTCTGATACCACTTTGTTACTTATAAAAAAAAGGCCTACCACACGTTAAAAAACCAACAAGCTGCCTTTAATTTTCCATCTTCTTCCCTTCTTGTCTTTGGCTGTTGGCTGGCGTGATATCTGCCGCTGCTCACATGGCTGTTTGCGGTGATCCGTGCACAAATGGATCCCGCTTCTTTGTGCGTGTCATGCTGTTCGGTCTCCTTCACCTATGTCTCCATTTCGGTCGTGAGGTGGTTCTGCCGCACAAAGCAACTGCTTACAAAATGAAAGAAAAGCTTTACTTGCCATCAAAGCAGACTACATATATGATCCTGACCAATGGCTTTCTCTTGGAGAGGCCAAGACTGCTGTGGATGGAGAGGAATCGGCTGCGACAATACCACCGGTCATGTGGTAAAGCTTGATCTCAGATATCCATATGACTTTCGTGCCCAAGATGAATTCAAAAAATACCCAGGTCCAAGCAAGGTAAATCCTTCTTTACTTGACTTGATGCATTTGAAGCATTTGGATTTGAGCCTCAACAATTTCTCTGGAGCTCCCATCCCTCGATTCATTGGTTCTCTAGTGCACTTGACATATCTTAACCTCTCCAATGCCGAGTTTCAGCGGATTCGTTCCACCTGAGCTTGGAAATCTCTCCAGCTTGCAATTTCTTGATCTTAATTCGAATTATCATCCTTTATATTATCCTTATCGTCCTTATTATTATTATTATTATTATTATATTATTATTATTATTCATCTTCTCATGGATGGTCTTTACATGCTAATGACCTCCTCTGGCTTTCTCGCATTCATTCTCTACGGTACCTTGACTTAGGTGGCATTAATCTCACCAAGGCAGCCAATTGGCTTTATGAGATTAATATGCATTCTTCTCTATTAAAGTTGTATTTGTCTAATACGAGCCTTCCTTCAATTCGTCATCCTCTATCACATGTTAATCTTACATCTCTCAAACTGCTCGACCTCTCTTTTAATGATAATAGCAAAACTATAGTACCCCATTTGCTGTTCAATATTAGCAGTAGCCTTGTTCACCTCAATCTTGGCGGATATAGGTTTCCTGACAAGCTACTCAGTGCAATAGGAGACCTACACAACTTGCATCATTTAGATTTATTTAGCAGTCAAATAACGTATCCCAGGGAGATTTTTCAGAAGTTGGCAAACCTCAGCCACTTGGAGTATTTAGATTTGTCTTTTAACCAAATTAATGCAGATGTTTCTCATTGCTAGAAAACTTTGGCCACTTGAAGTATTTAGATCTGTCTCTCAATAAATCTATGGAGAGATTCCAGAAAAGCTTGGTAATCTCACCAACTTGGAGAATTATACATAATGGAGATAAAATTAGTGGTATAATACCAAAGAGCATTGGAAACCTTCGCAACTTGGTGGACTTAGATTTGTCATGGAACCAAAATAAGTGGTGAGATACCAGAAAGCATTGGAAACCTTGTACACCTACAAAATTTGGATTTAACATATAACGTGATCAACGGAGAGATACCAGATGTTTTTGACAGACTTCACAACCTACAATATTTGTTCCTAGAAAGCAATCGCATAACTGGGAAAATCCCCAAATCTATCGGGAATTTATGCTCGTTAAATGTTTTCTCTATATATGACAACAACATTCATGGAGAGATTGTTGATATCATAGAAAGTTGGTCTAAATGCACTGAGAATAGATTGGATGGAGGAAGCTCTTTGTACGGCTTAACATTTTTGGACGTGAGTTTCAATAACTTGAGTGGGTTAATCCCAGAAAGTCTGGGTCAACTTTTCACACTTGAAGGATTAGATCTTGCCTCAAACTCTTGGACAGGTTGTTTGACTGAAGCCCACTTTGCAAATCTGACAAGATTATATCACTTGGATCTATCTGAAAACCCATTAGAAGTGAGTAAGGATTGGATTCCTTCTTTCAATGCCCGATATATATATATGTCCTCTTGTCACTTGGGACCAAAATTTTCACCTGGCTACAAACACAGACAAATTTGGAATCTCTACAGCTCTCAAAAAATGGCATTTCAGATGACTTTCCTGCTTGGTTTTGGGATCTGAAATATGTTTCTGATTTGGATGTATCACATAATAGTATGAAAGGAAGACTGCCAACTTTTCTGAAAGGCCAGCAATATGAATTATTGATATGAGTTTCAACAATTTTCATGGTCTATTACCTGAATTTTTGTATCCTTCTTGGCTTCGTATCATAACCTATCCAACAACTCATTTGAGGGGCCTATTCCCTTGAGCTTTGCTAGAGCTACAAGTCTTGAGTTCCTCTCTTTATCCACAATCACATCAATGGCAGCGTTCCTTCCTTCATTTGCAATCTAACAAACCTGGCTATTCTCGATTTGTCCGATAACAACTTGTTCGGAGTCTTCCAAACTGTCAGAACAAATTACAGCTAGGGATTGTTGACTCACAAAATGATAGCATGCCAAAACATTCTCAGAGCTTAGCGGATTGTCCTATTAACCTTCAATCATTGCACATGAGAAACAAATCTCTCTGGAGGTTTTCCTTTATTCTTGAGATATTATAAAAAATTGGCTGCTCTTGATCTTGGTGAGAACAAGTTCTCAGGCAATATACCAATATGGATTGGAGAAAGCCTTACATCATTGAGATACTTTCTTTGCGATCAAATTTCATCAATGGCAATATACCGAAGCAACTGTCATATCTATCTTCTCTTCAAGTTTTGGACCTTGCTTGCAACAAGTTTTCAGGTTATTTGCCTCCATCTTTTGGAAACTTTGGCGCAATGATGTTAGTGGAGAATCAAGAGAAACCATTTTTAACAAACTATAGCAGCTACTATACAGAGAGCATATTGATAACCACAAAGGGATGGGAAATGGAATATACCAGGGTGTTGCCACTTGTAATGGTCATAGATCTCTCACAGAATAATCTTTCTGGAATAATCCCGAAAAACTAATGGATCTTCATGGGCTACGTTTTTGAACCTCTCCAATAATCACTTTACAGGAATATCCCAAAAATATTGGTGCTTTGGAGCAGTTAGAATCACTTGATTTGTCAATGAACAATCTTTCAGGTATGATTCCCTTGGCCATGTCCTCCATGTATCCTTAGATCACTTGAACTGTCCAACAACAATTTATCAGGAGAATTCCAAGGGGAAATCAGTTGCAACATTTTGTGATCCATCGATCTATAGTGAAAATCCTTATCTCAATAGATCATTGCCATGGTGCTCAAATAAAGCCCCTCCAAAAAGTCCATCTCGAACAAGAGATCAAGAAGAGGAACATGGAAATAAAGATGGGTCCAAAATGACATGGATTTATCTTAGCTTTGCACTTGGATTTATTATGGGTCTCTGGGGGTTCATCTATATACTAATGTTCAGACATGCTGCAAGGATTGCTTATTTCAGTTCATCGACAGGATATTTGATGACATCTATGTATAAATGACCATTCACTTTGCTAAATTGAAGACCATGTTGACGAATTGCATCAAGGTTAAGGGCAAAG